>CM059194.1:20140883-20225364 GCA_030323885.1 Branchipolynoe longqiensis | reverse complement strand
CACACCTCCCCAACCTCCCCTTCCCTCCTTCCGTCCCCACTACCTCTCCATATCCACCCAGTCCTTCGCCTTTCCATTTCCTGCCCTACTAAGATACTCCGACCCGTTTATCCTCGGCCGTCGTTATTTCACCCACCCATCACCCCCCCCCCCCCCCCCCCCCCCGCCCCCGGCGGCCTCTGGGTTATTACATCCTTCCTTGTGCCGTCCATGGTTGCTATACGACCCACGTCCCCCCCCCCTCCACCCCCACCATCCCCACCCCACACCAACCTGTGCCTACCACCACCGATTCTCTCGTGCTGGGTGCAGTGGCCGAATCAGCAGAGCACGGGCCTCACGTCTGCGGAGATAGTTTGGTTCCCAATCAAGTCAAACCAATGACTTAATAAAATTGATACTTGTCGCTTCATAGCCTGGCGCTCGGCATTAATAGGATAGGGAAAGAACTGGTTAGTTAAGTGTCATGATAATGTGACTGAGTGGGATATTGGGTCATGGTGCCAGGGCCTGATTTCCCAGTTGGGCAGCACTATCAAGTTGCCATGAGTGCACAGTCACAAGTCAGTACCTGTCCTTATATGACCTTAGATGTTGCCAGGATGTAAAACTCCAACAGCCAACCATCCAACCAAAGATTCTCCTATATTTGTGTAACAGAACCTGTGCCTACCGCCTCCCACTACACTTTTTTTAATTTTCTTTTTATTGAGGCTTTATTTATACTGTCCATAGCATATAAGCCTGGGTACTCAGGCTTGTTTTCAATGCTGGCCAGCTGTAGTGTTGGTGTTATCTTACCACAAGGCGTTTGATTGCCTGCATTGCAATAGCAGGTAGGTAGTTGGTTGATATGGTTAGTACAACTAGTAGTCTATGTTTTGGGGTTTTTTTTTTCTTGGCATATATATATTTGATTTTTGTCTACTCTTACCTCTGGACTAGCCGACGCCTATTTATATATCATAGGCTTGTACGTAATTATGTGGTGTGCCATCTGGCTAATTTTGGCATGGTTACCTTCCATTGGGCATCCCGCTGGTGGGCCGTGACATATTACACTGCCACATTACATGCCACCTCAGTAAGTGGCATTCACCTCCCACACATGCGAACCCACACCCAACCACATGCACACTTACCCACCCACCCACACCCACCCACACTCACCCATCTCTACCCAATCATACTCACCCGCCCTTACCCACCCATTCACACCCACCCGTCCCCACCTAACCATACTCACCCACCCTTATCCACGCCCACCCCAACCCATCAACCTCCACTCAACCATCCCCACACCCACACTCATCCACACCCACCTACATTTATCCCACCCAATCCCCACCCATCAACCCCCACCCAAAAGCATCCCCACACCCACCCACTCAATCCCACACATATGCACAAGCCTTGTGCTATTAGCAAATTCGTGGTCAGTTTCGCTAAAATTGAACACCCACACACCCCACATACTTACGCATGCTGACCCCCACATATCCAGCCTCAACCCCACCCACCCATCCACCCACACCCAAAAGCACCCGCACCCACCCACTCCTATGCATCATATGCAAAAAAAGCCTTGTGATATTAGCAAATTCGCAGCCAGAGTTTTACTGACACTGAACATACACACCCACCCTACATACACGCACACACGCACACACCCACACCCACAAGACATGCAAAAAGCCCCGTGGCACTAACAAATTGGTGGCCCATTCCAGTGAAAGTGAACAGTGTGTAAAAACGCCTACAGATTCGTGCGCCAAACTACTCGGCTTGTCGGCGATGTGGTACTAACACAGCCCCCACCCTCCCACTGGGAGACAGACGTTGGTTCGGGCCGCGTCTCGTGGTCACGTAACAAAGCGGCGAGACAGAGCGGGAAGTGGAAGTCAGCGGCAGCTGCCGGCGGCGGTGCTTGACGTTAAGGAATGTCGCCTCACGACATGTACGTCATTGTCTGCCACAGCCCGGTTTACAAACTCCTAACCAGCGTGTAAGTCATTGTCTGTCACAGCCCGGTTTACCAACTCCTAACCGATGAGCGTATCACAGCCCGGTGTACAAACTCCTAATGGGCATGTATGTCATTGTCTGCCACAGCCCAGTTTACCAACTCCTAACCGACATGTACATCATTGTCTGCCACAGCCCAGTTTACCAACTCTTAACTAGCATGTATGTCATTGTCTGCCACAGCCCGGTTTACCAATTCTTAACCAGCATGTACGTCATTGTCTGTCACAGCCCAGTTTAACAACACCTAACCGATGTGTACATCATTGCTTGCCACGGCCCGGTTTAGTAACTCCTAACTGGCGTATATGTCATTGTCTGCCACGGCCCGGTTTACTAACTCTTAACTGGTGTATGTCATTGTCTGCCATGGCCCGGTTTACTAACTCCTAACCAGTGCGTATGTCATTGTCTGCCACAGCCCGATTGGCATGTCATTGTCTGCCATGGCCCTGTTTAGCAATTCCTAACCGACATGTATGTCATTGTCTGCTACAGCCCAGTTTACCAACTCCTAGATGGTGTAGACATCATTGTCTGCCACATCCCGCTTTACCAACTCCTAACCAGCGTGTAAGTCATTGTCTGTCACAGCCCTGTTTACCAACTCCTAACTTATGTGTATATCACAGCCCGGTTTACCAACTCCTGATGGGCATGTATGTCATTATCTGCCACAGCCCGGTTTACCAACTCCTCAATCAATCAATAGTTCCGTCCTCTAGTCGAGGGTTGGATGCAATGGTTCTCCACTTGTCCCGATGGTGTGCTGTTCTGATAGACTGTGAATAATTCAAGCCTGTCCACTGTGAAATATTTGTAAACCATGATGTTCTTGGTCTCCCTCTCCCTCTGCTGCCATTCACCTTCCCTTCCAACAATGTACGGTATATTGAACTCTGACGAATGATGTGGCCAAAATAAATAAGTTTCTTTGTCTGTATAGTGGCAAACAAGCTTTTCTTATTTTTAATTTTTCTGAGAACTTCTTTGTTGGTGATCTTCTTTGTCCATGATATTTTCATCATCCTTCGATAAGTCCACATCTCAAATGCTGCTAAACGTTTGTACATTTTCTTAGAGATTGTCCATGTCTCAGCCCCATACATTAGAGTAGACCACACATAACACTGAAGAATACGCTTCCTTGTTTGTATTAATATCTTACTTGATGTTAACACTCTATACATTTTGGAGAATGTTGTTCAGGCTATTGTTATCCTTCTTTTAATTTCTTCCTCACATCTCCCATCATTTGTAATCTTTTGTCCGAGATATATGAATTCGGATACTTGTTCTATGTTTGTGCCATCTATGGTTATATTGACATTTGGTGTATCTGTCTTTTTACTTATAACCATTGTTTTGGTCTTCCTGGCATTCTCACCAACTCCTAACCAGCGTTTAAGGCATTGTCTGTCACAGTCCTGTTTACCAACTCCTAACCGATGTGTATATCACAGCCCAGTTTAGCAATTCCTAACCCACATGTATGTCATTGTCTGCCACAGCCCAGTTTACCAACTCCTAAATGGTGTAGACATCAATGTATGGCACAGCCCGGTTTACCAACTCTTTACCAGCGTGTACATCATTGTCTGCCACAGCCCGATTCACTAACTCCTGACTGGCATGCACATCATTGTCTGCCACGGCCCGGTTTACTAACTCCTAACCAGCGTGTATGTCATTGTCTGCCACAGCCCAGCTTACCAACTTTTAACCATCATGTAAGTCATTGTCTGCCACAGCCTGGTTTACCAACTCTTAACTAGCATGTACGTTATTGTCTGTCACATTCTGGTTTACCAACTCCTAACCGGCGTGTACATCATTGTCTGCCACAGGCCGGTTTACCAACTCATAACCAGTGTGTACATCATTGTCTGCAACGGCCAGGTTTAGTAACTCCTAACCGGCGTATATGTCATTGTCTGCCATGGCCCGGTTTACTAACGCCTAACCAGCGTGTATGTCATTGTCTGCCACAGCCCGGTTGACTAACTCCTAACCGGTGTGTACATCATTATCTGCCACAACCCGGTTTACTAACTCCTAACTGGCATGGAAATCATTTTCTGCTCAACTCATTGGACCACCCGGTCTGGGTCTGTAGTAAAATCTTGATTATGTACTACACTGGGGGGGGGGGGCGGGGGGGGGGGGGGGGGGGGGTAGGTAGGGAGTTCTGGAAAAGCAGCACGACCTTGAAAATGTTGAAAACTTCGGATGACCCCTAATAGTAAAAATAAAAGTAACAAATATACAAATGTTGGTATAACATGACGTTGTAGAGTTGTGAGTAGTATATGGCAAAGTGAGTGAAAACACCCAGACTTACAGCTACCCCTACACCACCCCCACACACACCTACACACACCTGGTACACACACACGCACACACACACACACACACACACACACACACAAACACACACACACACACACACACACACACACACACACACACACATACCAACACACACACACACACACAACACACACACCACACACACACTCACACACACACACACAACACACACAAAACCACACACACACCACACACACACCACACACAACACACACACCACACACACACAACACACACACACACACACACACACACACACACACACACACACACACACACACACACACACACACACACACACACACACACACACACACACACACATGCCCGCCCAGTACCTCGGATATGTGAATGAATATGAAAGTGCAAATACTACCACAACATGTACTAATATAATAATAAATGTACAGCTTTTTTCGAATTTGTAAACAGTTTGTTGAAAGAGGAGTTCTTCACACAGGACAGTGTGTATAAGGAGATATCCCACCATGCACCACGGCAGCACCCTGAAATGCTACACGGGTACTTACTAAAAGATAACCATGCGTGGTGGCCGAATCGGTAGAGCGCAAGCTTCCTATGCGGAAGGTCCATAGTTCAATTTCAAGCCTAGTCAAATCAATGACTTATACAAATTGATACTTGTCACTACCTAGCCTGGCGCTTGGCATTAGGATGATGAGGACAAGGACTGGTTGGCTCTGTATCAGGATAATGTGACTATGTGGGATATCAGGTCATGGTGCCGACGGCCTAGTCTCCCAGTGGAGCAGCACTATATATATATGCCCACGTCAGCATAAAATACTGCACACAGAGCCTATTACATAGATTTTGGAGAGGTGGTGTCAGGGAGGGGGGAGGGGGTAGGGAGGAGGGGGGAGGAGTGGGGTGATGGCACTGGTTGGGGATGGAACTGTGGCCAAACATCATTTGTAAACTTCCGGTTGGATTGCATCTCAGCCGTAACACAGCGTCTCTCTGACAAACTGTTCTCATCCCACGGGAGAACTCACATTCATGGGCATATTTCCACTCCTGACCCGCCCTCTGACGGCAGTGGCGAGAACTAATGTGAATAAGACCTCAGTGTGCAGAATGCTCTATGGAAGAGGTATTACATATGATTTTCACCGCTAATAGTAATACGCCCTCTGGCGGCAGTGGGTTTGTTTCTTTGTTTGTGGGGTTTATATTCTAGAAACATCAAAGGTCATATCAAGTTTTAACATTGCGCACTCATGGTGACTTTATAATGTTGAGAGACCAGCCCGGCCACCGGCAGCATGACCTGTTTTCCTACTCAGTCACATTATCCTGACACTGAGCTAACCAGCCTTTGCCCTATCCCAGTAATGCTGAGCGCCAAGCTAAGTAGCATCAAGTATCAATTTTATAAGTCATTGCTTTCACTCGACCGGGTTTCAAACTCTCGACCTTCCGCACAGGAAGCCTGCGCTCTAACGATTCAGCCACCGCCACTGGGCAGAATGGGCTAAGTGGGTAGGGGGTCCGCTTCCCGTGGGAGAAGGCATGGGTTCGATCCAGGGCGAGTCAAACCAACACTCCATCCTTGCATCTGCTTCCCTTCTCCTTAACATTAAACATAACAGAGCAACAGCTGCTTGGCACAATGTCATGATAACGCGACTGAGTCAGATGCCGTTCAATAATGCCACCGGCGTGGCATACCAGTGAGACAGCACTATAAACAAAAATCACCCTACGTGTGGATTGCTACAAATCGGTAGCCTGTGTTGTCAAGCCTCAGATGTTGGTTGGATATAAATCACCAATAACAAATATTATTAGCCTGCATCCACCCCCCCTCCCCCCACCCCCGTTTAATTCCCATTACTAATACTAGTCCTGTATTCCATGGCATGGTCGCTGTTTTGTATGCGGTTTTTTGGTGGTTTTTTTTAATGGCGCTCTGCCAGTGCGACATGCGTTAATAAGAAAACCGACTGCTGGCATATGCACCGACACCGTCCTACTTCAGACGTGAACAGGATTACCAAACAATAAACTACTACCGCCCCAGTGGTGTATGTGTCCCAACATGAGCTCCACCACCATGTGGTGGCGGCAGCAGAGAATATGCCATCTATTGTTGCAGTTCTTCTGTGTCAGGTGATGGTATACTAGTCCTGAATTCCACGTGGCATGGTCGGTGTTTTGTGTGTGTGTGTTTTGTTTGTTTTTTAAATGGCGCTCTGTCAGTGTGACATGCGTTAATAAGAAAGCCCACTGCTGGCATATGCACCGACACCGTCCTACTCAAGACGTGAACAGGATTACCAAACAATAAACTGGTGGCAAATTTATAGTGCTGCCCCACTGAAATACCATGCAGTTAGCACCATGACCTAATTTCCTCAGTCACATTATCCTGACACTGAGCCAATCAGTCCTTGCCCTATCCTATGTCGACCGCTATGCTTAGATAGTGATGAGTATCAATTCTTTTAAAGTCTTGGTTTAACTCGGTCGGGACTTAAACCCATGCTGTTCGGAAACCACCCACGCAGCCAGCGCTCTTAGTCTTTCCGATTCGGCAACCGTATCCCAGCGGAAATCACAAACTTGTTACTTATATTAGATTGGTTGGTTGGTTGTTGGAGTTTTACCTCCTGACAACATCTAAGGTCATATCAGGACGGATACTGACTTGTGACAGTGCACACTCATGGCAACTTTATAGTGCTGTCTCACTGGGAAATCATGCCACCGGTACCATGACCTGATATCCCACTCAGTCACATTATCCTGACACACTCAGTCGCATTATCCTGACACTGACCCAACCAGTCTTTGCCTTATCCTATTAATGCCGAGTGCCATGCTAGGAAGCGACAAGTGTCATTTGTATAAGTCTTTGGTTTGACTCGATCGGTAACCCAAACTCCCGACCTTCCACGCGCGAGGCAAGCACTCTACCAATTCGGCCACCGCGTTCGAGGAAATGGACGGTGAACTATTCTTACCACAGACCCAGGTCATCAAGCCAGCAGATGAATAATAACGGTACACCCCCCCTCCCCCACCTTCGCGCAATGTGCTTTAACATGATTATGCTAATTAGGCAAACAAATCACGTCTATTTGATGACCCTACGCGCAACATCTGCTCTCTCACACTTGTGCTCAGCATAGAATATCTGCCAACCATTCCGATGTGCGTTGAATCATTCCGATTTTAACGCTCCGGTACCACTGGTTCATGCATAATCTGGATCATTTTGCGAAAACAAAAAATCAAACTTTTTAAAACAAAATGTTGAATATCTAGTTCTTATTTTTGATCTAGTCATCATACATAAGATGGTTCTTGTACATAGAAATTATGCATATTATAATTTATTTAGTAGATTTCTATGTCTCAGTCATTCTTCAAATGGTTATAATAATCTTTTGTAGCAGAATCTGTAGAGCGCAAGCTTCCTGCCGAGGGTTGGGAGTTCGAATCCCAACCGAGTCAAGTCAATGACTTATAAAATTGATACTAGTCACTAGCTAGCCTGGTGTTCGGCATTAATATGATAGGACAAGAATTGGTTAGCATATTATCAGAATAATATGACTGTGTGGGATATCAGGTCACCGTGCCAGTGGCCTGCTCTCCCAGTGGGGCAGCACTATAAAGTTCCCATGAGTGTGTACAGTCACAAGTGTGTACCCGTCCAGATATCACCTTAGATGTTGCTAAGACATAAAACAACAAACAAACAATCTTTAGTCCAGACAAATTTACATATGTATAATGGTATTTACTTTCTTTGTGCATCACCGTTGACTGTGAAGAAATTTTAAATGAAACAAATGCTGATAAAAGTGTGCAAGATGGACCATTATGTTTTCTGTGCAATCTATTCTTTTTTTTCTTCTTAAAGGCCCTGTCACACTAGGCCATATTGCATCAGCGTATGCCAACATACCCTGTCATATGGGGGAATTTTGAACATGCTGAAAAATACTACTTATGCCAAACTTACCCATAACTTATCTCAGCGTACACCAGTGGGCTTTAACGTATACTACTTATGCCAAACGTACCAATAACGTACCCATAAGTTGTCTCAGCATACACCAGCGTGTTGGCGCAAAAGCACATACGTCGGCGTACGCTGACGCAATTCGGCCATCGCGTCTGGTCGCGGGGTGTGGGGGTAGGGTAAGGGGGAGCAGTGAGGGGTGGGGTGTGTGTGCAGGAGGGTTGCGTGAATCTGAATGCTGTGTAGGTAGATAAGGTGTAAGAGGGAGTGGAGAGAGGTAGGAATCTAATCAGTCCCCAACAGTCTGACATGGTTTGGTAATGCTCAATGATAGAGTTACCCCGCAACAATGTACGCCACTCAGCCGGCGTTACTCAACATGACAAGTATAATGCACTGTGGCACAGCTGATTAGCTGGTGTGTCGGTGTGGATGGGCGGGGGGGGGGGTGAGTGGGTGGAGGGGGGACGGTGGGTGTGGGGGGGGGGGGATGTCTAAAGGTGGTGAGTTATGTGTGCGTGCTGGTAGGTTGAAGTATGTTTTTATTATTTTCTGTTGGTTTTGATCTTTTGTTTGTGGGGTGATTTTTTGTGGGGGGGGGGGGTGTGGAGGAATATCGTAATTTTGTTATTTAGTACACGAGGTGCACGTGTCTGTCCACGCGCGTGTGTGTGCGTATATGTGCATGCGTGTGTGTGTCTGTGTGCGCATATGTGTGGGGGTATATGCGTATGTGTCTGTGTGTGCATGTTGTGTGGGTATGTGTGTGCGTGTGCATGCACACATGTATATATGCGTATATGTGTCTGTGTGAGCATGTGTACATTCTCGCATGTGTGTCGCTGCATGTGTGCAGGTATATGTGCATGAGTGTGTGTGCATGAATGTGTTTGCAGGTATACATGCATGTGTGTGTTTGTGCATGCGCATGTGAATAAGGGTATATGTGTGTGTCTATGCATGTGTATGTGTACATGCATGTGTTTGCAGGTATATGCATGTGTGTGTCTGTGCACATGCATGTGAATAAGGGTATATGTGTGTGTCTATGCATGTGTATGTGTACATGCATGTGTTTGCAGGTATATGCACTTGTGTGTCTGTGCAAGTGCATGTGAATAAGGGTATGTATGTGTGTGTCTGTGCATGTGGGTGTGCAGGTATATGCACATGTGTTTGTGCGCATGCATGTGTTTGCGGGTATATATGCATGTGTGTGTTTGTGTATGTGTATGTGTGTGAGGGTATTTGCACGCGTGTGCGTGTGCATGTGTGTGCATGCGTGCGCATTCATGGCCATCTTGCATTCCTTTTCACTCCCCCGGGGGCCAACCTGTTGCCATGGCTCCATCCTGTTGCCATGGATCCACCCTATTGCCATGAGGCAACCCTGTTGCCATGGCGCCGGCACGTGGTTATGGACGGAGCGCATACACACAATGCCCCATATTATCGCTCACCTCGCATAACCCGCTCACTTTTAAATCTTATTAAACTAGATATTTTATTATATTTTTCAACTCAAAGGTAGTGGGTAAATATGAAGACACCTACAAAGAATAAATGTTGCTTCTTAGATTGTGAAATTAGGCTCTCATAAAGACTCAGTTCATTATCCCGATTTTTCGACCGTTTTTATATAAGGCTGGTCTTCACCCGTGTACTGTGATTACCGGGTGAATCCTTTATCTAGCCAAATCTATGCGCAATATTATCAGATTTGTCGCTCGGATGTGAACTATAATGCACAATGCTATGACAATGCACTATTATTATACAGGCCGGTCTCTACCATTAGACCTCTGTCTCCCCCAGTCCATTTATACCAGCAACATTTTACATGTATAAATAACCGCACTCCCAGGCTCGTGAAACCCACCACGCGACGCGACGCGACGCGACGCGACGCGACGCGACGCGACGCGACGCGACGCGACGCGACGCGACACCACACGCCACCCCACCGCACACCACCACACTCCACTCCACCCATCACACTACACACCACCCACACCCCATGCCACCCCGCCACACACACCATAATCACCACCTAACACAACACCACGCCCCACCCCACCACACATCATACCCAACCCCACACCGTACACAACCACACACCCAACATCATCCCACACTACCACATCACACCCCACACCCAGTACGTCCCACTACACACCACCACACCCCACTCCACCACATCACACCATACCTCACACTACCCCACCACACCCAAACCCACCACATCACACCACACCTCACACTACCCCACCACACCCAAAACCACCCCATCCGTCCACTCCCTATGGACCACACCCCACTCACCGCCACACACCCCACCTCACCACATCCTACTGCATCACACCATACCACTCTACACCCCACACCCCACCACCCCATCCTACACCACACCCCACATTGTACCACACACCACACCATCCCACATCACACCACCCTACTGCATCACAACACCCCACACCACACGCCACCCCACACCACACATATCATAATCACCAGCCAGCACCCCACCACTCCACTCGACACACACTGCACACCCCATCCCCACTCCACCCATCACACACCAACACACACACACCCCACACTCACCATATCACACCCGCACGCCCCATCCCACACTCACCACATCACACCAACACTCCCACCACCCACCTCACCACACCCCACACCCGCCCCCACCCCACCACCCCTTACACCCTGATTTACGATCACTGCCCGTGTAATATCGGGCATTGTGTGCCGCGTCTCGCCGCGTCTCGCCATTTCTCGCCACTTCTCGCAGGCAGACGAGATTGCCCGTAAGTGCGGGCGAGTCCTTATGAAAACGGACGACGCGCAAGTCACCTACAGACGCAGTCCGTCGTCACTCTCCGAACAAATGCTTCCCCATTAGGATCCCCGCGTGGGCTAACACAACATATAAGCGTGCTTAGAGAGTGGGAGTGCGTGCCAGATTTTATGCTCGTTATTCATATTTATATCTATGTACATATATATGTGTTTAGATATATACCTAGATATATATCGATATATATATATGATGTATAACGAATTAAGCGAGTATAAAGATACGTAAAGGAATTATTATTATTGTTATACTCCGTAAAACCCAACACCGTACCGGTGGTGCCACCTGCACCGTCCTCGCCTCCACCGGATGTAGACCAGTTTTATTTTGGCTTGCGGAGTTGGATAAATATTGTTGTTGGAGGTGACGCAAACAAAATAAAATATTGCACCTAGGGCTTGACTCGAACACACAGTTCTTGCCATTCCAAGGCTAGCATCCTAATCATTAAACAAGCTAAGCCCCCAAATGCCTACCTGTCTAGCGATTCGTTAGAGCGCAGGCCTCCCGTTCAGAAGATCGGGAGTTAAATTCCCGGTAGAGTCAAACCAATGACTTACAAAATGAATACTTGTTGCTACCTAGTCTGGCGCTTGGCATTAATAGGATACGGCAAGGACTGGTTGGCTCAGTGTCAGGATAATGTGTCTGAGTGCGACATTGGGTCTTGGTGCTGGTGGCCTGATTTCCCAGTGGGACAGCACTATAAACTAGAAAATCACCATGAGTGCTACTATCACAAATCGGTACCCGTCCTGATGTGACCTTAGATGTTGCTAGGACGTAAAACTCCAAGAACCAACCAACCCAGTTATGTCTCCAGCAGCGTCCCGGTACCAGGCCCCAGCGTATGGTTTAGTTCCAGCTTTAATCGCCAGAGGGCAGCACTGCCGCTCATCTCAACAGCAGTCGATGTCTTTGCGACCCTGGGATAATGCCCCTGGCCCCTATCCCTTGCTCCCCCCCCCCCCACCTCCTCCCCATGACCTGGTATCCCACTCAGTCACATTATCCTGACACTGAGATCACCAGTCCTTGCCATGTCTTAATAATATCGAGCGCTGGGCTCGGAAGCGATAAGTATACATCTTTAAGTCATTGGGTTGACTCGACCAGGGTTCGAAGCCACGACCCCACGATCTACCAGCACGGGAGACGGACGCTCAAACTCATTCGGCCATCGCATCTGGTCATACGGGCATGAGAGCAAAGAGAGGGAAGGGGAATGGAGGGGAGGGGAGAGGAGGGGAGGGGAGGGTAGAGGAGGGGAGGGTAGGGGAGAGGGAGATTGAGAGGGATAGGGATAGGGATAGGGAGAGGGATAGGGAGAGGGAGGGGGAGAGGGAGAGGGACGGGAGGGGAGACGGCGTGAGGGCGGGAGGGGGAGGTTTGTTTGTCTGTTGTTGTTTTACGTCCTAGCAACATCTAAGGTCATATCAGGACGGGTACCGACTTGTGACAGTACGCGCTCATGGCGATTTTATAGTGCTGCCCCACTGGGAAATCAGGCCACCGGCACCATGACCCGATATCCCACTCAATCACATTATCCTGACACCGAGCTAACCAGCCCTTGCCTATCCTAATAATGCCGAGCACCAGACTAGGAAGCGACAAGTATCAATTTTTAAGTCATTGGTTTGACTCGACCGGGAACCAAACCAGTGAACTCCCGATCTTCCGGACGCGAGGCCTGTGCTCTACCGAATCGGCCACCGCGCCCGGTCGGGAGGGGGAGGAATGTGCAGGAATGGAGTGTTGGTGCGGAGGGGTACTCATTACGTTTAAAGCCGCATAGTCTGATGAAATATCAAAATATCAAAAACCAAACCAAATATCTAGATTTGATTTTACATATCTAACTTAGATACTGATGCACTTATTAAACATTTGTTTCTGCGTAGAAGGCAATACTGAGTCAATTTAATAGAGCCTGTTACTGCAGAAGTCTATATGGTGTCAGAGTTTTGGCAAGCTTCCATGTTTGGACTAAAAAAATCTAAAAGATTTACCATTTAAAATAAAAGTAACTTTGAACTAATGTAAAGTAGATACTAGTGATCGATGTAATATATTTATCTCAGAAAAAATAGAGAAATTCAAAACCATCAGACTATGCTATGCAACTTTAATTAAGTGATGAATTCACCTTGCAAAACAATATGTGTATTCCGATCTCTGCTTGTCCCCCAGCCTGCCGGGTCATAGCTACAGCTTACATGGTGGAACATGGAGAATGTAGTTAATTCACATACACCAAGGGGTATTTTATCTCATATAAAATATCTGCTCGGACAATTTCACTCCACCTTACATCATTTTGCATGGCAAACATCCTACCAAGTTTGGTCGTCAGAAAGCATGTAAGTTGAAAAGACAGGGGGCTATTAACTGTATTATATTGTGACGGATAGGGCTGGGAATGACACCAACAACCATATTACAGTTTGTAAGCTGAAGCTGTGACCCGGCGTACTGCGTGGCAGCTAGCTAGCTCTAGTCCTTCCTGAGGAACCAGCGGAACCAGACGGGATGGCCGAATGAGTTGAGCGTCCGTTCCCGTTTTGGTAGATGGTGGGATTCCAACCCACGGGTTCAAACTCTGGTTGAGTCAAACCAATGACTTTAAAATTGATACTTGTCGCTTCGTACTAATCCTAGCCAGGCACTCAGAATTATTAGGATAGGGAAAGGACTGGTCCACTCCATGTCAGGACAATGTGGCTGAGTGGGATATCATATCATGGTGCTGGCGGCCTGGTCTCCCATTGGGGCAGCACCATAACGTCACCATGAATGTGCACTGTTACAAGTCAGTGCCCATCCTGATATGACATTAGATGTTACCAGGCCGTAAAACTCCAACGACCAAGGAACTATCTGAATTCGGAATACAACATGGCATACGTATAGTTGTTGCTAGAGTCTTTATACTCGTGTAATGTGAGGTTCAGCCACCAGGGGGGTGGGGGGGGGGGGGGTCACACAGTACAGTTAATATAGGAAGTCGATAGTGAGCATACTCATTAACACCACATATATCTAAATATACACATCCAACTTAAAAGTACATAACGCGTGCAATTCTAACACCCACATCCACACCCACACCCACACCCACACCCACACTTACACCTACACATCACAATTCAATTCACAAGCGTATTCCATTCGAATACTTCCGTAAAGAATAATACCTATCTACGCATCGTGCACACAGACCTGGGTTCTTTTTATTATTTATTATGGGGGGGGGGGGGGGGCTTTGCTTTCTACTTGGGAACATCACGCAGCAAAAATATCCTGCCACCGATAATTTGGCGCCAAAAATAGCGTGTGGAAATATATTCCCAGTTTGTGTCTGCTGGGCTGCAGAGGTTATACATGCACTTTGGTTTTGAGTCGGGGGGAAGGGGGAAGGGGGAAGGGGGGGGGGGGAGGGGGTGCGGGGTCCTAAATCTGCTTTTCAAAGTGCCTAGACACTGTTTATGGGTGGCCCCAGCCTCAAATGGTGGTTGGAAACCACAGCCTCTGGTAGATGTTCTTATTGGGGTTTTACTTCTTGGTAACATCTAATGTCATATCTGAACATTACTAGGATATGGCTAGGACTGGTTAGCTCAGTGTTAGGATAATGTGACTAAGTGGGATCTCGGGTCATGGTGCCGGTAGCCTGATCTCCATGTGGGGCAGCACTATAAAGTTGCCATGAGTGCACACTGTCACAAGTCGGTACCCGTCCTGATATGACCATATATATTGCTAGGATGCAAAACCCCAACAACCAACCAACCAACCATCCACACTGTGCTATGACAAGAATTCGGCGGTGCCCCCACACCCACGACCCCACCCAAACCCACCCACACCCACCCCACAAAATCGCGATCACAAAACCACCAGATTGGATCAGAGTTCAACGAACATTCGGTTAAAAATGTCACAATTCACCGCAGATCTCGTCCGGGCGTAACTAGCTTTCATGAATCATTTGACGCGATTACATCTGTAATTTAACCACAATTTCCTTGTATTTAATCGAGTAATCTGGCATTAAGCTGGTTTTTGTGATTTAACGTCGTAGTCATATCAATACTGGTACCGACTTGTGACAGTGCGCACCCATAACGGATTTATAGTGTCACCCCACCACTGGAACCACCATGCCCCAATATCCCACTCAGTCCCCATTATATTCACACTGACCAAACCCGTCCTTGCCCTATCCTATTAATAGTATTATTAAAGTTGCATAGTCCGATGGTTTTGAATTTCTGTATTTTTTTCTGATATAAATATGTTAGATCGATCACTAGTATCTACTTTACATGAATTCAAAGTTACTTTTATTTTAAATGGTAATCTTTTGAGCTATTTTGAGTGCAAACATGGAAAGTTAGTTTTGGCAAGCTTGCCAAAACTCTGACACCATAGACTTCTGCAGTAACAGGTTCTGTTAAATTGACTCAGTATTGCCTTCTACGCAGAAATACATGCTTAATAAGTGCATCAGTACATAAGTTAGATATATGTCAAATCAAATCTAGATAATTGGTTTGGTTTTTTAAATTTGATATTTCATCAGACTATGCAGCTTTAATACCGAGCACAAGACTATGTTACACCATTTCAAGCCCCTCCCCCAACCCACCTCGCCCCTCCCCCACAACGCCTCGCCCCTCCCCAAACCCGCCTTTTGTCCTTCCCCTTTTTTGTCCTTCTTGCTATCCTTGCCCTTCTTGATATCCTTGCCCTTCTTGCTATTCTTTGCAATTCTTTCCTTTCTTGCCCTTCTTTCCAGCCTCATCATTCTTTTCATTCTTGCCCTTCTTTCCATTCTTGCCCTTCTTTCCATTCTTGCCCCTTTTGTCATCCTTGCCCTTCTTTCCACCATTGCCCTTCTTGCCATCCTTGTCCTTCTTTCCACCATTGCCCTTCTTGTCCTCCTTGCCCTTTGTGCTATCCTAGCAATTATTGCCCCTCATCCCATCACTATCCTTCTCACCATTATTTCCCTTCTTGCTATCCTCGCCCCTCTAGCCATCCTTGCCCGTCCTGTGCTTTCTTGTCCCCCTTGTCCTTCTCATCATTCATATCGTCCATATCATTCTCACTATTCTCACCATGCTCACCATTCTCACTATTCTCACCATGACTCTCACCATTCTCAGATTCTGCTTATTGCCCCGGGTGTTGTGCTTAGTGCTTAGTGCTTAGTGCTTTTTGTTTACTGTTACTGTATTACTATTAGTGTCACTGTCACTGTTGAAGGATTAGTGTCACTGTCACTGTTGAAGTGCATCGATACCACTCCCAAGTAAGACACAACATGGAAACCACACACTACACACTCAACTCCATCGTCCCCAGTTCTGACCCCCCCCCCCCCACCTCCACCCCGTCCCCATGCTCCCCTCCCCCACACCAACCCACCACCCCATCAATAATTCCGACGGTGATTAACACAGGTGGGCGCCGGTGAGGGTGTGGGCGTGGGCGTGGGTGCGGGTGCGGGTGCGGGTGCGGGTGCGGGTGCGGGTGCGGGTATAGGTGTATGTATGTGTGTGTGTGTTGATGGTCATGGCATTGTCCCGCCATGTGTGTATGTGATACGGGTTTGTATGTGTGTGTGTGCGGGTTGATGGTAATGGCATTGTCCCGTCATGTGTGTGTAGGTGTGTATGGGTAGGTGTATGTGTGAACGGGTGTGTATGTGTGTGTGATGGTTGATGGTCATGCCGTTGTTCCATCATGTGTGTATGTGCATGTGTATGTGTATGTGTGTGTATGTGCGCATGCATGTTGATGGTCATGGTGTTGTCCCGTCATGTGTGTATGTGTGTGTATGCATGTGTGTGCGGGTGAGGGTGGCGTTGTCCCGTCATGTGTGTATGTGTATGTGTGTATGTGTGTGTGTGTGTGTGTATGGGTTGATGGTCATGGCGGTGTCCCGTCATGTGTGTATGTGTGTGTATGCATGTGTGTGTGGGTTGATGGTCATGGCGTTATCCCGTCATGTGTGTATGTGTGTGTGCGCGTGTGTGGGTTGATGGTCATGGCGTTGTCCCGTGATGTGTGTATATGTGTGTGCGCGTGTGTTGGTTGATGGTCATGGAGTTGTCCCATTGTGTGTGTATATGTGTGTATGTATGTGTGTATGTATTTGTGTGTGTGTGTGTGTGGGTTGATGGTCATGGAGTTGTCCCATCGCATGTGTATGTGTGTATATGTGTGTCTGCGTGTGTGGGTTGATGGTCATGGAATTGTCCCATTGCATGTGTATGTGTGTGTGTATGTGTGTGTGGGGGTTGATGGTCATGGAGTTGTCCCATCGCGTGTGTATGTGTGTGTGTATGTATGTGTGTGTGCGGGTTGATGGTCATGGCATTGTCCTGTCATGTGTGTATGTATGTATGTGCGTGTGTGGGTTGATGGTCATGGAGATGTCCCATCGCGTGTGTATGTGTGTGTATGTATGTGTGTATGTGTGTGTGCGGGTTGATGGTCATGGCATTGTCCTGTCATGTGTGTATGTATGTATGTGCGTGTGTGGGTTGATGGTCATGGAGATGTCCCATCGCGTGTGTATGTGTGTGTATGTATGTGTGTATGTGTGTGTGTGGGTTGATGGTCATGGCGTTGTCCCATGGCATTCCCCCTAATGGCCCGTGCCTCCATAAAGGACACCCCTCAGTGCACCCGGGCACAGCGAGCCCTGTAAAGCTGTCCCGCACAATTCACTGATGTCCGTCTGTAAGTTGGTTGGTTCTTGGGGTATTACGCCCTAGCAACATCTATGGGTCATATCAGTTGGTTGGTTGTTGGAGTTTTAGATCCTGGCAAGAGCTAATGTTGTATCAGGACAGGTACCGACTTGTGACAGTGCACACTCATGGTGACTTTACAGTGCAACTCCACTGGGAGACCAGGCCACCAGCACCATGACATGACATCCCACTCAGTCACATTATCCTGAAACTGAACCGACCAGTCCCTGCCCTATCCTATTAATGCCGAGCGACAAGTATCAATTTTGAAGTCATTGGTTTGACTCAACCAGGGTTCGCATCCGACGATCTACCAAAACGGAAGACGAATGCTCAACTCATTCGGCCATCCCGTCTCGTCTATGTTTGTGTATCTTTGTGTATTTTTGTATTTGTGTGTGTGTAATTGCATGTGGGCATTTGTGTATGTATGTGCCCATCGATGTATGTGCATTGTTTGTTTGTTGCTGTTTTACGTCCTAGCAACATCTGAGGTCATGTCAGAACGGGGCGTAGGTGTGTCAGCGTGCGTGTGGATGTTGTAGGGTTGTGTGCGTGTGTGAAGGTTAGTGTACAGGTGCCGGGTGGAAATGGACGTGGGGGGCGGGGGGGGGGGGGGTGAGGGCATTAACTAGCCTCGGTCAGATGTGATAAGTGCGTGCGCCTTTGTCTGTGTGTGTCGGTGTGTGTCTGTGTGTATGTGTGTCTATGTGTGTGTCTGTGTGTGTGTATGTGTGTCTATGTGTGTGTCTGTGTGTGTGTCTGTGTATGTGTGCCGGTCCGTGTGTGCCCATGCGTGCCCATGCGTGACTATGTGGTGTGTGCCCATGCATGCCTGTGTGTTCCTATGTGGTATGTGTGTCCATGTGTGCCTCTATGTGGTGTCTGCCCGTGCATGCCCATGTGTTCCTATGTGGGGTGTGCCCATGCGTGCCTGTGTGTGCCTATGTGGTGTGTTCCAGTGTGTGCCCGTGTGTGTCTATGTGGTGTGTGCCTGTGTGTGCCCATGTGTTCCTCTGTGGTGTGTGCCCGTGTGTGCCCGTATGTGCATATGTGGTGTGGTGTGTGTGTCCATGCATGCCTGTGTGCCCGTGTGTGCCTATGTGGTGTGTGCCCTGCATGCCTGTGTGTTCCTATGTGGTGTGTGCCCGTGTGTGGCTATGTGGTGTGTGCCCGTGCATGCCCATGTGTGTATATGTGGTGTGTGCCTGTCCGTGCCCGTGTGTGTCCCTTGTCAGTGCCCATGTGTCCGTGTGGTGTGTGCTCGTGTGTGTATGTGTGGTGTGTGCGCATGTGTGCCTGTGTGTCCGTGCGTGCCTGGGTACAACCTGTACCGTGCAGAGTTCAGGGGTGAGGCCAGGTGTGGACACAGTCGCTCAATCACCGGCAATGGGGTGACATTACTACCACGAATGCTGTTATAGTGCACCCGGTGATTCAGCGGGACAGCGCCCACCCCCGCCCCCCACACCCTGCCCCGTCTATCGCCTCCGCCCGCCCCTCCGCTCCCCGCCACTCAGCACCCCTCCCTCTCTACCCGCCTCTGGCCATCAAAGCTAGAACTGAAACTTGTGAAAGTGATCTCCAAACACAAAATGCGGAAATCAAGCCAAGATTATTACACCGATGACGAAATAACGCGAAAAAGCGGACCCCCCCCCCTCCCCTCCCCTCCCCTCCAATAGGATTATTGGATTATCAGAGAATCGCGGAAAAAAACAGAAGCCAGGTTTCAACTATCCTTGTTGTTCCTCTATTATTATTGCCCATATCTAATGCCTGGCACACACCTCCCGTTTATGATCTAAAACTGCCCGTTTCGCAACTAAGTTTGAGTTTTAGTCGTTAGGTGTGCAACCCCCATGCACACCAGAGCCTTGCGATTCGCGTATAAAACTCAGTCTTAGTGCTTAAACCTCAAATCGCAAGACATTCGAAAAACGAATCGGGCCGTTCGAGAAACGGTATATGTGAGCGGTCAGTCGTATCTTATACGGTATATGTGTGATACCCATCGTCCGTTTGCGATCCAAGTCCTCATCCATTCCTCTCTCTTCCATGTCCCTCTCTTCCATTCCCCTCTCTTCCATTCTCTCTTCCATTCCCCCTCTCCCATTCCCCCTCTTCCATTCCCCTCTCTTCCCTTCCCCCTCTCCCATTCCCTCTCTTCCATTCCCCTCTCTTCCATTTCCTCTCTTCCATTCCCCCCTCTCCATTCTCCTCTCTTCCATTCCCTCCTCTTCCATTCCCCCCTTCCATTCCCCTCACTTCCATTCCCCCCTCTCCCATTCCCCAGAGAGGGGAATGGAACAGAGGGGAATGGAAGAGAGGGAATGGAAGAGAGGGGAATGGAAGAGGGGGAATGGAAGAGGGGGGAATGGAAGAGAGAGGAATGGAAGAGGGGGAATGGGAGAGGGGGAAGGGAAGAGAGAGAATGGAAGAGAGGGGAATGGAAGAGAGGGGAATGGAAGAGAGGGGAATGGAAGAGAGGGGAATGGAAGAGGGGAATGGGAGAGGGGGTATGGAGAGGGGGGAATGGAAGAGAGGGAATGGAAGAGAGGGGGGAACACAAGAGGGGGGAACCCAACAGGGGGAACGCAAGGAGGCGCTCGGGTAGCTAGGGTAGTTCGTGCTAAAGACACCAGGTGCGTGGATCGCAGTCGCGAAACGGACGGTATATGTGAGCGCTCCAGTCGGTATATGTGTGTACCCCCTTTCGTCAGTTTTAGTCGGGAAACGGGTCGGGTCGGGTAGTCAGTTTTAGCGCGTGAATCGTAAACGGGAGGTGTATGCCAGGCATAACTCGTTCTGGCGTGCGTTTGATGTTCCAGCAACACCTCAGGTCATATAAGAACGGGATTGAAAGTACTAAAGTGTTGTCATTTTATATACGTCCTGATTCCGTAAGATCATGCTTAAAGTTAATCAGTAAATATTTAAAAAATGCAGAAATCCACGAAATCGCGAAGATCTGTTATCCCTGTATAAATATCTTCGTCAAAAGGTTAGCCGTGTGAAGTTATTAACCTTAAAGGTCACGTCGATAAGGCAATCGGATAGCGTGAAGCCCGGATAAGATCCTTTTGAGAAAAAAACCACTACTCCAGTATTCCCTGCCTGCGTTGGTCCAATTTCCTTCCATTACCTCTAAAGAACTTAGAATCTCAGCAGGCTAACCCCCCCCCCCCCTCTACCCACCCCTCCCCCTCCCCTTAACCCACAACTCTAATCTGCACATTTCCATTTGGGCAGAAATGTGCGGTTTAACATTACCCCCGAGTCCCGTTGCCGACCAGCCCCTTACGGAGCCTCGCACCACGTGTGCCGCTTCCTAAACACTTTAGGGCCTCTCACCTGATTGCCTTTCCTTTTTTAGGAGCGGGAGGGCCCGCCCCTCCCTCCCCGAGTGTGTGTGTATGTGAGTGAGAGTCTGTATGTGAATGTGTGTGAGTGTGTGCGAGGGTATGTGAATGTGTGTGAGTGTGTGTGTGAGTGCGTGGTGGTGAGTGAGAGGGTGTGTGAGTGTGTGTGTGAGTGAGTATGTGTGTGACTGTGAGTGAGTGTGGGAGTGAGGGTGTGTATGTGAGTGTGTGAGTTAGAGTGTGTATGAGAATGTGTGTGAGTGTGAATGTGAATGAGTGAGTGTAAGTAGGTGTATGTGAGCGTGTGAGTGTATGTAAAAGCGAGTGCATTAGTGTGTGTGTCAATGAATGTGAGTCACACTAGTGTGAATATGTGTATGTGTGTGAGTGAGTAGGTTATACCCCTGTCACACTACGACATATCGAGCTAACGTGAGCCTAACGTGGTGATTTTTCGTCATTACCTTGACGTACGTTGGATTACGTTTTGATGATGTCAGAATGATGTTAGACTGACATCGATCTATGTCACATTACGTCGTGTTACGTCGAGTTACGTCGAGGTTTTGGACATGTTCAACATTTTCGACGTAGCTCGAACGTAAGGGTTTACGTTCGCCATATGTTCTGTTCACGTTCAGCGAACGTCAATGACATTAAACGGACGTTAGGCAAACACTGCTCACTACGTTCAACTACGTTCCACTACGTTGACCCACATTAGACCGAGTGGAAATGCCCACGCGGCATAATGGGAACGGCAGGAGAACATCAGGAGAACGTACATTCAATGTATGTTCAATGTCTCATGACGTATGTAACGTCACGTAACGTTCTTCTAGCGATGGAATAACGTTCATAACGTTCCGTGAGCGTAATGACGTTGTCCTCTCTCGTTGAATGATGGTATCACTACGCTTTACTGATGTGACACTCTCGCTGCATCCACGTTCAACATATGTCCAAATTTGCATACTACACTGAGAAGTTCAACGTTCTTCACGTTCTCCCTACGTTGACGTCGTTACGTCGTAGTGTGACAGGGCCTTTAGTTTCTAACTAATAATAAACATAACATCACGGTGGCATAACAAATAATTAACATCTTTAAATTATTAATGTTACAAGACACACTTATCAAGGACAATGCCTGATATGACCTTAGATGTTGCCAGAACATAACACCCCAACAAGGCTTCTGGTATGCATCCTCATTCAGTTTGATATCAATCCGCTAAGGGCGCGTCCAGTAACCCTGACGGTGGACAGACATTGTTAAGTTCATGTGTTGAAGTGATTTTTGTAGGTGGGAGTAACAGCTTTAGTAACCGCTTCCCCTGGTGGCGAACAGCTGTACTATGCCGTGCCACTGCAGGGTGTATGAATACCGATCACAGTGACACCGCTTGATGATAAGCGCTGCTCCTTTCCCATCCAAATCTTAAGCTAAGATTCCATATACGCGGCATGCGAATGCGGCATGTGGCACAGATAGATAGAAACCCATGTCATTTTGGGGATTGTTTGCTCCAAATTTGTGAAGGAAAGCCAAAGTTTCTGTTTGTTCTATGGCAAATGCAACAGCATTTGCATTTGCATTTGCATTCGCACCGATTGGTACATGGAGTGATCCACTTGCCGAATTCACATTCGCACCGATCGGTACATGGAGCGATCCACTTTTCGCATTCACATTCGTATTCGTGTTCATATTCGCATCCATACACATGGAAGCACCATTGTGTATTTACATGCTTTGCCATTTTTTGTTGCATTCGCATGCCGCATACATGGAATCTTAGCTTTAGACTCGTTGTTATAGTGCATAGCGCCTAATGGAGATGGTCGCAGTTGGTCTGAAGATTGGCAAATTGATCGGAATCCACTCAGCTACAGCACTGCCACCCACAGGAACTAACTACCTAATAATTAATATGTCGCATAAGGTGTTATGCTAATATTATTATGTAGGATGGAGCCTATACATCGTTTGGTTGTATGTGAATTGTCGTTCGATGTGTGTTTCGCTACCTTTCGCTTATTCACATTGTCTTTCTATGGCCATGTATCCATAGATTGTTCCCTTGTAGCATGTGACCTTGTTCTGTGTTTGCTTGTGACCTTGTGACCTTGTGACGTGCCACACAGACAATGAATATGTTCAATCTCTATGTTCCCGGTCAGTGTGTCACATGTGCCGTGCACAAGGTCATACGATCCAACCTATGGGAACGGCCACTAAGCGAAACATGGGTTCATTGTTTGTGTGGCGTGTCACAAGGTCATGAGTGAACACAGACCAAAGGAACACACCACAAGGGAACAGTCTATGGATGCACGGCCTTATGTACACTACTATGTTCACTATACAAGCTATGGGAGGCTGACTGAGCGGCCTGGTCACCAGCTCATTGGCCGTCAGCATTGCAAACACGACTCGGGAATTCCGGAGTGGAGGGGTTTAAGTTTTGTTTTAACGTAAGCATTTTTGTTTCGTTAATTTTATACTTCTATCGGAGTGTGCCGCTTTACGTAGGCAATATGTCATTTAAATTCAATGAAGGCAATATTTGGGCTCTGCTCTGGCTGTAAGAAGGTGTTGTATGGTGGATGTGTTGGTGGTGTGTGGTGTTGGCGATCCAGGAAGCTGGATGTGTGTGTGTGTGTGTGTGATATGATCGGCTAGGAAGGAGGGATGTGTGTTGGGAGGAGGGGAAGGGAGGGGAAGGAGGTAAGGGAGGGTAGGGGAGGGGATGGGGAGGGAGGGGAGGGGAGGGGGGAGAGGAGGGGAGAGGAAGGGGGAGGGGAGAGGGGGAGGGGAGGGGAGGGAAAGGGAGGTGAGGGAAAGGGAGGGGAGGGAAAGGGGAGGGGAGGAAAGGAGGGGAGGGAAAGGGCGCGGGAGGGAAAGGGAGGGGGAGGAAAGGAGGGAAAGGGAGGGTAGGGGAGGGGAGGAGAGAGGAGGGGAGGGAAGGGAAGGGGAGGGGAGGGAACGTTATTCAAATGGATTCACATCACCCATAAACTGCCTACTCCAACTCCCTTATCCAGACTTGCACATGGTGAGGGGTGGAAAGGGGGTGATGGGTCAGGGGGGTGATGGGGGGAGTGATGGGGATGAAGGGGGTGAAGGAGAGTGAAGGGGGATCGATTGAGGGTGAAGGGGTGTAGGGGGTAAAATGGGGGTGAAGGTGGGTGAAGTGGGGTGAGAGGGTGAAGGGGGTGAAGGGGTGGGGTAAAGGAGAGGCGAAGGGGGTGTGAATGGGGGTCTAGTTGGCTGGCGACACTTTGGGGTGAAGCAGTAGTGAAATTGTGTTTTCTCTAGTGTGGATTCAGAAAGTAAAAACTGGCAGTCACGTGATGATGCACGTTATTTACTGACTTGGCTATGTTTCACGCGGATATTAAATAAACCATGTGGGGGCCTTTCGCTGTGTTATCGTGACTCACAGCAGGCTGCTGGTGGCTTCACCGTGGAACATAAACACTTTACTGCAAACTGGTGGGTGAGTGAGTGGGTAAGTAGTGAGTGAGGAGTGAATGAGGACTAATGCTAGGTACACACATACCGTATACGATTCGCGCACTAAAACTCCCGATCAGCTTAAAACTGAAGTCGGGCCGATTCATTTTTCGAATCGGGAATCGCAATCGTAGTGCTAGCGCACACCTACCGTTTTAGCCCTAAAAATTAGTTTTTAGTCGTGAATCGCAATCGGTAGGTGTGCTAGGGGAGTGCACACCTCACGACTTTTGGGCAGTTTTAGATCGTATACGCAAGGTGGGTGCGGGAAAACGATCGTATACGCTAGGTGTGTACCGGGCATTAGTGAGTGATGAGTGAGTGACGACTTAGTGAGTGATGAGTGAGTGACGACTTAGTGAGTGAGGAGTGAGTGGTGACTTAGTGAGTGAGGAGTGAATGAGGACTTAGTGAGTGAGGAGTGAGTGAGGACTTAGTGAGTGAGAAGTGAGTGAGGACTTAGTGAGTGAGGAGTGAGTGAGGACTTAGGGAGTGAGGAGTGAATGAGGACTTAGTGAGTGAGGAATGAGTGAGGACTTAGTGAGTGAGGAGTGAGTGGTGACTTAGTGAGTGAGGAGTGAATGAGGACTTAGTGAGTGCGGAGTGAGTGAGGAGTGAGGACTTAGTGAGTGAGGAGTGAGTGAGGACTTAGTGAGTGAGGAGTGAATGAGGACTTAGTGAGTGAGGAGTGAATGAGAACTTTGAGTGAGGAGTGAATGAGGACTTAGTGAGTGAGGATTGAATGAGGATTTTGGGTGAGGAGTGAGTGAGGAGTGAGTGAGTGAGGAGTGAGTGAGGACTTAGTGAGTGAGGAGTGAGTGAGGACTTAGGGAGTGAGGAGTGAATGAGGACTTAGTGAGTGAGGAGTGAGTGAGGACTTAGTGAGTGAGTGAGGACTTAGTGAGTGAGGAGTGAATGAGGACTTTGAGTGAGGAGTGAATGAGGACTTTGAGTGAGGAGTGAGTGAGGACTTATGGAGTGAGGAGTGAATGAGGACTTAGTGAGTGAGGAGTGAGTGATGACTTAGTGAGTGAGGACTTAGTGAGTGAGGAGTGAGTGAGGACTTAGGGAGTGAGGAGTGAATGAGGACTTAGTGAGTGAGGAGTGAGTGAGGACTTAGTGAGTGCGGAGTGAGTGAGGACTTAGGGAGTGAGGAGTGAGTGAGGAGAGAATGAGGACTTAGTGAGGAATTGAGTGAGGAGTTAGTGAGTGAGGACGTAGTGACTGAGTGTGGCCTTAGTGAGTGAGTAATGAGTGAGTTGATGAATGGGTGAATTGGTTAATGAGTTAGTAGTGAGTGAGTTAGTGAATGAATGAGTGAGTTAATGAGTGAGTAGTGAATGAATACGGAGCGAGTGACTGAATGCGTAGTGAGCTAGGAGTGAGTAAATGAATGAATGTGCGATGGGGATTTACATCCAAGCAATATCAGGACGAAGGATGGGAACTTTACTAGAAAATTAACAGCAACAACTCACTGGAAAGTGGTGGTAGTGGTGGTGGTGGTGGTGGTGGTGGTGGTGGTGGAGCTGATGGAAGTGGTGGTGGTGGTGGTGGGTAGTGGGTGGTGAAGGTCCTGGTGGTGGTGGTGGTGGTGGTGGTGGTGGTGGTGGTGGTGGTGCTGGTGGAAGTGATGTAGGTGGGTGGAGCTAGTGGGTGGAGATGGAGATGGGGGTAGTGGGTTGTGGTGGTGGGTGGAGGTGTGGCGGAGGTGGTGGGTGGAGGTGGTGGGTGGATGTGGTGGTGGGTGGAGGTTGTGTGAGGTGGTGGGTGGAGGGTGTGGGTGGAAGGTGGTGGGGGGAGGTTTGTCGGTGGAGTAGGTGGTGCCTGGAGGTGTTGGGTGGAGGTGGTGGGTGGAGGTGGTGGGTGGAGATGAGGATGGGGGTTGTGGGTGGAGGTTAGTGAGGATGGGGGTAGTGGGTTGGTGGTGGTGGGTGGAAGTGCTAGAGTGGTGGTGGTGGAAGTGCTGGAGGTGGTGGTGGGAGGAGATGGTTGTGTGGTAGTGGTGGGTTGAGGTGGTTGGTGGTGGTGGTGGTCGGTGGTGGAGGAGGTGGGGTGGAGGTGGTGGAGGTGGGTGGAGGTGTGGTGGGGTGGAGGTGGTGGTGGAGGAGGTGGTGGGTGGAGGTGGGGGTGGAGGTGGCTGGATGTGGTGGTGGGTGGATGTGGGTGGAGGTGGTGGTGGGTGGAGGTGGTGGGTGGAGGTGGCTGGATGTGGTGGTGGGTGGAGGTGGTGGTGGGAGGAGGTGGTGGGTGGAGGTGGTGGGTGGAGGTGGGTGGAGGTGGGTGGAGGTGGAGGTGGGTGGAGGTGGAGGTGGGTGGAGGTGGTGGTGGGTGGAGGTGGTGGTGGGAGGAGGTGGTGGTGGGAGGAGGTGGTGGGTGAGTGATGCCCCTTTTCAAGGACCCATTCCCTTTGCAGCTATCCCAGGTACTGCGATGTTCCCACGAATTTCTGCCAATTCCCAGAACAGACATAAGTGCGCCGGGATGAATGGTTCCTAGCCCCGCCGCCAGGAGGGGCGCGTTGTGCTAGCAATCCGCCGACCGCTGGCTTGGTGGTAGTGATTTACTAAGTGAACACAGCCCTACTTTACCTCTAGTTAAAACCTATTAAATACAACACAAAAAACGTTTATCTTTTGTTCAAAGCAAATAAAAATCTACAAATTGAGTAGGTTATTTCCGCTCTCATTTCACTACAAACAAACACGCATTTAAATACTCCCTTTTTACTCAAACCTAATAATGTCTGTAAAATGAGCAGGTTGTTCTTTTTCATTTCAATACAGTTCGTTTGTTATTGTTGTACGGCCTAGCAACATCTAAGGTTATATCAGGACGGCTATCGACTTGTGACAGTGCGCACTCATGGCGACTTTATAGTGCTGCCCCACTGGGAAACCAGGCCGCCAGCACCATGACCTGATATCCCACTCAGTCACATTATCCTGACACTGAACCAACCAGTCCTTGCCCTATCCTAATAATGCTGAGCACCAGGCTAGGAAGTGACAAGCATACATTTTTAAGTCATTGGTTTGACTCGACCAGGACTGGAACCCACGGACTCATGGGTTCAGATCTCCCGATCTGCCAAAACAGGAGACGGACGCTCAACTCATTCGGCCATCCCGTCTGGTCATTTCAATACAGAGAAGCGCTTAAATATTTCCATTGAGTCAAGGTTAATAATACATTTTCTTTTAATGAGCATATTTGTCGTTCCATTCCACAGCAGACAGCCACAAAGAGTTTGATAAGTTTGTCTCGTGGATTAATATAAGAAACTTTTATTTTCTCCCCCCACCTCCCCCTTCCCCCCCCCCACCTCCCCCCTCCCCCTTTTCTCTCCCGCGCTGGTGAATCGTTGGCAGGAGACATCACTTGGGTATAATAATAACCCGAATCGATCACGTCAGAAGTCGATGTGAGGATGAAGGGTGCTTACAGCGGAGCAGCATTGCATTGTGGGCGGTGCTGGTGGTGCTGGTAAACCCAGGGGAGGGATGGCGGTGGGGGTGGGGTGTAATACACCAATTTGTGGAACAGCAGTTTATAAGTCAAATCAGCTTTCTTTGCAATCCTTTCATTCTGTCTGTCTAATGGGGTACCACGCGAATTAATCCGATAGATGGCGCTTCTGTGCGACACTGGTATGTTATACCCTAGTCGCACTACTGCTTGCGAATACTTTGTAAGCACAAAAAAAGGTGTGGTCGCAAAGAGGTCGCTAGTGGCCACAAAATGGTTGCAAGTGGTCGCAAAGTGGTCCTCAATGGTCGCCGACCTCGGTTGTACCGACTTGTGACAGTGGGCACTCATGGCAACTTTATAGTGCTGCCCCACTGGGAAATCAGGCCGCGGGCACCATGACCATATATCCCACTCACTCACATGATCCTGATGCTGAGCTAACCAGTCCTTGCACTATCCTATTAATACCGAGCGCAAGGCTAGGAATCGACAAGTACGACATTTTGTAGTCATTGGTTTGACTCGATTGGGGATAGAACTCCCGACCTTCCGCACAGGAAGCTTGCACTCTACCTATTCGGCCACCGCGTCCCATCAGGTCGAAGTTCAAACACGTGACCTTCCGCACAGAAAGCCAGCCAGCTTACCGATTTGGCGACCCCGAATGGTTGGCTTCGGCTTGTTTGTTTGTTTGTTTGTTGTTGTTTTACATCCTAGCAACATCTAAAGTCATAACAGGATGGGTACCGACTTGTGACAGTGCACACTCATGGTGACTTTATAGTGCTGCCTGACTGGGAGACAAGGCCACCAGCATCATGACCTGATATCCCACTCAAGTCACATTATCCTGATACTGAGCCAACCAGTCCTTGCCCTATCCTAATAATGTCGAGCGCCTGGCTAGGAAGTGACAAGTAAAAATTGTTAAGTCATTGGTTTGACCCGACCAGGTGTTTGAACCCACAAATCCATGGGTTCGGATCCCCTGATCTCCCAAAACAGGAGACGGACGCTCAACACATTCGGCCATCCTGTCTGCTCTTGGCTTCGAGAGAGAGAGCGAGAGAGAGAGAGAGAGTGTGTGTGTGTGTGTGTGTGTGTGTGTGTGTGTGTGTGTGTGTGTGTGTGTGTGTGTGTCTAGGGTGGGGGGAGGATTAAGGGGGTGCCCAATTTATGGACGAGTGAATCCGATTGCGATGTGAATGTTAAACGATAGTTAAATGAATGAGAACTGCATCGGTCACGCATGAGTGCTGCAGACCCCATCAGTGTGTCCCCGCCCCCCCCCCCCCACCATAGACAACCAGTGCCACATCAATGAACCCCCAGAGACACACCCTGCCACAGCTATTCACTCCCGCCACTTCCTGCCACCACGCGCACTCCCCCCACATTCAGACACAAAGTAAAGCTTGTTTTATTTAACAACGCCTCTAGAGCGCATTGATTGTTGTATCATCGGGTATTGGACATCAAACATATGGCCACATAGGCTACTCTTTCCGAGAAGCAGCAAGGGGTATTTTAAATGCCTTTGCCCACAGACAGGACAGCACATACCACAGCCTTTGATGAAACAGTTGTGGACCACTGGTTGGAACGGAAAATAGCCCTAACTGCAAATGGTTCCACTGAGCAGGCACACTCAGACACAAACACAACCCGCATACACCACAACGCATACCGTGACACGTGCACATTAAAACACATACACCAACACACACTACACATACCAACACAACTGTATAGTTACTCTTGGGGGGGGGGGGCGATGAAAATGGGAAATAGTTTTTTTTCTTTTTCTTTTTAAATTGAGGCTCTATTTATACTGTCCATAGCATATAACCCCGGGTATTCAGGCTTGTTTTCAATGCTGCACCAGTTATAGTGTTGGTGTTATCTTACCACACAGTAGCTTCTGATAAGGTATTTGATTGCCTGCATTTCAGTAGCAGATAGATGGTTGGTATGGTTAGTAGCCTATGTTAGTTTTTTTTAAATTTTCTTGTCGACTCTTAAGCAGATTTGTAGGGCTCTGTTCTGTAGTATTTGCAGTTTTTTTCGAAGTTCAATAGTGCGCCTAGAGCGGGGATCGAACCCACATCTCTTGCATTCCGAGCCAGTGTGCTAACCATTACGCCACCTAGGCTCCATGATGTAACCACCCTACCCAGCCTACCTGACTATGTGGCTCCTTGCATGAGATGTCAGTGCAGACCACTTACTACATTACTAATATCAGCACACATATCAACACACATCTGTATTTTTTTTACTAATATCAACATACACCAATACAGAACTGACCTCACAACCAACCGACGAACCAACTCGCAGACCTCCCACTACCCCTCACCGAAAAGCTAACGCTTTCGTCGGACTATGCAGCTTTAACGGGGAGAATAACAATTCTATAATATCTAACTGCAATGATCCATATTTGTGTATTTAGTTGTTGACTCTCTTATTTGTTAGTGAGTTGGTGCTTCAGTGGATTAAATAGCTTATCCTACTCACCCTCCCCCCTCCCTCATCCTCTCCCAGACCCCCCCCCCCCCCCCCCACTCCGCGCACCTTCCCCACCACCCACCGACCGCGGTCCAGCCACGCCCCCACCTCTATCCCACCCCCACCCGGCTTCCACCCCACCCCCACCCCCACGTGGTAAAGACCACTTAATGGGCTGCAAGTTAAGCCATAGGTGGGAGGACAGCAGAGTCGGTGAGGGGGCAGTAGACTTAATGGACCCGGGGTGTGGTGATGGGGCTCTGTGTGTGTGAGTGTGTGTGAGTGTGTGTGTGAGTGTGTGAGTATATGTGTGAGTGTGAGTGTGAGTGTGACAGTGTATGTGAGTGTGTGTGAGTATGTGTGAGTGTGTGAGTATGTGTGAGTGTGATTGTGTGTGAGTGTGTGTGTGAGTGTGTGTCCTTCTCTCCCTCACTTTCTCCCACTCATCTTCCTCCTGACTTCTTGCTCCTGACCTCGCCCTCCTTCGTTCTTTTCCCCCCCTCTCCTTCCCTCTCCCTCCTTCCTTCTCCCTCTTTCGCTCCTTTCCCCTCTCCTTCCCTCTCCATCCTTCGCTCTCTTCCCCTCGCCTTCCCTCTCCCTCCTTCGCTCTTTTCCCCTCTCCCTCCTTCACTCTTTCCCCCTCTCCTTCCCTCTCCCTACTTCGCTGTTTTCCCCTCGCCTTCCCTCTCCCTCCTTCGGTCTTTCCCCCTCTCCTTCCCTCTCCCTCCTTCCCTCTTTCCCCCTCTCCTTCCCTCTCCCTCTTTCGCTCTTTTCTCCTCTCCCTCCTTCCCTCTTTTCCCCTCTCCTTCCCTCTCCCTCCTTCCCCCTCTCCTTCCCTCTCCCTATTTCGCTCTTTTCCCCTATCATTTCCTCTCCCTACTTCGTCTTTTCCCCTGTCATTCCCTCTCTCTCCTTCCCTCTTTTCCCCTCTTAGCAGAGGGTTTGAACCCCACGACCTACCAGAACGGGAGGCGGACGTTCAACTCATTCGGCCATCGCGTCTAACATTGTTTATTTTATAAGTGTTTTTTTTTTCAATTGTAAAAAGGAATCTTCACATTGAGAAGTCCTCATGTTGGGGCATGATGTCACCTACATCTGAGGATAAAATGAAATGACGCGGATCAATATACTATCGACACTCGGGTCGCTGGTACCAGGACCACGGCCCCCTAGCGGCGAACAGTGGAACCTAGACATGCCTACACCACTCTGGCTTTGTTATCTATGGAGACCTTTGACCTGACGGGATGGCCGTTTGGGTAGAGCATCCGCTTACCGGGTAAAGAAAAGGTTGTGGGTCGATCTCCGTCCGAGTTAAACAATTGACATATATATAGATCGCTACTTTGCCTGACGCTCGGCATTAGGAGGATAGGGCAAGGACTGGTTGGCTCAATCCTGGGGATAATGTGACTGAGTGGGATATTGGGCAATGATGTAGGTGGGGTGGGAGAGGGTATGGCAGTGGAGGCAGCACTATAATGCCCCAATCAGTGGGCATTGCCACAAGTTGGCATTCGTCCTGATATGACCTAGGATGTAAAACCCCAATAAACCAAACTTATGGCAACCTGAGGACTGTTTATGCATAACATTGCATTTTTTGGTATTTATCTTTTTTGATGACTTAATACTTTTAGATAAACATATTAGGTTATATTACTTATTAACTATGTGTTATTTTTAAAGTGGGGAAAGCACCTCATAAGTATTGTACTTCTACTTTCTCCTTTTTCATGTGAAACATTACAGATATAGATATCAACTTGCATGTCTATGCTCCTGTGGAAATAAATATATTATTATTATTATTAACTAGGCTTACTTTAAAGTAACATATTTTTACAAGTTAACTACAGAGATAGATTTAAAGTGAAAACATGCCAAATTAAATGTTGGCTTGCGCGTAAAGATTCAGGCCACCATAGGCTTCAGCAGGGACATGTTGATATTAAATTGACCTAGTATTCCTTCTATACACAAATGAATGTTCAATAAGTGCAACCAGTGCCTAAGTTGAATGTCCAGGATCCAATTTAGGTCAGTGTTTTTGTTTAGAAAAAGGGATGCTTTCAGCAGACTTCACAGTTCTAAATCGTCAATGCAGCAACGACTCCTTTGGATGAATTCAGAGAGGGGGTGGGTGAGGTTTTAGTAAAACTCGGCCACGTGGGAATGCTCGCCCATCACCCACAGTGTAATAACAAGATCACCCCCACATATACCCCACCCCCCCCTTCCACCACACACAGATCCGCACCCCCCCCCCTCTCCCCCCTCCTCTCCCCTAGTGCGGTGCCAGTCCATTGGACGTAGGGACGTAGGGACGTGCATCACCGTAGAGCCGAGCCCGCAGTGGTGTGTGTCTGCGTGTGTGCATTCTTGTGTGCGTACGTGTGCGTGCGTGCGTGCGTGCGTGCGTGCGCGTGTGTGCGCGTGTGGACTTGGCGGAGGGGTGCTATATCAGTCAGTGTCCAAGGCCAGATGCCACTTTACAATTTATTTGTGAAAAACATGACATACCAAATGTTATATGTGACTTAATCAATAATTCATTTGAGATGGGTATTTTTCCCACACCCTGGAAGCAGGCTACCGTGGTACCAATACACAAGGGTGGAGACAAAGGGGACATGGGTAACTACCGCACCATATCATTCCTACCTCTGCCAGGCAAGCTGATAGAGAAATTAATGTACAAGCACATCATGAAACATCTAGATAGTGAGAAAAAACTAAATGACAAACAGGGAGGGTTCAGAAAGGGATTCTCCACAACAAAACTATGTCCAATCTAACAAATGACATACTGAGAGCTTTGAATGAAGCTGAACAGACAACTGCCACATTCATAGATTTTAGCATGGCATTTGATACAATGAATCATGACATACTGATAAAAAAGGTAGAAAGAGTAGGAATAAGAGGAAGAACACAAGACTGGATAAGAAACTACATCAGTGAGAGAAGTCAGAGAACAAAAGTAAATGGTAAAACATCAGAAAGTATACAGGTAACCTGTGGAGTCCCTCAAGGTTCAGTATTAGGCCCACTCCTCTTCATCATTTACATCGAAGTCCTTAGAGGGAATCAAATTCCAACTATATGTTGATGACAGCGTGATATACACAACAAGCAATAGCAGAAAAGAGAACAGAGATAAGCTAAATGAGAAACTAGTAGCTTTAGATAATTGGTATAACTCCAACAAGATTTCCATAAACCACAAGAAGTCAAAGGTCCTAGTGTTTGGCAGCAGGAAAATCAACTATGGCAATGAGGAGCCAATAATTTTGGCAGGAAAAGTTCTTGATTATCAAACCAACTACAGATATCTCGGGATGAATCTTGATAGGAAACTAAACTACAATGATAACATAAAAGAAGTTATCAAGAAGGCAAACCACAAAATCTAAATATTAGTGAATACCAGAAAATACCCAACTACAAATATGGCTATACAAATCTATAAAGGTATGATACTACCATACTTCGACTATGGTGATGTAATATATATTGGGGGTAACAAAACTATGTTGGATAAACTACAAAGACTACAAAATAGAGCACTTAAGATATGTCTGAAGGTGGAACATAGACACCCAACTGATGATCTCCATAGGAAAGCAAGAGTCAACACACTAAACGACAGGAGAAAATCACATCTCAAAATAGCAGCATTCAGGGAGACAAGGAAGCATGGGACGGTGCAGGTAACAAAAAAGGCAACAAAAGGTAATGATGGCCCCAGACTGATAATAAACAGAGCCAAAAACAGATCATATGAGAGGAGTACCGAGTACATGAAGGCAAGGGAATGGAATACACTCGGAGTAGAAGAAAGAAGTACAGGAACAATAGAAACATATAAAACATTAATCAAAAGAGACTAATGACAATAACAAATAAAATGAATTAATAAAGAAAAAGAAAGATAGATAAATAAATAAATAATTAAATAGAAAATACACTGATAATTCAATCAAAGTTTTAGAGGGTATAGATGCTAGGTATGATACATACAAAATGTGAACTTTAAACTTAAAATCAAAACCGAAAGACCACTAACACAGCAAGGTGAAGACATTCAGAGAAATTAACTATTGGTAACCAAACAATTATCCAATTGTAGAACGAACAAACTCACAGAGGTTTGGGGGTTGTGGGAGAATGCTTACAAACAGAGAAAGAATGCATGCAGTGGTTAGCTACACAACAACTGAAAGTGATAAAAAGAAGGGGAGTCACAAGACTATTACTGTCTAGCAGCGAAAACAAGTCATTAGACTTAACCGTTATGGGCAGCATAAATACACCCACCACAAAACAAAAAAACTAAACAAAAATGAAGAGAAAAAACCCAACTCTGACTGCTCCCTACAAAATCTGGCAAGCGATACAGTATGTATATATGTATATGCAGGCCATAGAAGCTGCAATGGTATGTGGCGCCCCCTGGTGTATCGGATCGGTGGTAGAACCTAGAGGGCGGGGGCGCCAATTTCGAAACCGTGGTGAGTCAGCGAACTAACCAGGGAACTAACGATCGGTAATAATATTGGCATATTAAGTTATACAACACCTATTATTAACGCGCATGCAGGTTGGGAGACCATTCAGCTCTCACAGACCATGAGGGATTGTACGAGTGCATTGACTTTTCAGAATATGTGATGTCAAATGCATTATATGAATATGAATAATGGAGAGAGGACGATGTAATTATTGGTGTGTCCAGGTGCTGGTGGCAAATATTCTATTGATCCTGTAGCCACATGCAGAGGGTGTTCGATTTACTGAGGAAATGGCGATGGTGGCGGCACCAACAGGGCCTGGATTAACTAGCCGACCGGTGGTTTAGCATCACGTCTCTCTGGACATTTTTCCTTTTGTACTGATGAATTGTATTGAAACGGTAACGACGTTTGATCTTTCCAGAGACAAGATTTAAAGGCAGCCAACCCAACACTGTCTTGTGTTGTTTCTCGTAGTAGCAATATATATATATATATATATAAGGTGTATAATTATACAAAGAATTATACTAGTATAGATGAGCGGAATTTGGATCGGTTATTATTATTGTGTATTCGTGGTATGAAGATTATTATGCTATGGGAGCTATACATTATAATATATATATATATATAGATGTTATGCATAAGCATTATACGAGTATAATTGATTGGAAGCTTTCCATTCCAGTTATTTGATTCTCCAGCCTCAGTCATATACTGTAGTGTTCTTATTATTATTGGTCATCGACTACCGTCCTCTTGAAACATCAAGACACACACACACATACACACCCACGCACACATACACAGGCACACAGGGCGAGGTTTGGGAGGGGCACTGTGTGTATTGTTATCACTTATTCTGACGCCCCGCCATGCCCTAGAGACCGATAAAGCACTGGAGGTGTGGACAGGCGGGCGGCTAACGTCAGCGGCAACAAGACATGGCTGCCCTGTTTGCTGCACACCTACTTTCCACCCATATTGCTTTGGGTGCGTCGCACCAAGCTGCCACGACAAGCTTTGTTTGTTTGTTTTTTGTTGGAGGTTTACATCCTGCCAACATCTAAGGTCATATCAGGACGGCGACATGGATTGCTTGTTTGTGTTTTATTGGAGTTTTACGTCCTGGCAACATCTAAGGTCACATCAGGATGGCGACGTGCTTTGTATGTTTGTTTTTTATTGCAGGACAGCGACATGCTTTGTATGTTGTTTTTTGTAGTGTTTTTTTGTTGGAGGCTTACGCAGCTTTGTATGTTTGTTTTTTTGTTGGAGGCTTATGTCCTGGCAACATCTAAGGTCATATCCGGACAATGACATGTTTTGTATGTTTGTTTTTTTGTTGGAGGCTTACGTCCTGGCAACATCTAAGGTCATATGAGGACATCGACATGCTTTGTATGTTTGTTTTTTGTTGGAGTTTTACGTCCTGGCAACATATGAGGCCATATCAGGACGGCAACATGTTTTGTACATTTGTTTCTTGTTGGGAGTTTTACATCATGGCTACATGTAAGGTCATATCAGGACGGGTACCAACTTGAGACAGTGCACACTTATGGTGTCTTTATAGTGTTGCCCCACTGAATTGGTTGGTTGTTGGAGTTTTACGTCCTGGCAACATATTTCAGGACGGGAACCGACTTGTGACAGTGCATACATATGGTGACTTTATAATGCTGCCCCACCGGCTCACCAAACCGCCGGTACCATGACCTGATTTCGCACTCAGTCACATTATCTTGATACTGAGCTAACCAGTCCTGTCCCTATCCTACTAATGCGAAGCGCCAGGAAAAGGAATAGCAGGTATTTTCTTTTAAGTCTTTGGATCAAACCCATGACCTCCCGCACTTGAAACAGGTGCACTACCCACTGGGCCATCCCTTCTGGTCCCTGTCTGTAATCATTGCAGGGGAGCAATCATTCGCGTATTGAAATAGTGCTTTTGGGTTATCCCACATACTTTGTTATTATTCTTGTAGATTTGTAGACGGAGATCGCTCAATTTAACGGCTCCTGTGTATGGATCTTTTTGGTGTACAGATGCAAAGGGAAGGCCACGTGGCTGCTGCTGCTGGTGGTGGTGGTGCTGGTGCTGGTGGTGCTGGTGGTGGTGGTGCTGCTGGTAGGCGGTGGGGGGGGGGGAGTTCTGGAGAAGGGTAGTGTGGAGGTGGTGAGGTAAGGATATATAGTGGTGTGTGGTGGTGGTGTGTGGTCGAAGTGTGTGATGGTAGCAGAAGTGTGTAATGGTAGCAGAAGTGTGTGATGGTGGTGTGTGATGTGGTGGTGAATGGTAGTGTGATATGGTGGTGAATGGTAGTGTGTGGTGGTAGTGGGAGTTGGAGTGTGGAGTATGGTCGTGGTGTGTTGGTGTGATGTGTTGGTGAATGCTGGTGTATGGTGGTGTGTAATGTGTGGTGGTAGTGTGGTGGGAGTGGGAGTGTGGAGTATGGTCGTGGTGTGTTGGTGTGTGATGTGGTGGTGAATGGTGGTGAATGGTGGTGTGTGGTGGTAGTGGTAGTGGGAGTGTGGAGCATCGTGGTGGTGTGTTGGTGTGTGATGTGGTGGTGAATGGTGGTGTGTGGTGGTAGTGGTAGTGGGAGTGTGGAATATGGTCGTGGTGTGTTGGTGTGTGATGTGGTGGTGGTGGTGGGGTATGGTGGTGTGTGGTGGTAGTGGGACTGTGTAGTGGGAGTGGGAGTGGGAGTGGGAGTGGGAGTGTGGAGTATGATGGTGGTGTGTAGGTGTGTGATGTGGTGGGTGTGTTGGTGTATTGGTGTGTGGTGTATTGGTGTGTGATGTGGTGGTGGTAGTGGGTGGGTGGGGTGGTGGGTGTGTTGGTGTATTGGTGTGTGGTGTATTGGTGTGTGATGTGGTGGTGGTAGTCGGTGGGTGTGGTGGTAGTGTGTAGTGGGAGTGTGGTAGGTTGTGGTGCGTGTGTTGGTTGGTGTGTGGTGGTGTGGTAGGCTGTGGTGTGTGGTGGGTGTGTTGGTTGGTGTGTGGTGTTGGTTGGTGTGTGGTGTGGTGTGGTGTGGTGGTTGGTGTGTGGTGTGGTGAGGTGGTGTGGTAGCTTGTGGTGTGTGGTGGGTGTGTTGGTTGGTGTGTGGTGTGGTGGTGTGGTGGTGTGTGGTGGCGTGGACCTCACTTCAGTAGGTACACGTTGCAAACACTTGCAAAATGTATTGCCAATGATAATACCTTGGTGTCTGACCAGAGTGTCTGACCTGGGTGTCTGACCCAGGTGTCTCACCTTGGTGTCCAACCTGGGTCTCACCTTGGGTTATTTTACCTGTGTCTCATATGTGTGTCTCACCTGGGTGTCTCACCTGGGTCTCACCTGGGTGTCTCACCTGGGTCTCACCTGGGTCTCACCTAGGTGTCTCACCTGGGTCTCACCTGGGTTATTTTACCTGGGTGTCCCACCTGGGTGTATCACCTGGGTGTAGCACTTGGTGTCTCACTTGGGTGTCTTACCTGGGAACCTGACTCTGTTGAGGGTGTATCTGACCGTCGACTGTACATACCTGTAAATAGAAGAAAGGAGAATTAGTGAAAAAATACATAAATACTGCTGATATTTGATAGTGTCGGTGAACAGCCCTCACACTTAGTGATTAAAAATATCGTAGGCCTAACAAACAATGCTTCAGGTTGTGCGACCAACGCAACAAAAAGTTGCCGACCGTAATTTTTGTTCCCGATGAAAATATTGAATTTTTATAAATAAACCCTTTCAGACGATCACAAATACCTTCAGCGAGAGAATTCCTTGCTTCAATGAAAATTACATGGGTTGTACCTTTTGTGTACGTCAAATTACATCACAGTCAAGGGATGCATGGTAAAAAAAATAATCTTAATTAAAAAAGAAAATCTTAATTAAAAAAAAAAGAATCCCTACCGACCCTACTCATTTTGTTTGCCTGCCTGCAACCGGAAACACAATTTTGTATGCTATGCGTATGGCTTTACTTTTAGTCCAATTGAGAAAACCAAAACCAGACGGGGTTGCCGAATGAGTTACAGCATCCGTCTCCCATGTTGGTAGATCATGGGATTGAACCCTGGTCGAGTCAAACCAATGACTTAAAAATTGATACTTGTCGCTTCCTAGCCAGGCACTCAGCATTATTAGGATAGGGCAAGGAGCAGTGGAATGAGGAAGACCAATCATACGCGATTGAAATTTCCCCTGCTTAAACAACTAATAACATGTACAACAACAATAATAAAGAAGACAAAAAGGCGGTTTACTGTTAGCGCCCCTACCCATCTGTATGAACATCTCTGAGTGGTAGAGAGTGGTGGAGACCAGGAAGGTGTGGGTGTTGGTGGTGGTGGTGGTGGTGGTGGGGGGGGGGGGGGGGAGACCAACAACACGCTGCATTACACCCAATATATACAGTAGGCCATTTGCATGCTGGGGGCACACCTCATTACTCAACACCCCCCCACCCCCCCCCCCCCCCCCCCACACACACACACCCTTCGCGCCCTCCTTCTATTCCAACCCGACATGTCTACACCGCCAACCCTCCTCCCTCCAACCCAACACGTGAACAGACAAAACTGTGATTATCCATAATTGAGAGTGTGTGTTGTGTGTGATGCATAGTTTGTCATCAAGTTATAAATCATGCATGTTTCTAAATATTTCAGATGTTCTCGCTAAATAATATATATATATATATATGCATCTTCTTTATACCGCGTTAAGTGTTGGTGCCACAGTGGTGGTTCTTCCTACTTAAGGCTAACTCTGTCAGTAACCGCAGGAATTGATTTGTATGTCTTTAGTATCGTGAAATAACTATATATATATATATGAGTCAGTCTCACGAAAATAGGCCAATTGGGGAAAGTTGTCGGTGTTGAGCATTGGATGTCGGTGTCGAACGGCATAGTTATAGTTTAGCATTGACAGAGGTGTTGGAAAGTTCTCAAATTTATCCTGAATATAAAGGTAGAGAATATACAACAACCCTGTTTGTTTCTAGGATAATTTAATATGAAACAAAGAAATGCACTACACTTTAACAATTGTGATGCCGACATCTTAAATTGACCACCAATTGGCCCATTTTCGTGAGACCGTTATTATGTATATGTATATATATATATTGTTTGCTTGTTTGTTTGCGTGTTTGTTGTTTTGCATCCTAGTAACATATAAGGTTATACCAGGTCGGCTACAAACTTGTGACAGTGCACACTCATGGCAACTTTATAGTGCTGCCCCACTAGAAGACCAGGCCACAAGCAATATGACCCAACATCCAACACGGTCACATTATACTAATACTGTCCTATCCTATTAATGACAAGCGCCAGGCTAGGTAGCGACAAGTATCAATTTCATTGATTTGACTCGGCTGGGATTCTAACTCCCGACCTTCCACGCGGGAAGCCTGTAATCTACCGAATCGACCACCGCGTTCGGTCCTATATAAATATAGGTGAGGGGGTGGTCGTGGTTGTGTGTGTATATATACACAAGTGTTCATACATAAGCCGTGTTCACACGGGGAAAATGTAAAGCTATTTAGACAAGGCGAATCATATGAATCGATTTAGACGCCCGTTCACAGGGGCAGTACTTGGGCCAGAAATCGATATCAGCGCATGAGCAAGTCGATACTAACCAGCGCCAGTTTCGGTTAGTCGACGTCGCCATGAGAGAGTGTGGGTTCGACCTAGATATGTATGAACTGAATCGTATTGGTTTGGAAGGGTCAAAACTTCTGCTGGGCAGTGAAACCCTAAAAATAAATTATGAAAAAAAATATCTGTGCACAGCTAGCGGTTTCATAGACTAAATTATATAATATGCGCTTTTGATCGACCGGAAAGTCAACAAACTAAGGTCTCGACTGCACATGCGTGTGAGGTCCTTAATCCGCCTAATTGCGTTTATACGGGCAAAATAAATCGGTTCACAGAAATCGATTCATGTACACTACCTCGACAAGTGGTTTACAGAATCTGCATCACAGGAATCGATTCAGCCCTAATCCGACTCAGACGCCCGTTCACACGCGAAATGTAACCCAAACTATACAAGTCGATTTCTACGAATCGATTTACATTGCCCGTGTGAACACGGCTATAGACACACAGACTACTAAACATAACTTCACTTAGGTTATGAAAAGGTCAATTGCTAGAACGACGGGGCAATAAAATAGATCACAACACCTATGAACGGGGTTGGTGGGCCCTGTTTGACTAAAAACTTGATGACCATTTCAGCCAAAACCACCACTGTTTAGGCGATCACTAAATTAGTTACCTCATGTATAGATAAAGTATTCACCCTGTACTCGCAGTACACGGGTGAATACCAACCCTACATAAAAACGGTCGAAAAAGCGGGTTAAGGAAATGAGAGCCTAATTTCACAATCTCAGAAGCATTGATTGATTGATTGGTGGTTGCTTTACGCCGTGTCGGCAGCATAGGTCATATTTACGGCGAGAAATGTTTGTTTTTGTTCAAACCGTCACTTTTACATGTAAAAGCATACAATCAATTTTGTGTCAATGGACACTCATGAATTTTGTAAACTCACAATCATAATAGCTAAATAAAAGTCTAAATGACAGGATTATTCACTGAGGAAATTTGTTCAAAAACCTATATGAGTTGGTACAAACCAGCTGCTCTCAAAAAGGCTAAAATCTTTTCTTGTTTTACTTTAGTAAAAAGGTCATGTTTGCAGTGTAAAATTGTTGGCGCAGGGCCATGAAATCCACACAGTTTAATAAAGTGTGTTTGAATGTCAGTGGGGACTGACATCCAATACATTCAGGGGGAGGAGGCTCTCTAAGAAGCAGGACATTCTCGCCCATTTCACCAACTCTGTGGCAATATATGCAGCCATTTGATACTGGAGCCACAGTTTCTAGTTCATGTTCCATACTAAACCTATTTTCGCCCGTATTTACACTATGTTGTACTTCACCGGTGTACTACAAGTACCGGGTGAATCTTTTATCTACCTCATGTACACAAACAGCGTGGGTATAATCGGCATTGCACTATTTCTGGGGTTACATTTGTTGTTTAATCCAGGAGAAATGTCAATCGCGGACACTTGGTCTTCCTCATTCCACTGCTCCTTGCTCTATTGTAGTAACACAGAGTGCTAGGCTAGGTAGTGACATGTATAAATGTTATCGTCATTGAAATGACTTGACCAAAGTTTGTATGTCGGGGTTTGCATCCCATGACGACTAGCTAAATGTGAAGCACCCTGCTCAACTCATTTAGGCACCATGTCAAGTTTCATGTGACAGGGTCCGTACACAAGTGAAGATATGTAATTCAAGCCTTTTCAAGGCTGTTTTTGATAGGAATATTTTCATTTGGATTTCAGGAAAATAAGTTTAAATGGCCAATGGCGATTTTGGACTAATTTACATCAGTGGGGACAGTTTAATGGAAGTCAAGGCTTTTCAAGACTAATTACCCAAAATAGGTTCAATTCAAGGTTTTTCAAGGCCTTGAAATCGGCAATTGAAGACTTTTCAACACTTTCCAGGCCCCATACGGACCCTGATGTAATAGAACAAGTTGTTTACATATTTAGTTTTGAAGAATTCCTATCCAAATTGCTTAGTGAACATAAGTTGTTTACACATCTAGTTTAGAAGGATTCCTGTTCAAATTGCTCAGTGAAACGCGTCAGTGGAGATATGTAGGCGTGGTGAGCGCTGGCAGTCAGGGTCATTAGGGTCATTAGAGTAATAGAGTAATTAATTACCAGGTAGCATGTCCCACCGTATGCTGACGGATGCCATGGCACTAAGAGATTTTGTTTATTTGTTGGGGTTTTACACGCTAGCAACATCCAAGGTCATATCAGGACGAGCATAGACTTGCGACAGTGCACACTAATGGTGACTCTATAGTGCTGCCCCACTGGGAGATCAGGCTGCCAGCACCATGACCCAATTTCCCACTCAGCCACAATATCCTGATTCTGATCTAACCAGTCCTTGCCCTATCCTATTAATGCCGAGCCATGTACACATGTTACTTACGCATTAGAGTGAGGTGGGTACAGTGAGGTGGGTATGTTGATGCGCATGTGCAAACAGAGCTTGACCAACCTTAATGCCTCTTTCTATATACTACTACTCACCCCGCTCCCCCCCCCCCCCACATACGCACGCACGCACGAGTGTCGGTCACCACGCACCCAGGAGTCCACACGCACACATACACACCCACCACACACCCACCACACACACACACCCACACACACTCTGACGCACGCGTCCAGTCGAGGCTACACGGCATCAGGAATCACACAGGGACTCACGGCGGACCTTACAGCAATACCAGCCGTCTGCCGTCAGTGGAAAGTCAATTTAATCATTTGGACACGATTACCTTAAAATAGGCTGGGCGTCTTGGGGGACGGTGCCTGTCATTTGGACACCCCCCACCACCATCACCCCCACCCCTACCACTACTACCACCACCACGAATACCACCACCTGGCACCCACACCAACACCACCATCACCATCACCCCTACCATGAAAACGACTACGACCCCCACCACCACCACCACACACCACCACCCCTACCCTCCACCACCACCCCTACCCTCCACCATCACCCCTACCCTCCACCACCACCCATACCACCACCACCACCACCACCCATACCCTCCACCACCACCCCTACCACCACCCATACCACCACCACCACCCGTACCACCACCACACACCACCACCCCTACCCTCCACCACCACCCCCCATACCACCACCACCACCCGTACCACCACCACCACCACCCACCATACCCTCCACCACCACCCATACCACCACCACCACCACCACACACACCACCACCCCTACCCTCCACCACCACCCATACCACCACCACCACCACCCGTACCACCACCACCACCACCACACACCACCACCCCCTACCACCTTGCCACCACCACCACCACCACCACACCCCTACCCTCCACCATCACCCATACCACCACCACCACCCATACCACGACCACCCCTACCCTCCACCATCACCCCTACCCTCCACCACCACCCATACCATCACCACCACCCATACCCTCCACCACCACCCTACCCTCCACCACCACCCATACCACCACCACCCCATACCACCACACCCACCACCAACACCACACCACCACCCACCCCACCTCCACCCTACCCTCCACCACCCATACCACCACCCCACCCACCACCACCACCACCACCACCACCACCATACCCTCCACCACCACCACCACCACCACCCGTACCACCACACCACCACCACACACCACCACCCCACCCCACCACCACCCACCACCACCACCACCACCACCACCACCACCCGTACCACCACCACCACACACCACCACCCCTACCTCCACCATCACCCATACCACCCATACCACCACCACCACCACCCACCCTCCACCCACCCTACCACCACACCACACCACCACCACCCTCCACCACCACCACCCTCCACCACCACCACCCACCTCCACCACCACCCATACCCCACCACCACCCGTACCACCACCACCACCCACCACCACCCTACCCTCCACCACCACCCATACCCTCCACCATCACCCCTACCCTCCACCACCACCCATACCACCACCACCACCATACGGCACCACCACCACCACAATACGGCACAACCACCACCACCCAACATCACCCCTATCACCACCCTCATTCCTACCCACCACCACAACCGCTACCACCACCACCACAAGCCACCACCATCCACACCATTACTCTAATGCAGACTGTCATTTCAGGAGATCTTGCCCTTCTTCCCCCGAGCAGCCCTGACCAGTTCAACCAACGGAACAGCTCATCGTGAGGGTCTCAGCTGAAGGGGGCATGTTCGGTCACACCCTCCCCCAATCACACTCAATCACACTCACACTCAATCACACTCAGACTGGTGTGCTCAGTGTCAGGATAATGTGACTGAGTGGGATACCAGGTCATGGTCCCGGCGGCCTGGTTTCCCAGTGAGACAGCACTATAAAGTCGCCATGAGTGCGCACTGTCACAAGTCGGTACCCGTCCTGATATGACCTTAGATGTTGCTAGGACGTAAAACAACAACAAACAAACAACAAACAACAAACAACAAACAGTCACACTCACGCAGCACCACCGCTATCTACGCTCGCTCGCAGCGCCCCCTGCCGCGCTGACCTACTTCTACATGACCCCCACCTACCCAATCATCCACCCTCCCACCCCCAACAGGACTACCTAGGGTGCTCACCCGGGTCACGTGACGGTCACCACTCACCCACCCACTCCCCTGGCAGGAGGCCTCATGAATCGTGAAATATTCACAACTTTATAATGCGATTACTGCCCAAGGACTGAGCAGGTCTCTCAGTGAGTGAAACAGGGAGAGTGCATTGCAACCAGTGCTGGACGCACATACACACCAACAGATTGGGGCCGACATGGCACAGCACAGCGGCCGCACCAGACAGATAGACCAGGGCGTGTGTGCACATGTGTGTGTATGAGTTTTATGTCCTGGCAACATCTAAGGTCATATCATGATTGGTACCGACTTGCGGCAGGGCGCATGCCCGCTAACTTTGTAGTGCTGTCCCACTGAGAGATCAAGCAACCAGCACCCTGACCCGATATCCCACCCACTGATCGGTCACATTATCCTGACAGAATCCTTGCCATATCCTATTAATGCTGGGCGCCAAGCTAGGAAGCGACAAGTATAAATGTTGTAAGTCATTGGTTTAACTCGACCGGGAATCGAACTCCCATATCTCCCGCAAGGGAGGCCTGGTGCACTCTACTGATATTGGCCACCGCGTCCGGTGTTTTTTGTGTATATATGTATGTTGGGGGCTTGCTGCAGGAGGGGGGGGGGGGCGTTTTTGGGGGGTTATGAGGGTTGGTGGGGACGATCCAAGATGAACCCTCCACCTGCCTCAAGCTAAGATTCCATATACGTGGTATGAGGTATAAGAATACAAATGTGAATGCGACAAAAAAATAGACAAGCATCTAAATGCATAGTGGTGCTTCCATATGTCCGGATGCGAATGGGAATGGGAATGGGAATGGGAAAGCGGCAAGTGGATCGCCCCACGGATCGATCGGTGCAAATCCGAATGCTAATGTTGCTTCATTTGCCATAGAAAACAACAGGAACTTTGACTTTCCTTCACAAATTTGGAGCAAGAAAGACCAAAAATGGCATCATACGCATTCTTAGCTTTAGTCAGTCGCTGGTGGCTGAAAGGCGATGGGGCGCGGCGTGCAGGAGACAATCTAATAGGTGAGGCAGTGAAAGAGTTAACCTAATCAGTCATTAATCAGTGTCGGCACCAGTCGAGGGACCAGTCGAGGGACCAGCGGAGGGGCCAGCGGAGGCACCGGCAGAGGGACCAGCGGAGGGACCAGTGGAGGCAGCAGCTGAGGCACCAGCGGAGGCACCAGCTGAGGCACCAGCGGAGGCACCAGCGGAGGCACCAGCGGAGGCACCAGCGGAGGCACCAGCGGAGGCACCAGTGGAGGCACCAGCGGGGGACCAGCGGAGGCACCAGTGGAGGCACCAGCAGAGGCACCAGCAGAGGCACCAGCAGAGGCACCAGTGGAGGTACCAGTTGGGGACCAGCGGAGGCACCAGCAGAGGCACCAGCAGAGGCACCAGTGGGGGACCAGCTGAGGCACCAGTGGAGGCACCAGCAGAGGCATCAGCAGAGGGACCAGCGGGGGGGGGGGAACCAGCGGGGGGGGGGACCAGCGGGGGGGGGGGACCAGCGAAGGGACCAGCGGAGGCATCAGCAGAGGGACCAGCGGGGGGGACCAGCGAAGGGACCAGCGGAGGCGGCACCCAATGCGGCTTCATCATGCAGCGACTCACAATCGCCATGAGTGCGCGCTGTTACAAGTCGGTGCACATCCTGGTATGGGCCTAGGGTCTTACTGGGGTGCAAAACTACACCAACCACCCAGCCTACCCCTGCCCTCTCAGAGGACTGTGGTTGGCCTCTTAGGCTGCCTTTTTCCTTCCTCCCCCCCTCCCCCCTACCCCTCAATTCCTCTGATCACTACACACTGGAAGCCAACTCCCGACCACATGGGACTGCTTTCAGTGGTGCCCATTCAGTGCTGCAGATTTGCAGCCTTCAGCGCACCAATGCGACTGAAAACTCCCCAAAACAACAACAATCACCCGAGCTCCAAGTGGCAGGTGGGGTGAGGCTGAGAGGTGAAGGGGAAGGGGAGGTTTAAGTGCCTTCTTTAAGCATTGCATGCACAGAGAAAATCATCTATAATGCAACATATATTACTTGGGTATGTTGCAAATATGTCAATGAATTATTCTGGATTCTGATTTCATTCAGAATATATTGTGAATGTGATATTTAATGGGATGATCTGACTGATTCCGAGTCAAAATTGTACGATTTGATTTTTTTATTGAAAAAAACCCACTCCACACACACAGGATCATCTTGTATTACAAATCATATACATGTATATAAAAAAAATTAAACAATGGAATAGCAACGGTAATATGTTGAGATCTTATTTTCCTAATGATGTTGGATGAGATATTGTATGAAATGAGTTATGTTAGTTTTAGCAAATTCATATCACAGTGATATTAGGAGTATTTCTCATAGGCATAAATGCAGTGGCTTCTGTTGTTACTCCCACAACACTGTCTCCAGGACAGGTTCCTAAGTAACCCATTAGAAAAGTATTGGGAAGCTGGGTTGATATATCCACATCATTGGGCCATCTAATATGATAAATATATTATATAAGAGGATAATTATAAATGCTCATCTATAATTGCCCATAATTAAAAAATATGTGTGTGCAGTGGTGATAGATAGTCCTAAAAATGTTGTGTCTGAAACATTTTGAGCACTGCTCTACTTACAAAAGTATTAGTTCAGCAATTTGACACTATGCGCCGCTAGTGACCTATGCGCAAAACCCATGTGGATGCACTCAGGCAGCACCTAGCGGAAACCATGGGTACTGGAACCCGACTAGACTTCATTACTATCTATATATATATATAAAGGAAGGGCCCAACGCCGTGGGCGAGTGGAGAACCCCTAGAGCCGAAATGGCTGAATGGGCGACAAAATAATATATTGCCGGCGGGACCCTTTCCTGGCACCTGGCGCCCCCTGGTGCCCGCCCCTCACTCCTCGGACCCAGCCCCCTCGGGGCGCCATGTGCCTCAAGCGAGCCTTGTAGGTGGCGCTACAGCATTTCACCATCCGACGCAACATCTACAGTCCAACCAAACAGCGACACTCGCCACGTTAAAAGTTGCACAGTCCGATGAAAGCATAAACTTTTCGATACCCACCATATTTACATAGTTGTTGTAGTTTTACGTCCTGGCAACATCTAAGGTCATATCAGGACGGGTACCGATTTGTGACAGTGCGCACTGATGGTGATTTAATAGTGCTGCCCCACTGGGAGGACAAACCACCAGCACCATGGCCTGATATCCCACTCAGTCACATTATCCTGACACTGAGCCACCCAGTCCTTGCCCTATCCTAATAATGCTGAGCGCTTGGCTCAGAAGCGACAAGTATCCAACATATCCAATATCGATACTGGTGGCCTTGCTAAGCATGTGTTGCTGCATAGAGGAGAATACGAAGTAAATTTAATTAGAACCTGTTACTGCTTATGCCTATATGTATGCCAACATTAATTTGTGTATCTTTGCACTTCAAATATCTCCAGAGTTGATACGCAGCGAAGGAGGAAGTCAAGGCAGGAAGTGGAAATAAAACACTTTATTATATATATAAAGTGAAGGAAATAAGCAATGTACAATGGTGAGTAGAAGGATATAAGCAATGTACAATGAGAAGTAGAAGTATATAATAAAGTCAACTGTGGAAAGTAAATATGAAAGGGAAGAGGATAAAAGTGTCTGTGTCCATGTTAGGGGAGGTGCCCCGAAGAGCCCTCCGCCCTCAGAAGGAAAAGGAGAAAGTAAGGGTGGTGGGTGGAGAAAATAATGAGGAGTGCGTCTGGCAGGGCGTGGAGGCGTAGTGGCTGGAGCAGGCTGGGGAGCCGTTTTATTATAAGGCCGAAGGAGGAGGGGGGGGGTATTATGTAACGCACCGGTCGCTGGCGGGCTGGAGGAGGGCTGGGGGGGGGGGGCACTCCTCCTCCGCTGCGAATCAAACGCACCAGCAGAGGCACCAATTATTTAAAATAAAAGTTACTTCAAACTCGTCAAGTAGATTATAACAACAAACCTAATATATTTATCTATTTAAAAAAAGAAGATAGAAACTCAAAACTATCGAACCATACAACTAAGTGAATTAATCAAGAGTATCTATTTTGAGTATTATCTATTTAAAGTGGCAAGACTTGTTTGAAGCAACTAGTCAACGCTGTATTGAATACTGTCGGAGAGAGATAAGCATAAAGCTCTGGTGGAACTATTGAACAACATGCGGTGGGGAATCAGCACTCAACTGAACGGAACATGACCCTTGGACACACACCCTGCTCATTCATAACTAATGGTGGTGGTGGTGTGTGGTGGTGGTGGTGTGTGGTGGTGTGTGGTGGTGGTGTGTGGTGGTGGTGTGTGGTGGTGGTGTGTGGTGGTGGTGTGTGGTGGTGATGTGTGATGGTGGTGTGTGGGGGTGAGGGTGTGTGGTGTGATGGTGGCAGTGGTGGTGGTGTGTGGGGGTGGTGGTAGTAGTGGTGGTGGCGGTGGTGTGTGGAGGTGGTGGTGGTGGTGGTGGTGGTGGTGGTGATGGTGGTGGTGGTGGTGGTGGTGATAGGGGTGGTACTTTCGCTAATGTAAAAGAGTTGTTAGCGCAATTTCACTGAAACCAAATTCAGAAACAAAGGTAGGGCAGGAATGCAACTAAGTTTGGTCATCAGGAACCATAATGTGAATTTTAAGTACCAGGCGTATAGTGAAGGATAGGGACACATGCACCCACCTCCGGAGTGTAAACACGCCAGGTCGCAGCTCCAGTCATTCCTCAGTAAAGCGGCTGTCACACATCCCCGGATTGAGCAAAGGAGAGAATTTTCTAGTCCGGTGGTGTTCAGGTGTGTAAGTATCAAAATGTATTAAAATGTGTCAAAATGTTGCGATATCGGGTCAAAGGCCACCGGACGAATGGACATGAAATGAACATGAAACGGACATGAACGGATAGCCAAGGGACGAAACAAACTCAAACCGGACAAGAACCATGTACATCAATCCGGCAGCATCCGTTCCAAGTTTTGTGCATGTTCAAAACTTGTAACAGATCGGGCTGGATATCAACCGATATGCAACGGATATGCAATGGACACAAACTGGACTTTGCCGGATATCAACAGACGGTTTCTTTCCGTTTCCCCAATCCAGTGATGTGTGACAGCCGCTTAACCAGTGGACAGTAACTCTGGATACCCGGATTGCAAACCATAGTGTTTCATGCCATGCAACTTGCGGCCAATTGTCACCGATTGAAATTCACCCAGTTTAATCAACGAAAGTAATAATAATATAGTAAGTAGTCTACAAGCAAGGAGCCACAGAGACAGGTAGGCGTGGATACGGTGATTGCATCTGGGAGCCTAGATATACTGATGGTTAGGACGGTAGTCCCGGAATGGCAAGAAGTGTGTCTTCGAATAATCCTACTCTAGGCACCATATTCAGGGATGAAAGTTGTCGCCGGGGAAAAAAACCGGAAATGCTGATATTCTCCGATAGGTTAGCATTGTCAGGGAATTGTGGAGGGTGGGTTTCATATATATTGGTATACGCTGATAGTGCTGTACCATTTGAAGCATGTATTAGTAGTATATACTGATAGTGCTGTGGCGTCTGCACTACATATTAGTATACGCTGATGGTGCTGCAGCGTAAAACAGTACAGTCTATATATGTTAATCGTGCCTCGGGATTGAAAAATCCACGAAATCCACGAAATCGCCGAGATCTTTCATCCCTGCATATTTCCCACCAACAGCACACCCCACGCCAACAACAACAACAACAACACCACCACCATGAAATTGACTAAATTTAGCGCGAGCAGACGACATTTGGTTCCCGCAGATGACACGTGGTAGATCATATATGAGGAAACACAGAACACACTGAGCAGTTTACTAGGCTAGGGACCAGCCCTGATATGTCCTCAGAAGTTTCCAGGACGCAAAACCCCCAACAAACAAAACAAGTCGTGTACATGGGTGAGTGAGAGTGTGTGGGTGTAGGTGTGGGTGTCACTTTATAGTTTCCGTCATAAAGATAGCACCACAGCGCTTTCTGGACTAACTGCACATCGGGAGTCGTCCTCCATCATTAACCCAGAATCCCTTCTGTTTCCGCTTCCGGTTCCCGCCAGCCACCCGGTATTTAGATTCATTCCGGTTTATGACACTGACAGAAATCCCGTAGTGTTAGTGCAGTCATTGTCCAACATGCGCTTCATGGCTTCAAGGCGTGTTGGTTTGTTGGTTGTTGGAGTTTTACGTCCTGGCAACATCTAAGGTCATATCAGGACAGGTACCGACTTGTGACAGTATGCACTCATGGTGACTTTATAGTGCTACCCCACTGGGAAATCAGGCTGCCAGCATCATGGCCTGATATCCCACTCAGTCACATTATCCTGACACTGAGCTAACCAGTCCTTGCCCAGTTCTATTAATGCCGGGCGCCTAGATAGGAAGTGACAAGTATCAATTTTGTAGGTCATTGGTTTGACTCGACCGGGAATTGAACTCCCGATCTCCTGCACGAGAGACCTGCGCTCTACCGATTCGGCCAACGCGCACAGTGGTTAGTTTGTTGGTGAATACAACCTAGCAACACTTCAGGTCATATCAGGACCGGTAGCGACTCATCACAGCATTCACATATGGTGACCTTTATTTGTACTGCCCCACTGGGATACCACATCGCCAGTCACATTATTCCAATACAGATCCAGCCAGTCCTTGGCGCTGTCATGGTAATCAATCCTCAGAGCCAAGAAAGGTTGGCAACAAGTATCAATTTAAGCTAAGATTCCATATACGTGGCATGTGGCATGCGAATGCGAATGTGGTATATGCGACATAGATATATGCCAACCCCCAATAGCCGATGTTTACTTTTTGTGCTGGGGGATGGTTAAACGAACATACACACCAAAAAAGTTACCCATAACATTTTCTGGGGTTTTTCCTCCAAATTTGTGAAGGAAGATCAAAGTTACTATTGTTTTCTAGGGCAAACACAGCAGTATTCGCATTTGCACCGATCGGTCCATGGGTCGATCCATTTGCCGCATTCGCATTCGTATTTGGACGTATGGAAGCACCACTATTCATTTAAATGCTTTTAGATTTTTTTGCCGCATTCGCATCCCGCATACCGCGTATAAGGAATCTTAGCTTTAGTCAATCGTTGGGTTTCACTCGGACGAGGATCAAACCCTGAACAGGTGTATCCCATCACATCTGTAGTGGCCTCAGGGAGTCACTGGATTATAGTTATGAGGGGAGGCTGCATCCCAGAAGCCCCAGTATAAAATGTTTAATCTTCATCCATGCATTCTAACATCTCGAGGGTCAAGTTGTCATACTGGACTCAGGCCGGTCCGATATAAATTATTCCTTATGTGGGCGGGCAGGTCAGCGGAGCCAGGGTATATCTAGTGCTGCCCCACTGGGAGACCAGGCCGCCGGCACAATGGCCCGATTTCTCATTCAGTCACATTATCCTAAATACCTAGCTAACAAGTCCCTGTTCTATCCTAGTAATACTGAGCGCCAGGCCAGGTAGCAATAAGTTTAAATTTTGTAAGTCATTGATTTGACTCGGCCAGGTTTTGAACCCCCGACCTTCCGTATAGGAAGCCTACCACCACACTGTGACCGGTGGCGCCACTACCGGCCTCTTCCATCCCTAATGGATGCTATCCCATGTTCATTCGCGCTGGAGAATATAATACATTTTCGGCGTTAAGTGAGTAGGAAAGTGAGCAGGCGAGTGGTGGCGCTAGCATCGGAGTTGAAGCCTGAGCAGTAGATGAGTAGTCCGAGGCTCAACCACCCGATTACTGGTGGGTGGGTGTTAGGAGAGTATATAATTCCGGGTTATTATACTCGTATAATTTTTATACAGCATATATATATATACATATGAGCCAGTCTCAAAAGGTGATAACTCTTCTTTTTTTTGTCCATTGTAATGATTGACACAAAACAGCACAGAAACGGTTACACTGAAAACACAAGGACATTTGCTTCTAATCAATATGTATTCTATTGGGATTATGAAACACCTTGTAAAAAACAAATCAGTTTATCCTGGGAAAATGCATAAGCAGATAGTATGTTGATCGTTACAATTGACAAAGTTTTGTCCCATATTGCCTAGCACCTTTTGAGACAGTCTCATATATACACACACACATATATACATCCGATTTGAATAACTTGCTGAGTGATTGAAAACCGGAAATGACACCCTTTCCGTGGGCCGCGAGTAGCTCACAGGCTTTATATTCATAGCCAGGGGTACAACTGGGCATCACCATGGTGCTGAATCCTGGTATGCTGCACAAGTGTTAGCTATTTATTGCAATAACTGCCGCCAAATTACATTCACGGGATCAATAATGCCGGGTTGCGATTGCCGGCTGCGGGAATACACATTGAGATTTAGGATTGGCTGGTTGATAGTTGGGAGTTTTATGCCCTGGCAACATCTAAGGTCATATCAGGACGGGTACCAACTTGTGATAGTGCGAACTCATGGTGACTTAATAGTGCTTCCCCACTGCCACCAGCACCATGCCCCGATACCCCACTCAGTCACATTATCCTGATGCTATGCTAACCAGTCCTTGCACTATCCTATTAATGCTGAGCGCCAGGCTAGGAAGTGACAAGTATCAATTTTACATGTCATCGTTTTGACTCGTCCGTGAACCAAACTCCCGATCTCCCACTTGGGAGGACTGCGCTCTACCGATTCAGCCACCGTGCCCGGTTGAGATTTAGGAAGCGGCACCAGATGGCGCGAGTGGAAGGAGCACAGTGTGGCGCATGTGCAGTGAGCTGCTCTCCTGTGCACCTGCGCATGTCGTATATTCAGACATCAATGACTGGAATGTGATTGATGACTGCCATATATACAGCAGAGGCACCATTGCGGATATATAACACACACATCACGAACGCTGCAATATATTACCAAAGACAATCTACGACAAGACGCGCCACGCCATTCAGCACTTTCAAATAGGAATTTATGAAATAATCATGCAGTGCTGCCACCCAATGGCAAACAAAGCAATTGGACATATCCCCTAGCTCAGCCTGACTGCTGTACCATTGAAACAAGGGGACAGGTTCTCTAGCCCACCCCGAATTCTGAACCATCAAAAACAATGCATGACAATTAGTCAATTATAGTCAATTATAGTCAATTAAGTCCATTATAGTCCATTATAGTCAATTATTATTCAATTATATAATACTAAATAAATATTATTCAATTATAGCAACAATTATAGTGGGAGACATACACTGTGCAAATATAACATCTCTGCAAATTTGGATTTCCACTGCTGTGTATAACTTACAGCGTCATCAAATGCCAGTTGCTCTCATACCATGTCTATGTGGTGTGGGAGCTTAAAAATCCCTTGGGTCAGCAAAAGTGTAGGCTCGGGCTTTCTATTGACAAACTGTCTAATGGTGAAAACAAATCTATTCAGACTTAACCGTGATAGGCAGTATAAACTACTAACACCCAAAACCACGAGAGACTGGCCTGAGCTGGAACAGGTAAACACCCGTGGGCAAAGGATCAGAACAAAAACATCACAGCTGTCCAGTGTTGAAAACAAGCGCCCTCGCGTGGGCTTATACGTTATAGGAGGGGTAGATACCTTGTCACAAAAAGAAAACCCCAAAAACAACAACAAAAATCTGCAAGAAAAAAACACATTTTAATTGTCATTGCATCTGTATTTCAAGGGAAAGCTCTGAGTGCCGCATCGTCATACATTGTGTTTGAAATTACTAACACTTTATTTATATATTCATTTATTGCTGTGTCTTCCCATTTAAAGTTAGAGGTACAATTTATTCATACAACTATCAGCATTTGTCGCCCATGCTCCAGACTATAATATTACTTGTTTATCCACTGTATAAGCCTGTATCAGGATGTCTAGAGGGACCTAGTATTTCCAGTTGTTTGTCCATGCAATTAGCGACGAGGCTTCAGGGATGAAAGTGGTCTCCGGAAAAAAGCGGAAATACTGATATTCTCCCCTAGGTTTAGCATTGTCAGGGAATCGCGGAAAATTCCCGGAGGTTAGGTTTCATATATATTGGTATACGCTGATAGTGCTTCACCATTTAAAGCAGTAGTATACGCTGATAGCGCTGGGGCGTCTGCACTACATATTGTATACACTGATTGTGCTGCAGCGTAAAACAGTAGAGCATATATGTTAATCGTGCTGCGGGTTTGGAAAATCCTGGAAATCCGCGAAATCGAGGAGATCTTTCATCCTGAGGCTTACGGTTGTTTAACTCTAGTGATCAAAAGGGAAGCGGTGTGTCCAATATTATATAAGCCGTATTAATTAAGCCATCGATCTCATTTTGAATCCTTTCATCTCTTTAAAAGTTGGGATTACTTAAGACGATTTGCCACAATATATATTTGCCGCTTTGTTGCATGTGCTCTAAACTCGTATTCTGGTAAGAAAGCTGAAAGTGGATTTTAGAAAGCCGCTATGCACCCACAGCACACCCAATAACTCACGCTGAGAAATTCATAAACAGTGATAAAAGCAGGACTGCGCAGCAACTGCCAGCCACGGTCCACGGTGGTTTGCATAAACTGCTGTCTGTTTGACACACGCCCTAATCATATTTAGCGGTAGCAAGGAGAGCAAAGATGTACGGCACTCAGTCGAAACAGACACGCTTCTATGAATTTCCCAGTGTGAGTTGTTGAGTGTGCTGTGGGGGGCCTAGCGGTTTGCTAACACCTCTTTTTCAGTTTACTTACCAAAGTACAGTTCATGTAACAAATAATATATCAGACGCAAACTTTCTGGTGGAATCCCAACTTTTAAAGAAATGAAAGGATTCAAATGACATCCATGGCTGAATCGATAAGAGCGCTAGCCAGGTCCTCATGTGGGAGGTCACGTGTCAAACTCATGCCCAGTCAAACCAGCCAACGACTTACAAAGGATGTTGCTTCTAACCCTGATGGAGCCAAACCAATGACTGACAAAATTGATACTACCTAGCCTGAGATTCAGTATTAGTAGGATGAGGCAAACGCCGGTTTGGTCAGGTATCAGGATAATATGACTAGGTGGGATATCGGGTCACAGTTCTGGCTCCCTGGTATTCCAGTAGAGCAGCACTATAACATTTCTACCAATGCACACTATAAATAATAACAAGTCGGTACCCATCCCGAAATTACCTTAAATGTTGGTAGGACGCAAGGCACAAACAAGGATGCAGACCCCCCTCCCGCCCACCCTGAGGAACTCGGCGTTCCTGAAGACGCGGGGAGACGCTAACGTACCAAGGCATCCACTTCACCAGTTAAGGCCCTGTCACATTACGAGGCATCTCGCAAGCGCGCCGCCAACGCGTAAAAACACTTTGTTCTGTCGAGATGCGTCAAATTTTTCGGCGCATGGGGGAAAAATTGGACGTCAGCGCAAGTTTGGCTCAATGTGTGGCTAACGTGCCTCTCACGCGTGCGCCGTTTACCTAGTGTTGGCATAACGTACTCCCAATGTTCAGCTAGCGACCATTAAACGTGTTGCACAAAGTATGAGAGCGTAGTGCCAGCACATGAGCGATGCATGTCCAACGACAGTCCAGCGCATTTTGGCATTGCGCCAGCATGCAACCAGCACGCGCGACATTGGCATAGCGCGTGAGTAACACATGCCAACGTGCGGGGGGCACCCGATCCACCCGCAAAACGCTCACGGCACATTCGCAGAACGCCGGTGGACTTTATTTATATTAAGCGAGCGCCAGACGTGCACCCTATGTGTCAAATACGTCGAGACACGGTGGAGAAATGCTAATCGTGCGTCGGCCATACATTGTGCATACGTTAGAACAACATCGTCATATGTTGGCGTTACGTTACCAACACGCGGACTGAATGCTCTCCGTCAGAGGAACGAAAGTCAACATAGGACAAAATAAGAATGTTCCTCCAACGCGCGTCTAATGTATCTCGGCGTATGCCTAACGTAGGCGTAACGTAAGCTCCCATGCGTTGTACGTCAACAGTTTTTTGCATGCACAAAACTTTGCCGACCCCCTGACGTATACCAAAGCCCGCCTAACGCACGCGTAACGCATAACAACGTATCCCGACGTAGCGGCAAAAAATCACATACGTCACCATACATTTGTGCGATGCGTCGTAATGTGACAGCCCTATTACCAAGACGCCGACGTCCCCCCCCCCCCTGCTTTTATCGCCCACAGGATTCCACAAGTGCGGTCTCACTCATGGACCAATGCAGTTTGAGCATGTAGGTCAGGCTCACCCCGCCCCCATCCCGCGAACCTCCCTCCCCCCACCTTCCTCCCCCACCTCCCTCACCCCCTCCCTCCCCACCACTCACCCCTCACCCCACCACACAGCCCACCCGAGAGTGTTTGGCGAAACATACATGCGGACAACTGGTGTGGTTGGTGCAGTGGCACAATGAAAATATATATAAATATGCAGCGTCCATACACATGAGAAGATGTGGAATTCAAGGCTATTTCAAGGCTGCTTTTGATAGGAATTCAAGGCTATTTTCATTTTAATTTCAGGGGGAAAAAAGAACAGTGGCGAATGGCGATTTTGGAATAATTTAGATCAGTGTGGAAAGTTTAATGGAATTCAAGGCTTTTCAAGACTAATTACCCAAAATAGGTTAAATTCAAAGCTTTTCAAGGCCTTGAAATGGGGCAAATGAAGTTCAATACTGTTCAAGACTTTCCAGGCCCCGTACGGTCCCTGTATAGACTCCATGTGTTGCACCATGCATTATCGAAATATACACAATGCACCATTCCCCTCTCAGTTTCCTCCACGGTTGGCTAGCCGATAATGATATATGATATACTACAGGCTATATTGCTCCAAATTCCATTGTGGCCCCACCTGTGAGTGGTAATTGAACCGAACTACCGGCACTGCAAACCAGAATTTTAACATATTCACACATTGTAGTATATATACCAAATATTATGACAGAGCACACTCATGGCGACTTCATAGTGCTGCCCCACTGGAAGACCAGGACCCTGGTGCCATGACCCAATATCCTACTCAGTCACATTATCCAGACACTGAACTAATCACTCCTTTCCCCATCCTAATAATGCCGCGCACAAGGCTAGGTAGCGACAATAAATAGGAAGTATCAATAAATAACACCATTGTTCTTGGTATCCACCGCGCATCAATTCAGGCTTGGTCAACACAACTTGCAAATCTCTCAACAGCGATCTATCTTCTTTATTTCCCACTTTGTCCACCTGGGGCCGTATGCACGAATCGGTGATAGGGTTAGCCGGAGCTAAGGCACTAGCCGCGGTTAGCTACCTCAGGGTAGCGGGGGGTTGGAGAAATGTGTGAATCGGTATGCACCAATGTCTTTGCCGCCGCGGATAGCTAACCCTAAGTTTATTTATAGATTTTGGAATTCCCTCGAGTCGACAATATGAATAACGCCGCCAATGCGGTGCTGGCGTTAATATGGGTTCGAATTTAGGTTAAATTTATAAGATTTCACTTATTGCGTATGTAATTCTGTTAAATATGACAGCATTGAATAGATTTGGGTGTAATATATTGCCGCCGATGCGGTGGCGGCGACGGCGGCCATTTTTAGTTGACGTTTGACAGTATGAATATCGACGTCGACATGGAGGTGGCGATTTGTTTACTTTACATTCGTCGATTCGAAAATATTAATATCGCCGCCTTTGCGGCAGCAGCGTTAATCTCGCTTCGATTTTAGGGTTAATTTAATAAAATATCACGTTTAGAGTATGTAATTCTGTCAAATATGATCGCATTGAATAGATTGAGACCCACACACGCATACTAACCGCCCCGGCTAGCAGTAAAACCTGATTTGAAAATGGTTTAGCTTAGCCTAGGCTACGGTCGGCGGTTAGCGCTGGCACCGAATTGTGCATACCGATTTCTCACATTTAACCGTGTGGAGCTAGCCAAACCGCGGTTAAGGCCCTAACTCCGATTGGTGCATACGTCCCCTGATTGTTGCACAGACACCATTTAAATTTACATTTTCAACATCTCCTTCGGGGCCTGACGGGATGTCTAAATGTGGTTTGACTTGGTCAGGATTCCGACCTACCGCCCGGGAACCCTTCACTCTACCTATTCGGCAACCGCGTCTGGTCTCCCAACTGAGATCCCATCCCTCATCACTCACATCCCACCACCACCACCACCACTACCACATCCACCACCCACGCCCACCAGCAGCCCCTACAGCCGCACATCGCCACGCAGCCAAAGAGGCCCGCAGAGCAATTAACTCCGGGGAAACTGGGGCCCCACAATGCACCGCTCCCTCCGGAAGCCACATTAATGTCGGCCGCCGACACCAGGCGGCGTCTCGATCGATGGCGTCGATCGTCAACAAGCGTGGGTTATTAGTAATTAGATAGGGTATGGTTGTTCCACTTCAAACGGCATGGTAGTGACTTTCGCCAGCCACTCAGTCACAGCGAATATCATTTGGTATATGGTATTTTATTATTATTATTATTATTATTATTATTATTATTATTATATTATTATTATTGTCTTTGTATACATGTTTATCTTTATGCAAATATTATATAACCGGATCAGATGAGTTTGTATTGGTTTTGTTGTGTTCAGTTAGAGCGGCATGGATCCCTATTGCCTGTGAGGACAGGTAAGCAAAGGCAGCTGGTCAGCAGGTGCTTCCTGTGCCTGTACCAGTTGGTCACTTCAGTCTGATTTTTTTTTCTTCAAATAAAAGATTGGGGGACTTAGGAGCCATCCAGAGTCTATTTACTGAGTCCATTTACATTACATGTTTCTTGTTGTCTTTATTATAGCGCAGATATTATGATATTTTTGTTTTTGTTATTTTATTAGTTTGACATTAGTGACACGGCGGACAGGAGAAGAGGTGGGAGGACAACAACATCAGGCAATGAACAACAGGCCTGGAGTTTTGCAAGTCCCAGATTGCAGTCATTTGTGGTTCCCCAACGACCCTCGTGGTTCATGGATTGATGATGATGATGGTGATGATAATAATATTGTTTTTGTTATAGTTGTTTTGTTAGTGTGATATTCTAGTTTTCATTGTTGTTATATTAATATGGTATTATTGCTTTGGTTATTGGTTTTTTATTTGTATATTATACTAATTATCATTGTTCTCACCATTATTGTTTTTTAATACAGTAGCATATCTCTACATTGACCCTTGTCGTGTTAAGGCTGGTACACACCTCCCGTATAAAACCTAAAACTGCCCATTTCGCGACTAAGTTTGAGTGTTCGTCGGTTTCAGCCTTTAGGTGTGTGACTCCCTAACACACCTGAGTCTTCCGATTCACGACTTAAAACTCAGTTTTAGGGCTTAAGACTGGAATTATATAAGATTTGAAAAATGAATCAGGCCGTTCGAGAACAGTATATCTGAGCTGTCAGTCGTTTCAGTTTTAGTCGTGAATCGGGTCGGGTCATCCAATGGGTTTTAGCGCGTGAATCGTATACGGGAGGTGTGTACCAGGCATTAGCAAGACCGGCTTCTTTGTTTGTTGTTGTTTTACATCCTAGCAACATCTAAGGTCATATCAAGATGGGGAAAGACCGGCAGATGGGAATATGATATTATGAGACTGGGTGGTTCATGTGACTGGGTGGTCCATTATGTCGGCTACCTTTGGAGGCTGGCTGGTTGATGTGGCTGACTGACATATGAAACTGGCTAACTTATAGGACCAGTAGGCTCACATAGACTACAACTTCTAGTTGATAGACCACGGTTATACCCCCCCCCCCACCCCACCCTCATCTCATCTCTCATCATTCCACCCCCACCCTGGCAAGACCCACCTTTGCAGGTCTTCTATTCATGTTTTATCATGTTTTTATCTCCTTAAATAAATCCCGCCATTGTTCTTGGTATCCACCACGCATCAATTCATGCTTGGTCAACGCAACCTGCACATCTCCCGTTTATCGTCTTTATTTCCTACTTTCCCCACTGGATTGTTGCATACGCCATTTAAATTGACATTTTCAACATCTCCTTCTCCATGGCTATACAACTAAAAACTGTCAGTAGGAAATAATTAATCACGCTCGGGTTCATTCGCAATCGCACATTGCAACATATGCGATGCCACTATTATAACTATTAGGCATGATTTTACATATATGAGACTGTCTCAAAAGGTGCGAAGCAATATGGGACAAAACTTTGTCCATTCTAACGATCAACATATTATCTGCTATTGCATTTGCTCAGAATAAACTGATTTGTTTTTACATGGTGTTTCATAATCCCAATAGAATACATATTGATTTGAAGCAAATGTCCTTGTGTTTTCAGTGTAACTGTTTCTATGCTGTTCTGTGTCAATCGTTACAATGGAGGAAAAAAAGAAGAGTTATCACCTTTTGAGGCAGGCTCATATACAGAGAAACCCTGTTATAACACACCCCGATTTAACACAAATTCTGATATAACGCAATGATTGATTGGAGCCAAAAATTCCTTAAGCCACAGGTAATTCAATAAACTGAACCCCAAATTTAGCGCGGACCCACTGTTTTCACGATGACATTTTATGGACCCCGATGGTCGCTTTATAAAGGGGGTTCACTGTCTACTAGTCCCAGTGAGGGTGGGGGCGCGGGGGGGGGGAATGATTTTGAAGTTGAAGGCTGCGTTCCTTTTGAAACCGCTCCTCCGCCCAACACATACGAGAGCTGTTATGATGCCGATAAGCACACAGAATCACGCCCGTAGTTGGGTTTTTTTTCGTACATGCACATACCGTAATTTGCTATTCGCTATGGAACTATATTCTAATGTTCAGAAGGCACCCTGCATCAAAATAACACAGGCGCCATAAATACACTGCATCATATATAAATAAATAAATAACTAAATAAATAAATAATATAGTACTAGTAGACAGAGCCTTTGCATCACTTTGTTTCACTGGGTTTAGTTTGTTTGTTGTTTTATGTCCTAGCAACATCTAAGGTCATATCAACTGAGAGTGCGCACTCATGTCGACTTTATAGAGCCTGCACCATGACCCGATATCCCACACAGTCATATTATCCCGATACTGTGCTAACAAGTCCTTGTCCTATCCTATTAATGGGTAGCGTCAGGCTAGGAAGCAACAAGTATCAGTTTTAAAAGTCAGTGGTTTGACGCGGCTGGGATTCGAACTGCTGACCTTCCGCAATTGAAGCCTGCGCTCTACCGATTCGGCCACCGCGTTCGGTCCGTGCCATAAATATATACTGCATCATGTTAGTTGTTACTAATATAATTTTATAAATATATAAATAAATAAATACTATAGTAGTAGTCGACAAGATCTTTGCATGCACTTCGTTTCACAGGAGTTAAGCTAAGATTCCATATACGCTGCATGCGAATGCGAATGCAGCAAAAAATGGAAAACCATATAAATAAACATGGGTGCTTCCATATGTCCGAATGCGAATGTGAACGCGAATGCGAATGCGGCAAATGGATCGACCCATGGACCGATCGGTGCGAATGCGAATACGTTTGCCATAAAAAACAATAATAACATTCCTTCACAAATTTGGAGCAAAAAACCCCAAATGGGATGGGTATCCTTTTTTGGGGGGGGGGGCGTGTTTAAAGACCCCCCAGCACAAAAAGTAGACATCGGCTATTGGAGGCCAGCATGGGTATCTATGCCGCATACTGCATTCGCATTCCGCATGCCACGTATATGGAATCTTAGCTTTAGTGCTGGTAGAGTAGTTGTGCACCATTCGTTCATTATACGCATTTAAATCCGGGGTTGGGGAGGGGGGTGGCCATCATTCCCATTTCCATTCTGACGCGCAGATTCCGCCACAGTAATTATTAACACACAAGGTCCATCGCTCTCGCCTTATTTGATTTTGATTAGTCCTGTTTTGTGGTCGCCATCTGCGGCTTGCGGAATTAGGCCCACTGTGCGCATGCGCAAGCACCCATCATCAACTCCGGGGTATAGAGTTTTTCCACGGGGCATGTGCAGTTAATACTCCAACTTCCGGTTCTACAGACCGTTGGTGGTGGATATCGTCTATAAAACTGTTGGCACAGAGCATGCTGTACAATGAGCTGCTACCCACATTATTTCTTCCACTGCCACCAGAGGGCAGGTTGGTGGGGGAAATTGTCTATGAGACCGTTTCCACACAACGTACTGCATAGTGAGCGGCTAACCATAATATTAGTTCTTATCACTGCCATTAGAGGGCAGGTTAGTAGTGAATATTGTCTATTAGACAGTTTCCACACAGTGAGCTGCTACCCACATTAGTTCCTACCACTGCCATCAGAGGGCAGGTTGGTGGTGGATATTGTCTATAGACCGTTTCCACAAAGCATGTTGTACAGTGAGCTGCTACCCACAGGTTGGTCTATAGCAAGGCGCTAATGGTCCAGCTAGTGGTGTACATGAGCTTTGATTAGGAACAACGTGGACAACTAGTAGTGTATGTGAGCTTTGATTTAGAACGACATGGACCAACTAGTAGTGCTTGGGAGCTTTCATTTAGAACATGGTCCAACTAGTAGTATACGTGAGCTTTGACTTACCATGACATGGTCCAACTAGTTGTGTATGTGAGCTTTGATTTAGAACATGGTCCAACTAGTAGTGAATGTGAGCTTTGATTTAGAACGACATGGACCAACTAGTAGTGTATGTGAGCTTTGATTTAGAATGACATGGACCAACTTGTAGTATATGTGAGCTTTGACTTACCATGACATGGTCCAACTAGTAGTGTGTGTGAGTTTTGATTTAGAACATGATCCAACTAGTAGTGTATGTGAGCTTTGATTTAGAACAACATGGACAAACTAGTCGTGTATGTGAACTTTGACTTAGAGTGACATGGTCCAACTAGTAGTGTATGTGAGCTTTGATTTAGAGCGACATGGTCCAACTAGTAGTGTACATGAGCTTTGATTTAGAGCGACATGGTCAAACTAGTAGAGTATGTGAGCTTTGATTTAGAGCGACATGGACCAACTAGTAGTGTACATGAGCTTTGAATTAGAATGACATGGTCCAACTAGTAGTGTATGTAAGCTTTGATGTATAACATGGCCCAACTAGTAATGTACATGAGCTTTGATTTAGAGCGACATGGTCCAACTAGTAGTGTATGTGAGCTTTGATTTAGAATGATATGGTCCAACTAGTAGTGTACATAAGCTTTGATTTAGAAAGACATGGACCAACTAGTAGTGTACATGAGCTTTGATTTAGAACAACATGGACCAACTAGTCGTGTATGTGAACTTTGACTTAGAGTGACATGGTCCAACTAGTAGTGTATGTGAGCTTAGATTTAGAACGACATGGTCCAACTAGTAATGTACATGAGCTTTGATTCAAAATGGCAACGAATAACTGGTAGTATACGTGAGCTTTGATTTAGAACGGCAAGTATAATTGAATTTAAACTAAAATACACAAGACAAGGGCCTGGCCACCCTTCCTCAGTGTCCCTTGGACTTGTACCGTCGCGGTGAGGGGAGAGTGATGGATGTGGTCGCGCACAATGTATTAATGAATCACGTGACACATTCACCTTCCATTAACGACGGTGACAACCAATTAAAATGGAGGCAGCCTTTTTTTAACAAATATAATTTTTAATATATCAAAATAAGCCACGCCGCAAAAATAGGGCGATACCTTTTGATATGTATACAAATAATTAATTATAATTCGCTCTCCATTTTTAAAACTTGTATTTTTGTTGCTGTAAATTTGATTAATTTGGATATTAAAAGAAGTTTATATTTTGCTATAGACAAAAACACGCACAAAAACTAGGTGAAAATAATACCTTCATAAATTATATTAAAGAATATTTCTTTCTTAAAGCAACAACAAAATGGAAGTAAAAGCACATACAAGGTTTTGTGCTTACTCGTCTGGTCTCTTAATTCCACAGTTTTGGAATGAATGTGAAAAATTCTTAGAATAATACCTGCATAAAACAAGACATGGTAGCCCTGTTAGTGTTAAACCCGCTCATCTCTTTTTCTTTGTTCCAATGTTTTTATTCCAGTTGAACAACATATTTCTGTCAGCACCGATGCGCTGGTCTTGCAGCCTTAACTTACGCAGGGCCTTTAATAGTAGATTCCGTCAAGAAATTCAGCCCAAGAATATTGTGTGAAGAATAATTTAGTTCCAATAAAAACCAAACTGAAGTTGGGAGAGTGAAATAGTATCATTATACGTATGTATATATATATATACACACACACACATATATATATATGTATATTTATATATGCTATATAATCCTGTAAGGGAATACCAAAGCAAGGGCACTACCACTTATCAGTTCTCTTCTATATTTTAGTTATTACCTACTATCCTACTGTCATAGGAGTTAGTTCCTGCTTCTACCACCATGGCGCCACCTGTGAGTGGCTCCTGGCCACCCTGATACCAGCTGTGTCTGGTCACTACCACCTCCAGACCTGCTTGGATGGTCAGATTATATATATACATTATAAATATATTATATTAATAGATATATATATATATATACTTGTAATTTATTTGACTAATGCTGCAAAGTCCGATGAAAGCATCAAATTTTCTAAATCAAAACACTTATCTAGATTTGATTCTACACATCTAACATAGGCACCGGTGCACTTTGTTAGCAGGTGTTGATGCATAGAAGGGGGTTGGTTATAAGCCAATCTAACATGTTGCTGCTGAATTGTGATGTGCTTGTCAACATTTGCATGATTTCACTTCAAATATCTCCAAAAACAACGCTTTAAAATCCAGTACTATTTCTGGACCAAATTGATAAAAGCTCTTCCCAACAAAAAGAAAACACACAACAAAACTGGGCCACGTGACCGTTGTCTCCCGGAAATGAGAACTGATTGGTTGGCGTCGCTCAGTTGCCATGGCGACCAGCCTCGAGGACGCATGCGTCGAGGTTGTCATGGGTACGTCATGGTGACGGGATGTAGTAGATTAGGGCAATTAGAGCAGGGTAGAAACAGGGGTCACAACCCTGACGAGCTCGGGTATCTGGGACAATACCACCTCACGGACTGTCTCACTGGGGATGTTCAAATATATGGAGTGTCATCTTATATATGTGATGTATAACGCATTATGCAAGTATAAATGCTAGGAGGGGAATACATTTTTCTGACTTCCTCCTGACTGACGCATTGGTGGAGTGCCCCCCCCCCCCACTCCGTTAGCGGCTGGCGATTTGTAGCCGGGTGCCCCCTCCACCCCGCTGCGTCCTACACTCAGGATGTATATATGTGCTGCCTAGGCCATTATGCTTATACAAGTATAATAATGCCAGAAGCTTCCATCTCTCCTCAGCCCTAACTCCCCCCCTAGGTGTTCAACTGGAGGACACTTGATCTAGTAATCTACTTACTGTTCCAGCCTAGTCAACATCACATCCGTTGGGGGCGCCACCTGTCTCTTCACGTGTCAACTTATACACTGTGCCGCCAAAAATATATATATACAGCAGGGATGAAAGTGGTCTCCGGGAAGAAAAGCGGAAATGCGGATATTCTCCCATAGGTTTAGCATTGTCAAGGAATCGCTGAAAATTCCTGCAAGTCAGGTTTCATACATATTGGTATACGCTGATGGTGCTGCGGTGGCTGCACCACATATTAGTATACGCTGATGGTGCTGCAGCGTAAAACAACATATTAGTATGCCCTTATAGTGCTGCAGCATTTGGAGAACGTATTAGTGTACACTTATAGCTACAGGGAAAATCCCGCAAATCCGCGAAATCGCGGACATCTTTCATCCTTGATACAGACAACAACACCACCCCCCCGACCCCCACCCCCACATCAACCCCCACACCAGTGATCAGTATTATCAGTGTAAGTTCTCTCATGTGACACGTGTACATGCCGACCTCTGTCCTGATGCACACTACTGCCACACATACACGCTTTACACCACCCTCCCCCATCTCCCTCCCTCCACCTGCCCCCCGGATAAACTGACTGACTGTACCGGGGCGCCGCGTGCGTGTCGAGGTGGGGGTAACGCCGGCCCGGAGACGTGGCAACCCACCAGGCCCTGTTTGTCCGCGCTACTAACAACCCGGCAGCTGGCCCTACTAACACTTCAACAACGTGCCAGTCCACCCTACTAACACTTTAAGGTTACCAGCCCACCCTACTAACACTTCAACAGCCTGCCAGCCCACCCTACTAACACTTTAAGTTTAACATCCCGCCCTACTAACACTTTAACAGCCCACCCTACTAAAACTTTAACAGCCCGCCCTACTATCACTTTAACAGCCCACCCTACTAACACGTTAACAACCCACCCTACTAAAACTTTAACAGCCCACCCTACTAATGCTTTAACGGCCCACCCTACTAACACTTTAACAGCCCGGTAGCCCCTGTTTGCCGACAACACTAATACTTTAACAGCGCTCCGGCCCCTGTTTGACTACACCACTAATACTTTAACAGCCCACCGGCCCCTGCTTGGCCACAACCATCACACTTTAACAGCCCACCACCCTAACACTTTAACAACCAACCCTACTAACACTTTAACGGCCCACCCTACTAACACTTTAACAGCCCGGTAGCCCCTGTTTGCCCACACCACTAACTTTAACAGCCCACCACCCCCTGCTTGGCCACAACAACAGCCCGTCGGGCCCCATTTGCCCACAACACTAACACGTTAACAGCCCGTTGGCCCCTGCTTGGCCACAACACTAACACTTTAGCAGTTTGATGGCCCCTGTTTGCTGAGAACACTAATACTTTAACAGCCCGCCCGCCCTGTTTTCCCACAACACTAATACTTTAACAGCCCTCTCACCCCTGTTTTCCCACAACACTAACACTTTAACAGCCCACCGACACCTGTTTTCCCACAACACTAATACTTTAACAGCCCGCCCGCCCTTGTTTTCCCACAACACTAACACTTTAACAGCCCGCCGTCCCATCTTTTCCCACAACACTAACACTTTAACAGCCCACCGACCCATCTTTTCCCACAACACTTCTTTTCCCACAACACTAATACTTTAACATCCCGCCGACCCCTGCATGGCCACAACACTAATACTTTACAGCCCATCGGCCCCTGCTTGGCCACAACACTAATACTTGACCAGCCCGTCAGGCCCCGTTTGACCACAACACTAACACTTTAACAGCCCGGTAGCCCCTGTTTGCCGACGAGACTAATACTTTAACAGCCTGTTGGCCCCTGTTTCCCACAACACTAACACTTTAACAGCTCGTCGGCCCCTGCTTGGCCACAACAACGCATTAGCAGTCCGACGGCCCCTGTTTGGCGAGAACACTAATACTTTAACAGCCGGCCGGCCCTTGTTTTCCCACAACACTAACACTTTAACAGCCCGCCAGCCCCTGTTTGCCAACAACACTAATACTTAAAGCCCGTCAGGCCCCGTTTGCCCACAACACTAACAGTTTAACAGCCCACCGGCCCCTGTTTCCCACAACACTAATACTTTAACAGCCCACCGGCCCCTGTTTTCCCACAACACTAATACTTTAACAGCCCACCGGCCCCTGCTTGGCCACATTACTAACAACCTGCTGGCCCCTATTTGCCCGCACCACTCACAGCCCGCCGCCTGGCGCCAATCCCCAATTGTTATGCTACTCAGTCCCGGCGTTTGCCGCGCGCCACCAACCCCATCCCGGCTCCTTCTAACTGTCTAACTGTCGTCTGCTGCCAATGGAATTCTCAGAACCTGGTGCTGCATCATCAAAAGTCCTATGCGTTCCATTGAAAGAGTGAGCAGAATGCGCGTTCCAATATCACCGCACGTCAAAACCGACCTGCGTCGACTGCTCGCATACGCATACGCATTAGGGGCGGAGGTCATGTCCGTGTGCGCAAACTTAAGTAGAAGCCGAGTAAACAGATGAGGCGCGCCGGGTTGTGGTTGGAGGAAGGCCGGCGTCCAGCCCCCGTGGGGCGGGGGTGGGTGGGAGGGAGGGATGAGGGCGGGAAGGGGGGGGGGGGGAGGAGGGTGAGGGGAATGGAGGAGGGAGGATGATGTTATGGATTTTGTGTTAAAATGATGTTATGGACGGATGTTACACGGTTAATTTCAACAGCTTTCTCAGTTTCTATAAGATATAAGTCTGACAAAAACACAACATTTAAGCCTTGATATCTATATTGATTCTACTATTATTTCTAATGTTTTCTGCTATTATTTTGAATGCTTTCACTTTTCGTTTCCATGTCACAAAAGTGGTATAGAGTTTCTGAGAATGAATATATATATGGGTCAGGATCACGAAAAGAGGCCAATTGGTGGTCAATGTCGGCGTCGAGCTTGGATATCGGCATCGATCGGTATAATTATAATTTAGAATTGACATAGGTGTTGGAAAGTCTTTAAATTTATCCTGAATGTAAAGGTCGAGAAAGTACAACAACCTGAATTGTTTTTAGGATAATATAATATAAAACAAAGAAATGTACGAGTCTTTAAGAATTGCGACGCCGATATCTGTTAAAGTTGTCGGCATCGATGATTGGATGTCGGCGTCGATCAGGATAATTATGATTTAGCATTGACAGAGGTGTTGGAAAGTCTTTAAATTTATCCTGAATGTAAAGGTCGAGAAAATAAAACAACTTGATTTGTTTCTAGGATAATTTAATATGAAACAAAGAAATGCACTACACTTTTAAGAATTGCGATGCCGACATCTTCACTTGACCACCGATTGGCCCGTTTTCGTGAGGCTGACTTATATATATATATATATATATATATATATATATATGAGTCAGTCTCACGGAAATAGGCCAATCGGGGAAAGTTGTTGGCATCGAGCATTGGATGTTGGCGTCGAACAGCATAGTTATAGTCTAGCATTGACAGAGGTGTTGGAAAGTTCTAAAATTTATCCTGAATGTAAAGGTAGAGAAAATTCAACAACCTTATTTGTTTCTAGGATAATTTACTATGGAACAACGAAATGCACTACACTTTAATAATTGCGATACCGACATCTTAAATTGACCACCAATTGGACCATTTTCGTGAGACCGACTCGTACATATATATATATATATATATATATATATATATATATATATATATATATGCATGTATGCCCTATGTGTGTATGCATGGATACATGCACATATGCAAGTCCATATGCATATATCTATGTCTACATGCATGAATGCATGCACGTCGGCGTCCCGTTGACATACATAACCACGCATCAGTAACCATGGCCGGAGAGGATTCCATCATCCGGGCAACAAAAGCTTGTCCAGGCAGACGGCAGCTGCGTGCTAAAGAGGACGCGCATGCTCAGTGCATCCCCTCCCTGCACCCACCCAGTACTGCCTGGCGCAGGGTCTCCTGGGTAACGGCGTTCATACGGCGGTACACCAGACACTGCTCACCTCACCCTCTCTAGTCTACAGCCGGCTGGTGTCCGCCTCACTGCCGGCCTGCACCGATCGGAAACAGCGCGCAGATCAGACAGCCATTGAGTCACCTAGAGGACACAATCATTGAGTCACCTAGAGGACAGTCATTAAGTCACATAGAGAACACAATCATTGAGTCACCTAGAGGATAGTCATTAACTCACATAGAGGAAAGTCATTAAGTCGCCTAGAGGACACAATCATTGAGTCACCTAGAGGATGGTCATTAAGTCACATAGAGGACACAATCATTGATTCACCTAGAGGACAGTCATTAAGTCACATAGAGGACACAATCATTGAGTCACCTAGAGGATAGTTATTAACTCACATCGAGGATAGTCATTAAGTCACATAGAGGATAGTCATTAAGTCACATAGAGGACACAATCATTGAGTCACCTAGAGGATAGTCAGTAACTCACATAGAGGACAGTCATTAAGTCACCTAGAGGACACAGTCATTGAGTCACCTAGAGGATAGTCATTAACTCACATAGAGGAAGTCATTAAGTCACCTAGAGCACACAATCATTGAGTCACCTAGAGGATAGTCATTGCCTCACATAGAGGACCATCATTAAGACACCTAGAGCACACAATCATTGAGTCACCTAGAGGATAGTCATTAAGTCACCTAGAGGATAGAGTCATTAACTCATCTAGGATACAATCATCGAGTCACCTAGAGGATAGAGTCAGTAAGTCACATAGAGGACAGTCATTAAGTCACCTAGAGGACACAATCATTGAGTCACCTAGAGGATAGTCATTAAGTCACCTAGAAGATCGAGTAATTAACTCACCAGAGGATAGTCATTAACTCAGCTAGAGGCTCAATCAATCAATCAATAGTTCCATCCTCTAGTCGAGGGTTGGATGCAATGGTTCTCCACTTGTCCCGATGTTGTGCTAGAGGCTACAGTCATTAATTCGCCTAGAGGATTGAGTCATTAACTCATTCAGTCAATACAGTCATTAACTCAGCTATAAAATGCAATGTTTAACCATTAACTCACCTAGACAATGCAACCACTAATTCACCTAGACAATTTAACCTTTGATTCATGTAGACAATTCAGTCATTAATTCACCTAGACAATCCAACCAGTAATTCACCTAGACAATCCAACCAGTAATTCACCTAGACAATCCAACCATTAATTCACCTAGACAATCCAACCATTAATTCACCTAGACAATCCAACCAGTAATTCACATAGACAATCCAACCAGTAATTCATCTAGATAATCCAACCAGTAATTCACCTAGACAATCCAACCAGTAATTCATCTAGACAACCCAACCAGTAATTCACCTAGACAATCCAACCAGTAATTCACCTAGACAATCCAACCAGTAATTCACCTAGACAATCCAACCAGTAATTCATCTAGACAATCCAACCAGTAATTCATCTAGACAATCCAACCATTAATTCACCTAGACAATCCAACCATTATTTCATATAGACAACCAAGCCATTAGTTTCCCTAAACAATTCAACCATGAATTCACCTAGACAATCCAACCATTAATTCATCTACACAATCCAACCAGTAATTCTCCTAGACAATCCAACCATCAATTCACCTAGACAATCCAACTATTAATTCTCCTAAACAATGCAACCATTAATTCACCTAGACAATTCAACCATTAATTCATCTAGATAATTCAGCCATTAATTCACCTAGATAATTCAACCATTAATTCCCCATGACAATTCAACCATTAATTAACCTAGACAATTCAACCAGACTGACCTAGACAATTCAGCCATTAATTCACCTAGACAATACAACATCAAGTCACCTAGAGATGAAAAAAAACAGTCCAAATATTGATATGTAATAATAGTCTCATACCATCCCTGCGCACTAGTGTGATATGAATGCGTTCAATAAGGCATGTTCGAAACACACATTAAGCACATGAAGGGGGGGTCCAAATATTGATATGTAATAATAGTATTAATAGTCTCATATCATCCCTGCACACTTGTGTGCTATGAATGCGTTCAATAAGGCATGTTCGAAACACACATTAAGCACATGAAGGTGGGGTCCAAATATTGATATGTAATAATACTATTAATAGTCTCATATCATCCCTGCACACTTGTGTGCTATGAATGCGTTCAATAAGGTGTGTTCCAAAAACACACATTAAGTACATGAAGGGGAGGGGTCCAAATATTGATATGCAATAATACTATTATTAGTCTCATATCATCCCGGCACACTAGTGTGCTATGAATGCGTTCAATAAGGCATGTTCCAAAAACACACATTAAGTACATGAAGGGGAGGGGACCAAATATTGATATGTAATAACAGTATTAATAGTCTCATATCATCCCTGCACACTTGTGTGCTATGAATGTGTTCAATAAGGCATGTTCCAAACACACATTAAGCACATGAAGGGGGGGGGGTCCAAATATTGATATGTAATAATACTATTAATAGTCTCATATCATCCCCGCACAGTAGTGTGCTATGAATGCATTCAATAAGGTGTGTTCCAAACCACATTAAGCCGGTTATTAGTGTTAGACCGGGCGCTTAACCATCTTCTCAGCCACCACATCGACCTGTTTTCCCATTACTTATTGACTGACTAAGCTTGTAGCTGTGCCACAAAGTTGTGCTATATCATGCGGTATAGCGCTCAACCAAGTGCCATCTTACGAGTGTAGTGGTCTGCCCTGGCCTCCCAGGCAAGGAGCCACATATACATGTGGGTGTGGATAGGGTGATGACATCAGGGAGCCTATGTGGTGTAATGGTTAGCATGCTAGCCTGGAATGCAAGAGATGTGGGTTTGAATCCTGCTCTAGGCGCAATATTTCCTATTTTAATCACCCCCATGACACTAGTGAATATCTATCTACCAAGTAAATAAAACAATGTCCAGAATAAAAAGCCGCTGACTCTACAACTAAGAGCAAGGTCATCCTCATTTAAACAGGCATCTTTCTAAATGCATCTATAAGTCATCCCCAATTACACATATATATTTATCAATAGTCAGTCCACTGTACTCATGCTTTATAGGCTTAAACAGTTGAATATATAATATAAAATCCGTATTGCTTAGTTAGTCAGCTGTAATAACAATTAAACAGCTAAATATACAATACCACATGGCTATCTCCATAAACAGTCAACTGCATTAACAATTAAACAGCTCGTTATACAATACCACAGGACTATCTTTAAAATCAGTCAACTGCACTAACAATTAAACAGCTAATTATACAATATATCTATGGTCAGCTTGCGTGCTTTACTTAACCATTGTTTTTGCACTTAACATACATACATCGAGGACAGACACTTTGGTTTCCAATGTCGCCACTATAGTGCTTTTAACGCAGCAGCCATACAGACTTCGCAAATACTGCACGCACACATGGTGGATCCGGATAACCACAACAGCAGTAGACCGGCCCGCTGTTCATGTTCGCAACCTGATGTGGATCTGACATTTCACCTGCGAATTGACCGCCTGATATGAGCAACTCGCAGGTATCACCAAGAGAGGCTGGTAAGTGACGCAGTCGGCCACAGGCGGCCCCAGTGGGCATGTCGCACCCTGGGGACAGCGAGAGGTTGTGCCATAAGGTTATGGGCCATATTCACTATTGATACTCACATAATGGATTTACACAGCGCATAAAATAGCAAAGCCAACACCTCTGCTTTTAGCAAACATGGAAAGTCTCCACAATTAAAACATTTTGTTTGTTGGGGTTTTATACCCTAGCAACATATATGGCCATATCCGGGCGGGTACCGACTTGTGACAGTGCTCACTCATGGCAGCTTCATAGTGCTGCCACACTGGAAGACCAGCACCATGACCCAATATCCCACTAAGTCACATTATCCTGATACTGTGCTAACCAGTCCTTGACCTATCCTATTAAATCCGAGCGTGAGGCTAGGTAGTCTGAGTATCAATTTTGCAAGTAATTGGTTGACTCAAACTTCAGACCTTCCACACGGAAAGCATGTACTCTACGAACTGGGCCATCACATCCGGTCTACAAGTAAAACGTGGCAGGCAGCAAGACCTCATTCGGCATCAATTCGAATCAGCGTGAACATGCAATAAACATGGTGATGCAATAAACATGGTGTGCTGATACGCAATAACAGGATTATTTTAAATGACTATGCCAGGGCAAATTTGAAAATAATTGCGATAGTACACCGCTAGGGGTTCTTTATCATCACCGGCCGGGAAGACCAGCATTACTGGGTGCTTAACTAAGGGAGCATGCGCAGACTTACATTAACACCGGGAATGGTTTTTTTGCTGTTTGAGTTTTACGTCCTGGCAACATCTAAGGTCATATCAAGACAGGTACCGACTGGTGACAGTGTGCACTCATGGCAACTTCATAGTGCTGCCCCATTGAGAAATCAACAGCTGGCACCATGACCCGATATCCCACTTAGTCACATTATCCTGACACTGAGCTAAACAGTCCTTGTCCTATCGTATTAATGCTGAGCACCAGGCTAGGAAGCGACAAGTATAAATTTGATAAGTCATTGGTTTGACTCGACCGGGAACCGACCTCACGATCTCCCGTATGCGAGCGCCACGCTCTAGCGATTTGCCCACCATGCCCGGTCACAGTGAGGATGGGACTTCCTCGTTATCACCTTACTTCTGGGTGATTCGATACTCTGATTCTTCTAGTGGATCTCCGGGAAGTAGTCTTATATTATAAATAAAGGCGGGTAAACTTGACATCTCGCAGTTGTGGAAAAAATATGGAACCAACGGGTAATATAGAGAGTAGAGACAAATTATGTAAAGCAGCAAACCATAGATATATGAGCCTGTCTCAAAAGGTGCTAACTCTTTTTTTTGTGTCCATTGTAACGATTGACACAAAACAGCACAGAAAGGGCTACACTGAAAACACAAGGAGATTTGCTTCAAATCAATATGTATTCTATTGGGATTATGAAACACCATGTAAAAAACAAATCAGTTTATCATGAGCAAATGCAAAAGCAGATAGTATGTTGATTGTTACAATGGACAACGCTTTGTCCCATATTGCTTAGCACCTTTTGAGACAGTCTCATTATATAAGTGAAACCAGGCCACAAACACTATGTGCAGTACAGAACATGTTAAATGTAACAATGTACCTTCGCAATAATAACGGAAACTAACTTGATGGGTGTTTGTGCCTTCGGGCTATGCCTATATTTCACAGTAGTTTGTTTTACATCCTAGCAAGATCTAAGGTCATATCAGGATGGGTACCGACTAGTGACAGTGCACACTCATGGCAACTTCACAGTGCTGCCCCATTGGGAGACCAGGCCACCAACACCATGACCCAATATCCCATCCAGTCACATTATCCTGATACTGTACAAACCAGTCCTTGCCCTATCCTATTAATGCCAAGCACCAGGCTAGGTCATGACAAGTCATTGTTTCACAGTCATTGATAAAACACATCATAGTCCTCCTAACCTAACAGCGGTGGGTCCAACTGATGTAAATCGAGCATGCTGAACAAAACAGACTCTTGCAGCTGGTGTCCTTTCCTAGACTAAAGTAGGGTTATTTAGGCGACTTGCTGGCATTTGTATAGGCACTATGTTAGATGGGAGTGGAGGGAATTGGATTAGCGGTGCAAGATGTTTAGTGTGATTGGTTAGCGGTGTAGTTTTTCTCATTCCCCAATATGGCTGATGTCATTGGATTGTTTTCTCTACTTTTTGTCTTTGGTTTCCAGCCCCTTTTTTTCTCTTTAAATGAAAAAAACTACAAAAGACTCATACATTCATACATGCACACATAAATGCATGCACACATGCAGCACAAAAAGGAATTTTATTTAACGATGCCTCTAGACAACATTGGTTATTATCATCGGCTATTGGACGTCATTGGATATGCCGATGACAGTGTAATACTAGCAGACAGTGAGAAAAACCTACAAGATATAGTGAATAGAATCAATAAAGCTGGAATACTATTCAACATGAAGATGAATGCCAGGAAGACCAAAACAATGGTTATAAGTAAAAAGACAGATAAACCAAATGTCAATATAACCATAGATGGCACAAACATAGAACAAGTATCCGAATTCATATATCTCGGACAAAAGATTACAAATGATGGGAGATGTGAGGAAGAAATTAAAAGAAGGATAACAATAGCCCGAACAACATTCTCCAAAATGTATAGAGTGTTAACATCAAGTAAGATATTAATACAAACAAGGAAGCGTATTCTTCAGTGTTATGTGTGGTCTACTCTAATGTATGGGGCAGAGACATGGACAATCTCTAAGAAAATGTACAAACGTTTAGCAGCATTTGAGATGTGGACTTATCGAAGGATGATGAAAATATCATGGACAAAGAAGATCACCAACAAAGAAGTTCTCAGAAAAATTAAAAATAAGAAAAGCTTGTTTGCCACTATACAGACAAAGAAACTTATTTATTTTGGCCACATCATTCGTCAGAGTTCAATATACCGTACATTGTTGGAAGGGAAGGTGAATGGCAGCAGAGGGAGAGGGAGACCAAGAACATCATGGTTTACAAATATTTCACAGTGGACAGGCTTGAATTATTCACAGTCTATCAGAACAGCACAACATCGGGACAAGTGGAGAACCATTGCATCCAACCCTCGACTAGAGGACGGAACTATTGATTGATTGATTGGACGTCAAACATATAGTCATTCTGACATATTTCTTTGAAGGAAACCTGCTGCCGCCGCCATAGGCTACTCTTTCCAATAAGCAGCAAGGGGTCTTTTGTATGCACTTTCCCATAGACAGGACACCACATACCACATCCATTGATGAACCAGTTGTGGACCACTGGTTGGAATGGAAAATAGTCCAAACTGCAAATGTGTCCATTGAGCAGGATCGATCGGATGACCCATACCTTCACCGGTGGACACTCTACTGCCTGAGCTACGTCCCACTCCCCCCCCCCATACATGCAGCATGCATACATACATACTTAGATACATACATACATACATACATACATATATACATACATACATACATACATACATACATACATACATACATACATACATACATACATACATACATACATACATAGACACACAGACAACTGGTCCATCATAGCATTAATTTCCAAGCCCTCCTGAGTCCTAGATCTATATAAAAATCAATAAAAGCATCACAGCCATTACACTATTGTAGTAGCCAGCACTATAGATCCTAGATCTATATAAAAATAAATAAAAGCATCAAAACCATTACACTATTGTAGTAGCCTGCACTATAGATCATAGATCTATATAAAAATAAATAAAAGCATTAAAACCATTACACTATTGTAGTAGCCTGCACTATAAATCCTAGATCTATATACACATAAATAAAAGCATCATAGCCATTACACTATTGTAGTAGTCAGCACTATAAATCCTAGATCTAAATACAAATTAAAAAAAGCATCATAGCCATTACACTATTGTAGTAGCCTGCACTATAGATCCTAGATCTATATACACATAAATAAAAGCATCATAGCCATTACACTATCGTAGTAGCCTGCACTATAGATCCTAGATCTATATAAAAATAAATAAAAGCATCACAACCATTACACCAGTGTAGTAGCCTGCAGTGACTTCCAAGGCAAGGAGCCACATAGACAGGTAGGTGTGGATAGGGTGATTGCTTCAGGAAACCTAGGTAGTGTAATGGTGAGCATACTAGTCCTGGAATGCATGAAGTGTGGGCTCGAATCCTGCTCTAGGTGCAATAGTTCCCATTTTCAGCACCCCCCATAACACTATCTAGGCTCCCTGATGCAATCACCCTATCCACGTCTACCTGTGGCTTCTTGGATGAGAGGTCAGTGAAGACTACTGAAATAACCAGACAATATATTTATATGAAAAGCACAAATCATATCTCGGATATTGAACACTTGTCACTGGTAAAAGGCAATCTGAAGTCAAATTGGATAACAATTGTAATTCATGTCATCTACAAACAGAAATAGTCGCAAGTATTTCAAATGTTGTAGTTCAGGTTAAATTTCAATATTCATGCATTATCCTCTCCAGATACACTTTTAATATTGAATTTCCACAAACTAGAAATCATTAGTTTTGTCTCAGCATCACAGTTTGGACACTCACATTAAAGACAATGCACAACATTCCGATATCATGCATGCATTTTTAATAATGGAAAAAATCATGCATTTAATTATGAATTCGGCATATATATTATTTCTAGATTTGTTTGGGCTTTTAGATTGTTTGTTTGTTTGTTGTTGTTTTACGTCCTAGCAACATCTAAGGTCATATCAGGACGGCTTTAGATCCTAGAGACATAAAGTTATATCAGAAATGGCACCGACTTGTGACAATGCACTCATATTGACTTTATAGTGCTGCCCCACTGAAAGACCAGGCCTTCAGCACCATGACCCGATATCCCACTGATCAAGCCAGCCCTTGGCCTCTCCTATTAATGCCAAGCGCCAGGCTAGGTAGCGACACATATCAATTTGATAAGTCATTGACTTGATTCGGTCAGGGATTAACACCTGTGAGTGTGACATCCTGCATGCGACTGGGTGCGGTGGCCAATTCGGTAGAGCATAGGCCTCACGTGCGGGAGATCGGTTGTTTGCTTCCCGGTCGAGTCAAACCAATGACTTATCAAATTTATACTTATCGCTTCCTAGCCAGGTGCGCAGCATTAATAGGATAGGGCAAAGACTAGTTAGCTCAGTGTCAGGATAATATGACTGAGTAGGATATCGGGTCATGGTGCCAGTGGGCTGATTTCCAAGTGGGCAGCACTATAAAGTCACCATGAGTGCACACACTCACAAGTCGGTACTCGTCCTGATATGACCTTAGATGTTGTAAGGACGTAAAACTCCCAACAACCTAAGCAACCATCCTGCTTGGGAAGTCAGCCAGCCAGCGATCTAAAGCGGTTGTCACACGTCACCGGATTTAGCAACGGATAGAATTGTCTAGTCCAGTGGGGTTTGGGTGTGATAAATATCAAAATGTATTAAAATGTGTGAAAATGTTGCGATATCGGGTCAAAGGATGCTGGACGAAGGGACATGAAACGGACATGAAACGGACATGAACAGATAGCCAACGGACGAAACAAACTCAAACCGGACAAGAACCGTACACGTCAATCCGGCTTCATTCATTCCAAGTTTTGTGCATGTTCAAAACTTATACGGACTCAAACCGGACATCAACGGACTTTGTTCGGTTTCTGTCCGTTTCCCCCAATCCAGTGAGGTGTGACAGGGCCTTTACTCTTAGCGATTCGGCCATCCTGTAGGGTCACCATTTCTAAACAAATATAAGTGACAATATAGGCCACAATGAACATGCTGGTTATGTGACCTTTGGCACTGTGCAAGGAGTTGGGTTCAGTGATTGGCAGGTGTTGAGTTCAGGGTCGGGTGGGTGACTACCACTACCAGCATCTGCCTGACAGCCCGCTCAGGTAACAGCAAGCCTGCCTGATTACCTACTAGGACCATTGTACACCGGTCCAGTTCAGTGTAGGGTCCCCCCCCCCCCCCCCCCCCAAAGTAAACTGACTAGCAAGTGAGAGAGTGGGTGTGTGAGTGGGTGTATGTGTGAATGTGTATGTGTGTGAGAGTGTATATGTGTGTGGGAGTGTGTGTATGTGTGTGGGAGTGGGAGTGGGTGTATATGTGAATGTGTATGTATGTGAGTGTGTATATGTGTGTGAGTGTGTGTATGTCAGTTGGTGTGTGTGTGAATGTGTATGTGTGAATGTGCATGTGTGTGAGTGTATCTGTGAGTATATATGTTTGTGAGTGTGTGTATGTGTAAGTGTGTGTGTATGTGTAAGTGTGTGTGTATGTGTAAGTGTGTGACTGGGTGTGTGTATGTGTGTGAGTAGGTGTATGTGTGAGTGGATGTATGTATGTGAGTGTGTGTATGTGTGTGAGAGATGTGGATAGGGTAACTGCATCAAGGAGTCTAGGCAGTGTAATGGTTAACAAGCTAGCCCCAGAATAGCCAGAAATGGGGGTTTGAATCTTGCTCTAGGCGCAATATATCCTATGTTCACCCCACCCCCCACGACAATACATTTATAGTGTTGCTCCACTGGGATACAGTTCCAGTCCTACCACAACACCAAACTATAACACAATACACATCTCAGTAACATTATCCCACCACTGAGCCATCTAAGACCAGTCAAACTGAGCACTAGACAAGGGGCGACAAGTATCAATTTGGTGAGTCTTTGGTTCGAATTGGCCTACCATCGAACCCAGAACCTACCGTATGTGAATCAGGTGCGCTATCCACTTTACCAACCCGCCCAGTCACCTACTCTAAGACTTGTCGGATACTACACCCAGTGGCATGGCACTTTAACCCTTTAAGCCCTAAAGAGATTTCAATTATTAATCCCCTGAACAGAGATGAAAGTGATTTCCAGGGAACAAAAGCGGAAATGCGGATATTCTCCCATAGGTTTAGCATTGTCAGGGAATCGCAGAAAATTCCCAGAAGTCGGGTTTCATATTATATTGGTATACGCTGATAGTGCTGCGGCGTTTGAAGCATTTATTAATAGTATATGCTGATATTGTTGCGCATCTGCACCACATATTAATATACGCTGATGGTGCTCCAGTAAAAAACAACATATTATTACTATTAATATACACTTATAGTGCTGCGGCATTTGAACAGCGTATTAGTGTACACTTATAGGACTGCGGCGTTTGCGCAAAGTATTTTATAGGACTGCGGCGTTTGCACAGTGAAAATCCCGGAAATCCGCGAAATCGTGAAGATCTTTCATCCCTGCTCTGGGGTCCTGACCGAATTGTTGAAAAATGTGAATATGTGATGTTAGTGCAATTAAATTGATATATATCTAAAAACAACTTTTGAAAATCAAGTTGATTTTATACAAACATAAATTGATTTCTCTTTCAAATGATACAAAAATTAGCCTCTTTGGTATTACTGGTTATGAGATATGGCGGGTACATTCAGGCGCTCGCAGCCTGTAAACACGTGTAACTTGTAGGCGCATTTGGTCGCTCCCATCCATAAAGGGTTAATTAAATAACCAACGTAGCCTCTCCAACTGTTTCAAGGTAGTGCTCCTCCCGGCTACTCCGCTTCATTCCTATCCCAATCCATTGCAGGCCCACTCAATCTCATTGCACACACACAGAAATCCCATTAAACTAAAGCTCCAGAGCCCCGCGTCCCAACACTCACTCCCCAATGGCCCTTCTAGTGGACAGGTTTACTTCAGGAATGATGGCGGGGGGGGGGGGGGGGGGGGGAGGTGAGCGAGGGGTCAGGAGGCGCTCCCTAAATGACACCACTACATGGGAATAACAAGGCTATATGGACAATTTAGGAAGCTTTGGTTGGTTGCTTGCTTGTTGGGAGTTTTACGTCCTGCCAACATCAAACGTTATATCAGGACGAGTACCGACTTGTGACAGTGCGCACTCATGGACAATTTATAGTGCTGCCCCACTGGGAAATCAGGCCACCGGCACCATGACCTGATATCCCACTTAGTCACATTATCCTGACACTGAACTAACCAGTCCTTGCCCTATCCTATTAATGCCGAGCGCCAGGCTTGGAAACGACAAGTATCAATTTTTATAAGTCATTGGTTTGCCTGGGCTGGGAACCAGACTCCCGATCTCCCCACACGTGAGGCCCACGCTCTATGGATTCGGCCACCGTGCCAGGTAAGGAGCTTAAACCCGCCTACAGACACCATGGAAGTGACCCCCTCCTACCGCATCCACCAATCAACCACCCACCTTTGTGTACCGCCAAAATCAAACCAAGGTCAAAAGGTGACGATGTGAAGGTCAAGCAGATCAGGCAGGTCAGGAGTGTCATGATGCAGTGGGGTGGTGATGATGGGGGCTTCAGTACTTTTACAATTCCAACTCCTATCTCACAACTTGTTCAAAACAATGCTCAATACAGGATATATAAATATAGATAACACAATCCAACAATATTTTCTATTAAAATTGTATCGTCTGGTGTTTTGAGTTTCTGACATTTTCCGAGATAAACACATTAGGTTGATCGGTAATATGTACCTTACTTTAGCTTGTAGTCTTTTATTTTTAATGGCTAACTTTTGATATATTTGAAGTGCAACCAGACAACATTAATTTCGGCATGCAAGCCAAAACTCTGACACCATAGGCTTATTTATATACAGTAACAGGTTTTGATTAAATTGAGAGTCAATATCTCCTTATATGGCAACACATGTTTAATACATTTATCAGTATCTAAGTTTGATATGAAGAATCAAATCTAGCTGAATGTTTTGGTTTTGAAAATGTGATGCTTTAAATAAGAAGGAAACAAAAAGAAAAGAGGAAACAAAAAGACAGAAGGAAAAAAAACACACACAAAAAAGGCACACAGATTGTCTACCTCGTCCATTAGTACATGCAACCTCAAATTTCGTTAGAACTGACAAGGTGTCCCTTTGATTGGATCGGGGATGTAGGGGTGGAACTGTATAATGGATATTAACATGGCGCCACCTTCTATACCCCCCCCCACCCCCTCCCACCACCCTCCGGGAAAGCTAGGCTCATTACTATACAGTGACATCGTATCAATCGACCGCTTTTACCAACACAACGCTGTACGATTTAACACATTAATAATAATAAGTCTTCAAAATTCGCCATGAGTTAGCACTGTGACAAAATTGTTATCGGTTCAGATGACCTTAGATGTTGCCAGGAAGTTTATATCTCAAGGTAACGGAAGAAGATCGGGCAATAAATGGGCTTTCTTTTACCAACACTACATCAGCAATGTCTGCAAAATATAAAATATAAAGATATATAAAAACACAAATACATATATTAAACAGTAGCCTGATAAAAATATCCTATGGCCCAAATTCCTGCCTGCTATTTCGAAGAGGGTTAGATTGAGTAGCAAATCAATTATAATGTTCTTTTGTTAAGATTTGGAATTGTTATATATTCCACCTCACAGTCCCACCGGGCCGGCCGGCATGGCTGGACTCACCCACCAGGGGGCAGTGCGGCTTGGGGAGCTTCTCGAGGGAAGGGTGGGGGACGATGGGAAGCGGGTAGTAGAAGGAGTGGCTGATAGGGTGGGA
>CM059194.1:20084623-20140386 GCA_030323885.1 Branchipolynoe longqiensis | reverse complement strand
GAGGGGAGGAGAGGGGAGGGGAGGGGAGGGGAGGAAAAGGGATTGTCAGCTTACCACCATAGTGGGGTGTAGAAACAGCTCTTTGAGTAAGATGCTTTACTAAATAATAGTCCCGGAATCCTTCTTTTATTTAAACCCGACAAAACCCACCAAGCATTCAGTCAATATGCCTGATTTTAATTTTTTGTTTTGTTAACCACGCACACAAACCTGAGTAATTTAGGGATAATCTAGGCGACATTACGAATGCGTCCAAGCCAGCATTTAGGATGCAAACTAGTCGATGACCTGTCGGTAGACGGGACCATTGTCTTTACCACACACCAGGGGGCGCAGTGTGTGTCCGCTGACGCCCGCTTTACGTCGACAAATCGCCACTTGTGTTTGTTGTTGTCCAGCAGTTTGTCTGTGTCTGTGTCTCAAAGAAACTTGACGCTGGCAACAATACTGTTTGAAACTTTTCGCCAAGTCTGGGGATTTAAATTTGTCCTATTTCATTTTAAATTGGGTGAGAAAACGTCCTTCGTGACCAGACCGGATGGCTGAATGACTTTTGAGTGTTCACCTCCTATTTTGGTAGGTCATGGGATTCGAACCCATTGGTTTGAATCCTAGTGGAGTCAAAACCAATGACTTAAAAATTGACACTTGTCACTAGATAGCCTGGTGCTTGGCATTATTAGGATAGGGCAAGGAGTGGTGGAATGAGGAAGACCAATCGTCCGTGATTGAAATTTCCCCTGTTATTTTTTGTGTGGGTACATTAGTTGTTTAAGCAGGGGAAATTTCAATCATGGACAATTGGTCTTCCTCATTGCACTGCTCCTTGCCCTATCCTAATAATGCCCAGTGCCTGGCTAGGGAGCAACAAGTATCAATTTTTAAGTCATTGGTTTGACTCGACCAGGGTTCGAACCCACGACCCCACGGTCTACCAACTCATGCTTAATCAACTAATTTTGTTTTTAAATGCGACCCTATTGTTGGTTGTATACACTGACCTCTCAGGCAAGGAGCCACATAGATAGGTGGGTGTGCATAGGGTGATTGCATTAGGAACCTGAGGTAGTGTAATGGCTAGGATGCTAACCTCCGAATGGCAGGAAGTGTGGGTTCGAATCCTGCTCCAGGTGCAATATTTCCTATTTCCATCACCTCCATGCCACTAATAGCTGCCATGTTAACATTATATAGTCCGATAACCACGAGGTCATTCTGTATATCATAATCAGGCACGTATTTGACGTTATAAGTCTGCCTTAGACCCCAGTCACACAATGGTGCGACCACTTTGCGACCACTTGCGACAAAAAAAATACCCCAACATCAGTCGCCAATCTCCTTGCAACGAAAAAAAACCCCACAAAAAGTGGAGGGAAAAGGGTTGAGGATTGTTGTTGAAGATCAGGGAACACAAGTTTGTCATTGGTTGACGATCGGTTGGCCATCAGACGGCGGGTGATCGGGGACTGGTCGGGGACTGGTTTGCGACTGGTTTGTGACTGATCAGCGTTCGATTGATCACCAACCCCGCCACCGCCACCAGCACCACCACCAACTCACCACCACCACCACCACACCTCCAACCAACCACAACCACACCCACCAACCACCAACCACCAACCACCTCGCACACGACCTACATGAGTAATGACCCCCGTCCTTATTGTCCGGCCAGTGAATTCATCAAGACAGATGGTGGTGGGGCGTGCAGGGACCTCCCCTTTCTATCAGGTTGCAAATCACCCGCTCAAACAATGCACACTCAAGTCGCTCGTTATCACAGACGCGACACAGGCATGGCGAACGCTGTCATACCGACGGAGACGCTCCCAGCATGCCCCTCACTCCGTAACCGGATATACAGCAGCGTCGGCACTCGCCAGACGACATTTAGCTCGCATATCTTACTTTTGTGATAAACACGGATGGGTGGCTTTCCCTCGAAATATCATGTATGTATGTGTGTGTTTGTGTGTGTTTGTGTGTGTTTGTGTGTGTTTGTGTGTGTGTATTTGCAGGCAGGGACGCAATAGACCCGGTTGCATAGTCGATGAACAATTAATAATAGATCAGTATAGTAGATGACTTAGAATATAATAAGGAGTGAAAACTTCCGATTAATTATACTTGCATAATGTTTGATTGATTGATTGATTGAGTGATGGTTGCTTTACGCCGTGTCGGCAGAATAGACCATATTCAAGGTGAGAAATGTTAGTTTTTTGTTCAAACCCTTGCATATACATCACATAAATTACAAGTGAGGGAAGCATGGAACCTCTAGCGGAAGGTAGGTGAGGGGGTGTACCTCCTAACGGAAGAGCGGCCAAACCGGCCTGGACGACGGTAGGGGGGGGGGGGGGGGGTAACGGGAAGAGCCATAGTATACTTCCCAATTATTGCCCGTGATAAGGGTGGCTTAACACCGCCCACGCTTGTGATATAACCTATTACATGCCATATAAATGATTATGACTATTAGAATATATGTAATGAATATGATTCCTCCTCTCATTTGCTCCACACCTGCTGTGGACCTTTTTCTACTGGGCATGCGCAGTGATCTGGCAGCCACAACATAAATGCATTCCCTTGCCACCAGAGGGCAGGTTGGTGATGGAAATCCTGTATAACTTGCTGCACAGTGAGCTACCAACCGCAATATCAGTTCTTTCACTGACAATGGTTGGTTGTTAGGGTTTTACGTCCTAGCAACATATAAGGTAATATCAGGACAGGTACTGTCTTGTGACAGTTCGCACTCATGGCGACTTTATAGTGTTGCTCCAGTAGAAGATCAGGCTGCCAACACCATGACCTGAAATCCCACTCAGTCATATTATCCCGACTCTGAGCTAACCAGTCCTTGCCCTATCCTATTACTGCTGAGTGTTAAGCTAGGAAGCTACAACTTACAAGTATCAATTTTGTAAGTCATTAGTTTGACTCAACTGGGAATTGAACTCCCGCTCTCCGCTACGGGAGGCCTGAGCTCTACCGATTCGGCCGCCGCGCTTAGTGGAGGCAGGATGGTGGCTGAAATCCTGCCTGAGGCATTTTCCACCCACAATATTAGTTCTACCACTGACGTCAGAGGGCCAGTTAGTGGTGTAGGAAATCGTGTATTAAAACTTGTCCACATGCTGCACAGTGAGCTGCTACACATATTATAATGGGGACGGAGACATCAGTGACAACAGGAAAGAGAAGGCGACATCCCCATAATGGGACGTTATCTTCTACCCCCACCTCCACCTGCCACCCGTGTCTCCAAACCACACCACCCCTACTACCACCACCACTACCACCACCGCCACCACCACCCCTATTACCACTACCACCACTACCACACCACCACCACTACCACACCACCACTACCACTACCGCTACCCTCACCACCTCCACCACCCTCATCCCAACACACCACCACCACCACGACTACCACCACCACCACGACTACCACCAGAACCATCACCACCACCTCCCTCATCCCAAAATACCACCACCACCACTACCACCACCACTACCACCACCACCCCTACTACCACTACCTCCACTACCACACCACCACCACACCACCACTCCCACCCTCACCACCACCTCCCTCATCCCAACACAGCACCACCACGACTACCACCACCACACAACATCACCACGACTACCACACCATGACTACCACACCACGAGTACCACACCACGACTACTACCACCACCACAACCACCACCACCACAACCACATCACATCACCACGACTACCACACCACCACCACCACATATCACCATCACCACCACACCATCACCACCATCACCACCATACCGCACCAAAACACACACAACCACCACACCACCACCACCACACCATCACCACCACACCATCACCACCACACCACCACCACCATCACCACCATACCGCACCACAACGCACACCACCACCACACCAACACCAACACCACCACCATCACCACCACCACTACCACGACCCCTGCCGATCCACGCTGAAGGCTGCTCGAAGACGTTCCCACAATGCAAATATCTCTCATTATCTCAGCCTAACACCCTTATCAACTGTCACTTTCACTGTCACCTGTCACTGTCATCTACATCCGGCGATTGCCCGCCCCCCCCCTCCCGCCGCCTAACGGGAACAGCCCCTGAGTCCATGTGAGCTGCTCCCACTCGCAATAGCCTCCTCATACCGACACCTCACTGACAATCTCGACACCTCACACCGATTAAACGCCACAAGTAGAACTTAGAAGGCGACACGTAACCAACAGGACCATATGGGATAGCCAAATGAGTTGAGCCTCCGCCTTCGGTTTCGGTAGATCATGGCATTTTGACACCTGGTCGAGTCAAACCAATGACTTAAAGATTTATGCTTCTTAGCCAGGGGCTTGACAATATTAGGATAGGGCAGGGACTGGTTGGCTTGGTATCAGGATAATGTGACTGAGTGGGATATCAGGTTATGGTGCTGATGATTTAATCTATAGAAATAAACCCTTTCAGATCATAATGGATACCTTACTTCGATGAAGATTTTCTGACAAATTACATGAGTTGCACCTTTTGTGTACGTCAAATTAAACCACGGTCAAGGAATTCATTGGGAGGTGGGGGGCAAGGGGCAGGGGATCCCTCCCGACCCTAGTTTTTTGCGTGCCTGCATCTGGAAACACAACATCTTGCTTAGGCCTGGCACTGCTTTGTGTGCATACCGCCCATGGATTAGTGGATTTTGGCTGTAATCAATGAACAGTGTGCGAACACATGCCCCCCCCCCCCCACCTACCCCCTTGTCAGATGTCTATCTATAGTCTTCAGCAACTACTCTTTATGTTTTGGAGCAAACAGCTGACTAAAATAAATATTATTCACAAAGAGTTCACTAACAAAATAAAAGGTCACTGGAACAAAATTATCCTCGTACTCAGAAATTATACAAGAAAGTGTGAATTATTCATCGTCATACCAAAGGGGGGTAAGGAAATACACAAGTTTCCTTCGTTTAAAAAATAAAAAATAAAGTATTTTAATATATTTGTTAACCTGATACAAATTGGAAAAGGAAAAACAAGATAATAAATCAAATGAAAAGCCTCACACCAATACATACAAATTGGCTAATACTTTAAAATAGCATACCAGACTCAATGGAAAATAGTTTCCTACCACATGCATATGGCTGGATACCCCCCAAGAAAATACACCCAAAAAAAGCTGCGTGAAAAGGTTATAAATAGACAATTCAAATGATAGGTAAAATATATCTGCGTTCGATTTATTCGTATTTTTGCACGTAGAAGGCAAGAATTAAATACACTGCAGCGCATGCCCGGTTGAGGTGCTCACCACACCCGTGTGTGCGCATGCGCGATATCCGCCCCGAGCAGCTCTTACAAGGGGAGGCGGCCCGACCACTCGATCTAATCTGGAAAGAAGGCATCAATCACTTCTTATGTAGCGTCACGGTGATCTACAAGCAATAGATGATTTCCACCAGCCAGCCCACCCGCCCTCTGGTGTCAGTGGGAAGAACTAATGTTGTGCTGAGCAGCTCAATGTGCACTATGCTCCATTGAATATAACTGGTGGTGGTGGTGGTGGGGATGGTGGTGGTAGGGGTCCCATAGAGAATTTCTACAACCAACCCGCCCTCTGGTGGCAATGGGAAGAACTAATTCTAAAGTCCACGGCTCGAATCTGTGATTGTGTAGGCAGGCTATAGTGAAATCAATACAGGCAAAGAGAAAGGAAGAGTATAAAGAGTGAAAGAAGAGACTCTAGAGACAATCCCTCTGGTTTATTATTTATATGGTACATGGATCCAGTATAGTGTATCACCCCACCCCATTCTCCAAATGAGAAACAAGCATTTCTAGCTCCACCAATGAGAAACAAGCATTCCGGGTTCCCATGGTCACAGTGATCTGCCCACCACCACCAAGCTGTGTGGCTCCCCTGGCCACCACCTGCCTTGCACATGCGTGTGGTGATCCTGACTAGCAGAGGGGAGAGGGGGTAGTGGGTAGGGCTCTGAGTGCCCCTTACACAGTATCTTACTAGCACCACAATGTCTATTTACCAATCCATCAAGCACCACCAGCAACTACATAAACACATCTATGCACCTGGCCATGTATACCTGTTTCACAAATAGAACATTTGCATTCCCCACCAATGCATCATTATCGGAATATTTTACATAATGTTGTGGGGAACAGCTCACTGTGCATCATGTTCCATGGGGAAAATGTCCCATAGAGGATTTCTACAACCGACCTGCCATCTGATGGCAGTGGGAAGAACTACTGTTGCGGAGAGCAGCTCACCGTGCACCATGTTCCATTGAAAAAGGTCCCATAGAGGATTTATACAACCAACCTGCCATCTGATGGCAGTGAGGAGAACTAACACTGTGGAGAATAGCTCACTGTGCAGCATGCATTATGGAAAGTGTCTTGTAGAGGATTTCCACCACAAACCTATCCTCTTCAAGAATTACTGTTAGGGGTTTGCTTGTTTGTTGTTTGTTGGGGTTTTAGGTCCGAGCAACATCTATAGTCAGTGCACACTAATGGCAACTTAATAGTGCTGCCCCACTTGGAGACCAGGCCAATGGCCCCATGGTCCGATTTCCCATTCAGTCATATTATCCTGATACTGAGCTAACCAGTCCTTGCCCTATCCTAGTAATGCTGAGTGCCAAACTAAGTAGCGGCAAGTATCAATTTAGTAAGTCATTGGTTTCGAACTCCCGACCTTCTGCATGGGAAGCCTGTACTCTTACCGTTTAACCCACCACGCCTGGTGACTGTTAGGGGGAAGAATCTGCAGCGCTCTGTGACAAAGGTCCTATAGAGGATTCCCACCACTATCCCACACTCTGATGGATGACAGTGGGAAGGCAGGAATAATAGTGGTTTCAGGCAAACATAAAAAAGTGGAAATCAAGCCAAGATTATTATCCCGACGGCAAATGTCCATCCTAGAAGCTAGCTACCGCACCCCCATCATATATTTTTTTAAATGCCCCCAGGCTGTGACAAAACCCGGAAATCCGCTTAAAAAACAGGGAAAATATCACCCCTGGAAGGACTAATGTACACTCACTACTCATGCTGTGTGGAAAAGGTCTATAACTTGGCCTTGTGTGTGTCCGCCGGGGATGGCGCCCCCCTGCTCGGGTAATCGGCCATGGTGTAACGGCCCTGGAGGAACGAGTAAGTGGCCCGTCTGAAAGCCAGCTGTCACACACGGTCCCGCTCCTTCCTGTTGTTGCTCAGACCAGATTCTCTATAATAACATTTTGCCCCACTTTGATAATGACCCCTCCCCCCCTCCCTGCCCCGCCCCGACGTCCTCTCCCTCCCTAAGCATATGCCTGTCCTCCCCCGCCTCCCTCCCACCGCTGCGCAACCCCTCGCCCACACCCCACCCCACCACCAGAACACCACCCCACCCACCCCACCCGCCCACACCCCGCCACGTAGTGGCTTGGTTGGTTGGAGGTTCTTGGGAGTTTTACGTCCTGGCAACATCTAAGGTCATATCAGGACGGGTACCGACTTGTGACAGTACGCACTCACGGCGACTTTTACGTCCTGGCAACATCTAAGGTCATATCAGGACCGGTACTGACTTGTGACAGTGTGCCCTCATGGCAACTTTATAGTGCTGCCCCACTGGGAAATCAGGCTGCCGGCACCATGGCCCGATATCCCACTCAGGTCACATTATCCTGACACTGAGCTAACCAGTCCTTGCCCTGTCCTATTATTAATTCCGAGCACATGCTAGGAAGCGACATGTGTCAATTTTAGAAGTCATTGGTTTGACTCTACCGGGAACCAATCTCCCGATATTCCGCACGCGAGGCCCACGCTCTACCGATTCGGCCCCCGTAGTGACAAACTCCATGTAGTGGCAAACACTCAGTCTATTTACTCTCCACTATACGACCTTAAAAGTTAGGAATCTACGACGTAAGACCCCAACAGACAAACAGAGTAGTTGAGACAGCAGGTTGCCCGTTTTGTAACGGCTGGACCCATCACTTAACGTGATGTCTTGCCTGTATATAGGTGAGTGGGTGTAGGGGGGAGGGGGGAGCAGGGGGAGGGGGGGGGTACTGGGTGCTGGGCCTGGGGAGTGTCATCCTTACGGCTCGTCGTGATTGGCTGGATTAGTGACAGCAGACGCCCCCGGCGGTCCCCTAAAAGACCAGTTACAGGCCGGAGGTGCTCTGGGCATCTATTGGCTGCTGCTCGCCGTCTGTCTCACCATATAAAAATATATAATCAAATAATTCTCTTCCACGCCCTTTATACTCGCATATGTTATGCATCACATATATACTGGATGCGGTGGCCGAAATGGTAGAGTTCAGGCCTCCTATGCAGAAGGTTGGTAATTCGAATCCCAGCCGAGTCAAACCGATGACTTACAAAATTGATACTTATCGCTACCTTGCCTGGCGCTCGGCATTAATAGGAAAGGACAAGGACTGGTTAGCACAGTGTCAGGATAATGTGACTGAGTGAGATATCGGGGCATGGTGATAGCAGCCTGATTTAACATTTCCCAATGGGGCAGCACTATAAAGTCACCACGAGTGTGCACTGTCACAAGTCGGTACCTATCCTGGCACGACCTTAAATGTTGCTAGGATGTAAAACAAGAACAAAGAAACAAACAAATCACATATATAATTTAATATAGTATCCTAGGACTTCAGTAGCCAGTCCCATTACAAATATAGATAGATTAGTTAGACGAATCTTACCTGGGTATAGATGATGGATAACTATTGTTTTACCGAGGTAGAAGCCTCGGTTAGACGTGGGCGAGGGAGAAGGAAGCACATCCGGGTCCAGCAATCTTTACCTACTAATTCAGGATAAAAATGATTCTAAAAAACAACCTAAGGTCAAGTGACCTCATGCTAAATTGAGTGATTGACTAGACGTGGCAGGGCGTGGTGGGTGGGCCCTCGCCCACGTCTAACCGAGGCTTCTACCTCGGTAAAACAATAGTTATCCATCATCTATACCCAGGTAAGATTCGTCTAACTAATCTATTTTACCTCGGTATGCCGCCTCTGGCTAGCCGTAGGCTAGGGAGACCTTTACGTAAAATAATTTTTATCCTGATATTCTTGTTTTGTTATTATTCTTTAGTGATTATGTCTTATGTATGCAACAATGGAAAAGCGATTTGTATGGCAAAAAAGAGGAAAAACCAATGTTTTTCTTACCTCTCTCTTTCAGTTGGTGAGTAGCCTGTGCGCTATCGGCTGAGGCTTCTCTAGTCGTTTGTGGTAATGTCTAGCAAACGAAGTAGCGGTTTTCCATCCCGCGTGAGCTAGGATCCGTTTAACGGAGATGCCTAGCAATCTTGCCTTGGACACCATTGCACCACGTGTAGAGTGCGATGAGTACCTGTCTGTATTTACTCCCGCCAGTTTTAACACATTCATTGTCCATCGGGCGAGGGTATCCCTGGAAATGGCCTTGTGTGGCTTAATAAAGCTGACCAATAGCTGTCTTGAGTTTCTTATTAATCTTGTCTTGGATATATAATTTCGTATCGCAGATACGACACATAACTTGCGATCCTGAGTGAAGCTGGACACCCCTATCGTAGAAAGGGGGTCACCTAATCGGTTTGATTTTAATAAAGTTGATAAATCAAACGTGGCCTCTTTACTGTCAATTTCTAGACCATTCAGCGACAGGGCAACTATAGTTTGGCCTCTGTGTCCAGTGACCAGGAGAAGCAAAACTGCGACTTTGAAACCTAAAAGTTTAACGTCCAGAAACTTATTTTCTGGCCATTTCTTGAAGAGGTTGAACACTAGAGAAACATCCCAAAACCTATTATATTTGGGTTTAGGCGGATTCCTCTGATAAATTGATCGTATGATCCAACAAATAACATGGTGTTTACCCATTGTTTGTCCATTAACCCGCGGTAGGATTATCGACAGAGCACATCTGGCAGCGTTAATAGCGCCATATCCTAGGCCTTCGTCCTCTAGGTAACGTAGGAAGAGTCCTACCTGGGATACTGTGGGAGTCATTGGCTTAACTTTCTTAAGCAGGCAATAAATACCCCATTTCTTTAAATACGTAGTATACATTTTCACCGTTCCTTTTCTCCACGCATCATCAACCAAACGCTGTTGTGTAATTTTGTCTAAGCCAAACTGTTCTAAATATTTATTTAAAAAAGGAATGCCACTAACGGAGTTGTCGACACGTTTCCGTGGCGTTCTAGTGGTCCCTGATGTTTGAGGTTTCCTCGGAATCTTGGGAAGCGAAGGCTGCTTTTGGCTGTGGCTAGTAACGTCGGTAGCCACGGTTGCGTGTGCCACTCGGGGACGATGAGTATGGCGTGTGTCCCCTCCATTTGAATCTTTCTGGCGACTTTGCTAATGATAGTAAAGGGGGGGAAAATGTAAAAGAAATGATGTCGCCACTTTAGGGAGAAGGCATCAATGTGCCAAGCATTGGGTTCCGGGTGCCACGAAACATATTTTGGAATTTTAAAGTTATTACGCGAAGCGAACAAATCGATCTGAGGTGAACCCCATGTGTGACAAATGTGTTTGAAAATGGATGGATTAAGTGACCACTCTAAGTGATCATGGAACTGGCGACTCATCTTGTCAGCTAGACAATTTTGTGTGCCTGGAATGTGATTAACAGTTAACCAGACATCAAAGGTTTGAGCCCAGTTCCAAATGAGAAGTGCCATTGCATTACATTTAATCGATTTTGTACCTCCCATATTTCTGACATAAGCCATAGCTGTGGTGTTATCCGTGAGGATACGTACATTATTTTTGGGTATTTTTACTAGACTGGTTAATCCCAAGTAAATGGCCCTTAGTTCTAGAACGTTAATATGATCGGGGAGTTCCGATTCTAGCCATCTTCCTCCCGTTGCTACATCATTTTGATGTGCTCCCCACCCTTGGAGAGACGCGTCAGTGGTAACGGTAGTGTCAGGCTCTCCCATTCTAATGGGATTGGGGGAATGGTCAAAGTGGTTTAGCCACCAATCAATGTCGGCTAGGCCGTTCTCCGAAATAAACATGGTCTTTTCAAAGTTTCCCTTTGCGCGGGCCAGCGCCAAATTTTTATCAATTTCGAGGGATTTTATGTGTGCCGCTCCGTATAGAATAGCTGGACTATACGAAACCATGACCCCGATAAGGACCGCGACCTGTCTAATCTTTGGCCTAGAAGTGTCTAACAGCTGTATCGCTGTGCGGTAAAGCTTATCTTTCTTTTGGCGTGTAAGCGAAACGGTCATAGCCGTGGTGTTCAGAATGAACCCGAGACACTTAAGCTCCTGAGTAGGAGAAAAAACCGATTTCTTGTTATGTATGAAGAAACCCAATTTGGTGAAAATGTTGCATAAATCTTTAACAGCGAGTTCACATTGCGTGAAAGATTGGCCCATAATAAAAGAATCATCTATGTATGGAAACATACAATGCCCCAATTTTGCCATGTGTGCAAAAATTGGTTTCAACAACTTAGTAAACAGACGCGGTGCGCAGGCCAAACCATTAGGTAAACATGTAAATTCAAAAAGTTGGCCATTCCAGAGAAAACGTAGGTATTTCCGATCTGTCTGGTGAATAGGAACGGTGTAGTACGCATCCCTTAAATCAACACTCGCTAGCCAACACCCTGGGGTAATTAAATCACGAGCTGTTTCTAAAGAAAACATTTTGAAATGTTTGTATTCAATGATTTCATTCAACTGAGTTAAATCTAAAATCATTCGGATTGAACCATCAGGTTTAGGAGTAGAGAAGATATTGGAAATATATTCCCCTTCAGTATGTTCAACTCTGTTGACAATGCCCTTAGACTCAAACAGTAGAACCTGGTGATCTAGCTGAGATTTTTCTAGTGAATTAAACTGATACGGAAAAGGCGCTCTCTTTTGTATAGGCAATTGTGTGAAAGGGATGTGAATGCCTTTAACAATATTCAGGACCTCTGGATTAGTGGTTAACTGTTGCCATTGATGTAAACAATTAGAAACATTCCCTGCTTGAAAAAGGCTTACTTCAGTTTGAGTTTCCTCCGTGACCATTGTAGGGTCAGGAGGCTGCACTGTTTGTGTGGAAATCTCTACTTGTTCCCTTGTTTCGGGAACTGGGGCTTGGGAACGAAATCCCTCTTGTAGCCGCGGTTGTCGTTCCAGTTTGAGGCCGGCCTGTCGCCTCGGCCCCTTCCTCGCTGGTTGAACTGGAAGGACGGTCCGCCCCTGAACGGCCTTCCTCCTCTGCGGAATCGAAAATCCGTCCTAGACTTTCTGAACCCTGCTGGGTTTTGGAAGCGACGACTCTTTGCTTCAGTGTTTTTAGCACTCTTGTAGTCGACCTCTACCTGTTTGTACAGGTAAGCTAGCTGACCCCCAAACATCTTGGATTTATCTAGCGGTTTGCTCTTGATAGGGGTAGGTCCGGAATACACGGTGTATTCCTTACCATCATGGTCCGTTACCTTGTTCGAGCGGGCAACCTCTTTTCCGGCATCTGTGGTGACCGATTTGAAAACGTTTTCAAATCTCCGATGGGTCATGTAGTTACTAGCGGCTGCTAACAAAGCTATGCCCCGGTCCATAACCCGCGCCAAAGACGAGAACTTGTTCTCTGTCTGCATCCTGTTAGCCACAGGGATAACAGACGTCAAGGCACCCAAAACTGCCTTATGGATCAGGCAGAGGGAAGTTTCATAACGACGGCGTTCGTCGGAAAGATGAATGCCGGAATCCATCTCTTTGAAAACCGAAGCAGGAATGCCCTTAACTCCTGAAATCTGCTCAGTCAACTTGTTGATGACTTCGATCGGTTTAAACGTAGTGAAATGGCTATTCACCGTTTTGCGCATCATGGTAGTGGTGCGCACTTTCTGAGCTTTCTTTTTGACAATTTTCTTGCCAGCTTTAACGCCTATTTTGGCGTAGACACCCGCTCGTTCCGTGTCGGAATCCGACTCGGTGGAAGAAGAGTCGGACGACGAGTCTGAAGAAGAGTCCTTCTTCTTCTTCTTCTTTTTCTTTTTGGACTTTTTGGAGCGCTTAGACTTCGCTTTCTTTGTGAACTCGTCACCAGAACTGCTCACTGGGCGGCGTTTCTTGCCGCGCGCTTTCGGTTTCGGAACCTCAGGTGCCGAAAGCGTGTCCTCTTCGTCCTCAGAAAAGTCTTCCCAATCCTCATCAGGGATTTGGGAAGGATCTGGAAAGGTCTGCGCCTGGAAAAGGCGCATCTTCTCCTCCATCATCTCCGCCATTTTCGCCTCCCACCCCACTGGTTGAGGGGCGTGATCACTGTCTTGATCCGAGGCATGAGCCCCAGGATGTGGGGACGGCGGAGCCGTAGCCGGTGGAGACGAATCGTAATCCGTCGGGGGGACACCCACCGCTGCAGCGGGCGGCTTATTCCGGCGAGTGGCCATCGGGAACTGTAACGAAACCAAAGCGTTACTAACCCGGAATCATCTCAACTACACAAGTGTAAGCCAGTAAACTGGGTTGAGGAACATGGTACAGAGAACGTGTGTTGCAACGTGTCAGTACAGGCGTGAAGCTAAATTTGCCGTAGGTGTGTGGTAACGAAACCAACCAAACGGAGGGCATCGATCGTGAGATCGGCCCCTCTCTCTGTTCCGTACACTTCTCCCACCTGTGGCTACAGCGCCAACAAGTTGGAGAAAATATTACAAAACTCGGAGGTTCGCCTTAAACCGGTCAGGGGTGTTTATAAAAAACACCCAGAAGCATCCCAACATCATCCTCTATTAGGATCCGGGAGACTTTTCTTAGGAAATGAGCAACTCGGGTTGCCATTTCTCCCTGTCTGAAAAACAGGTGTCGATAGAACTCAGTATCGGTTTCGTTTGTGCCAGCGGCACGCAATGTTCTATCCGTAAGTTAAAAAACGTACAAAGTCCAAACAGGACTGAAGAAAGTTCTGAACTTTCATAAAAAGATGCTATAGAGCATGATAAACAAAGTTATCGAAGAAAACAGTACTTACTTTTGGATAAAAGCAGTAGTAGTAGATAAATCCTGTGGAGCAACTCACAAACGTCCTCCCGTTGTGAGTTACTTATGCTAATTGCTGGACCCGGATGTGCTTCCTTCTCCCTAGCCTACGGCTAGCCAGAGGCGGCATACCGAGGTAAAATAGATATATACACTGACTATTAATAGTATTATGTACATGAGGACTTCCGTAGCCAGTTCCATTACACATATCAATCAATCAATAGTTCCATCCTCTAGTCGAGGGTTGGATGCAATGGTTCTCCACTTGTCCCGATGTTGTGCTGTTCTGATAGACTGTGAATAATTCAAGCCTGTCCACTGTGAAATATTTGTAAACCATGATGTTCTTGGTCTCCCTCTCCCTCTGCTGCCATTCACCTTCCCTTCCAACAATGTACGGTATATTGAACTCTGACGAATGATGTGGCCAAAATAAATAAGTTTCTTTGTCTGTATAGTGGCAAACAAGCTTTTCTTATTTTTAATTTTTCTGAGAACTTCTTTGTTGGTGATCTTCTTTGTCCATGATATTTTCATCATCCTTCGATAAGTCCACATCTCAAATGCTGCTAAACGTTTGTACATTTTCTTAGAGATTGTCCATGTCTCTGCCCCATACATTAGAGTAGACCACACATAACACTGAAGAATACGCTTCCTTGTTTGTATTAATATCTTACTTGATGTTAACACTCTATACATTTTGGAGAATGTTGTTCGGGCTATTGTTATCCTTCTTTTAATTTCTTCCTCACATCTCCCATCATTTGTAATCTTTTGTCCGAGATATATTGGTTATATTGACATTTGGTTTATCTGTCTTTTTACTTATAACCATTGTTTTGGTCTTCCTGGCATTCATCTTCATGTTGAATAGTATTCCAGCTTTATTGATTCTATTCACTATATCTTGTAGGTTTTTCTCACTGTCTGCTAGTATTACACTGTCATCGGCATATCTAAGATTGTTGATGTTCATGCCTCCTATTGTCACTCCCTTGCAATCTTCAATGTGTCTGAAAATCATCTCTGTGTACAGGTTAAATAGACATGGTGACAATACACACCCCTATATGTTAAATTAATTACGACAATCATCGGGAAACATCAACGGATGAGGCGAGCAGTCTCAATCCGGCCTCCTTTTAAGATACAGAGGAGAGTTCCAATTAGCTGCGATAAGCGGCCTGCCAGGATGAGAGTGACAGTGGTGTGCCGGTAGGGCGGCCCCAGTACTGGCTGGGCAGCCCCCAGCCCCCAGCCCCCCCCCCCCCCCCAGCCTTTACTGACAGCAATCCATAAAGGCCCAAATTGCCTCCCCGGGTGCCAGCCATGTAAAAGTGGCGTCGGATCCCCATTTGTATATATACCTAAAGTAAAAACCTCTCTAAATCCACCGACCATGGGGCCGACTTTAAATGGTCCATTTAGGGAGGTGGTCGGTTTAAGGAGGTTGTTTTTTATTATTACAATGGTATTGTATGGGCGATCGTTTGGGACCCAAATAAAGCGGTCGATATAGGGGAGTGGTCGATCTGTGGAGGTGGTCAGTTAGACAAGTTTTACTATATATATATATATATATATATATATATAGTAGGACAGCTGCCATAGTCTTCCAAATATACTATGACAGATCGCACTGTCTTCACTATATACTATGACAGCCTCCATAGTCTTCAGCATACACTACGGGGGCTGCTACACTCTTCACTATATAATATGACAGTTGCCAGTCTTCAGAATACACTATAGCAGCTGCCACTGTCTTCACTAAATACTATGACAGCTGCTACTGTCTTCACTATATACTATGACAGCTGCTACTGTCTTCACTATATACCACATCTGCAACTGTCTTCACTATATACCACAACATCTGCAACTGTCTTCACTATATACCATGACAGCTGCTACTGTATTCATTATGCACCATGACAGCTGCTACTGTATTCACTATGCACCATGACAGCTACTACTGTCTTCACTATATACCATGACAGCTGCTACTGTATTCACTATGTACCGTGACAGCTGCTACTGTCTTCACTATATACCATGACAGCTGCTACTGTCTTCACTATATACCGCAACATCTGCTACTGTCTTCACTATATACCATGACAGCTGCTACTGTCTTCACTATGCACCATGCCAGCTGCCAGTCTTCACTATGTACTATGACAGCTGCCACTGTCTTAACTATATACTATGACAACTGCAACTGTATTAAATATATACTATGACAGCTGCTACCGTCTTCACTATGCACCATGACAGCTGCTACTGTCTTCGCTATATGCTATGACAGCTGTTATGGTCTTCACTACATGCTATGACAGCTGCTACTGTCTTCACTACACACTATGACAGCTGCTATTGTCTTCACTATACGCTATGACAGCTGCTACTGTCTTCACTACGACACTATGACACTATGACAGGCCTACACGATGGACTCCGCCCTGCTTACATAGAGCCTGCAGAAGCCCACGTAATCAGTCTATTAAAATCTTTTTTTTTATACAAAAAGAAGCATGGTCGGTCCCTTGTATTTATGAAATATGTGGACGAAAATACCCTCCTGATCAATTAGGCCTACTCATTTGTGCTTTTACTCGTAAATGAAGCATACTTCTGCTAGGGGAGGAGGGAGGGGGGAGGGCAGAAGAGTGGAGGGGGAGGGGGAAAAAAGGAGGTCTGGTGATTGGAAGTGGTGGAGGAGATTGGGAGATAGGAGGTGGAGGAAGGGGAAGTGGTGAGTGGTGGTGGTAGTTGTGATGAGGGTGGTGGTGATGGTGGTGATGATGAGGGTGGTGGGGTGGTGGTAAGGGTGGTGGTGGTGAGGGTGGTGGTGGTGGTGGTGATAGTGGTGGTGGTGATGGTGATGGTGGTAGTATTGGTAGTAATAGTGGTAGTAGTAGTGGTGGTAGTAGTGGTGACAGTGGCAGTTGCGGTAGTGGTGTGAGTGCATGTGACCTGCCTTGGGGGTGTGGGTGGGTGCGGGGCGGGGCGTTGTTACAATCGGGAGGGTAATCCTGAGAAGTAACGACGTCGCCGATTGACTGAGCAGGCGGCGAGAAAAGAGTGAAAAGAGGGCTTGGCTGCTTCTTGTGCCGATGATTGAGGCGAAGCATCAGCCTGGGCGGGTAAAGGCTGGTACAGGCGGGAAAAGGCTGGCAAATGCTAGTAAAGGCGGGAAAAGGCTGCAGCGGTAGGCCCAGCTCTCCCAACCGAGGTCGGCTTCCAGAGGTTCTGCCTGGAGAGTAACGACAAACTAGCCGGGTGCTGGCCGAGCACTCCGGCGGGTGACGGAGACGGAGACGGAGACGGAGACGGAGACGGAAGAGTTCCACTTCAGGTTCCTTGAGGCCCCGGATGTGTAACGCATCATCCTCGGGTGGAGAATGTGGCATGGCGGCTGAACATTCTCCCAGCACTGCCACTGGTGCTGGGAGAGTGCCACTCTTTTGTCATTGTACTCGGGTAATGGCGTCCTGTTGGGTCCAGATTTAAATCATAACAATACTCGATCCACATATTGTGATGTGATGCATGTGCGTATTAACCGAACACATCCTTCCTCAGCTGCAACTAACCTTCAGTGGCATCAGTAGGGTCTTGCATCAACAACGGATGCACGGTTAGCTGCAGCAAACAGCAATGAGGATGGCACTCGCCTAGTTGTCGCTTGTCCGCTTAATTCCATTGCTTCCAGGTAACCCCGAAGAGATTTGTAATTCTGCACCTCTAAAGCGCACATAACAAATACATTCCATATGCCAATCATAATATTGACCAAAAACAAAAGCAACTTTAAAAAAAACCATGTCTTTCTGCTAATGAGTGAGTAATTGATTGACTGGAGTTTTACATCCTAGAAACATCTGATGTGATATAAGGACAGGTGCCGATTTGTGATGATAATTCATACTCATGCAGAGTATCAGCTAGGAATTAATATGAATGGGCCAATTGTCCCATCAATGTAGAAATTAGGGGTCAATTTCCCGGTCATACCTCATAAAGACTTCAAACATTTTCGTCAGGAAATCTGAAGATGAATGTATCATGGAGTTTCTCCATATTTCTATTTGTGCTGTTCTCATTGAAAAAACACCTACATTCCTAGAGTAGTGTGGCAAAACAGACCTAAAATGAGCGCATATCCATATCGATTGGGGTGTGGAAAGGCATACATTCTCCAATGGCGGTCTGTAGGTGATACCCCGCATGCAGTGACTTCATAGTGTTGCTGGAGCCATGAACCATAATCATGATATCCCACTCAGTCATACTAATTATTATACTGACACTGGACCAACCATTCTTCGCCCTATATTCAAATGCCAGACAAAGTAGCTACAAATATCGGGGGGGGGGGGGGGGGGGGTTAGTCTTTGATTTGAGTCAGCTAAAGATTAATTCCATGATCTCCTGCACAGGAAGCAGTTTCCTACTGACCTAGTCATCCCATCTGGTCCTTTCCACAGATAACCATGCATCCATTGTTGATGCAATGTCCTACTGATGCCACTGATAGTCACACTGAAGAAGGGTGCATTCGGTTAATACGGACATGCATCACATCACGTGACCTGAGCATATCGGAACCAATCAGTGATCCATATTTCATCGCTTAGCCAATCAGGGATGCTCACTGCCACCACGTGACCATGTGATCTGCCTGGAAGTCGGTTTAGTAGTTGCTCGCAGATGCTGGTTATATTTCTTATGGGGCTGTCACATTACGACGTTTCTCACCAACGCGCGCCGACGTGTTGCCTTTTTGGGTGAAACGTCGGCATGCGTCGGCACGCGTTACGCGCGCGTTATCGGCGCGTCGGTACACGTTGAGTGATAGCAACGCGTGAATGGACACGTCGGCGCGCGTCGCCGCGCGTCGCCGCGCGTCGGGTCGCGCCGATTGTTTTGTGCTTGCACAAAACTTTCGGCGCGCGGCGACGCACAGCGATGCGCGGCGACGCGTTGGAGGGGGCGTTACGGACGCGCCACCAACACGCTACTAGCACGCTGCAAACCGTCAAATTTTCTCCCAAAACGCCGAAGAGTTGGACATGTCTCGAGCCCTAGCAAATATCTTGCGCGTTGGCGGCGCGTCGGGGGAAACGTCGTAGTGTGACAGGGCCTTTACAGTCAACACGGGGGTGTTTAAAAAACAATTCACAAGCACTTTTCGCCAATGCTTTATTTGCAGACATCTGCTATAAAGCTAGGATTCCTTATACGCGGTATGCGGCATGCGGCATGCGAACGGGAATATTCCTTTCACGCGGCATGCGGCGAGGTGTGAAATTTAGAGATTACTTCCGCTGATCCTTGTGGAAAGCATCTGGTAGCATTTTTACATACCTCATAACCATCCGTCTCACATGGGTGTTCCTACCTTTATAATTGCCAAAGTATATATAACTATTCCTATTTCTGTGGATCTGGTAGCATTTTTACCTATCCCATAACCGTCCTTCTCCCGGGTGACCAGCTCACCATGGGTTTCCCCTCCGCATCCCTCTATGCCTGTGTGTGACAGTTCCGTAATGATCAGTTGCCTCCCTTCGTCTAAACCTAATGGACACATGCGACTGATGGTTTCTATTCGCATACCGCATGCCGCACCGATGGCTACATGGACCGATCGAGTTGCCGCATTCGCATTCGCATACCGTGTGTAAGGAATGTAGCCCATTGACTTCAAGGCGTTTCGATTTTTTGCCGCATTCGCATACCGCATGCTGTGTGTAAGGAATCTTAGCTTGACCAAACATATCAACAAAAATTTCTAATCTAGCACAGATAGCACAACAGAAATATACTGGATATACAGTGAAACTCCGATTTAATACGAATCCAGATATAACACGATTATTCATTGGACCTGGAACTCTTGGATTCAAAGGTAATTCAATCAACTGAACCCGCTTTTTCGGTCATGACTTTTTATGGACTTCAATGATCAAGTTATAACTGGGTTCCACAGTAAATAAATATAAATATACTACATACAGTAAAACCTCTCTAACCGACCACCTCCACAGATCGACCACTCCCCTATATCGATCGCTGTATTTGGGTACCAACCATATTCTAACTCCGTAAACCGACCACCTCCCTAAATGGACCATTTAAAGTCCGTCCAAAGATTGGTCGATTTAGAGAGGTTTTACTGTATATATATATAATACACACACAGCACACACAATACTAAAGGTGCTTAAGGATACAGTACATGAGTGCATCTTAGCAACAGCATCTTAGCAACAGCATAATGCCTAGTACACACCTCCCGTATAGGTTTCGCGCACTAAAACTCGCGACTCGACCCGACCCGCTTAAAACTGAAAACGGGCCGATTCGTTTTTCGAATCGCGAATCGCAATCGTAAACGGCCGCTTTTAGCACTAAAAACTGAGTTTTATGCGCGAATCGCAATCGCTAGGTGTGCGCGGGGAGCGCACACCAAGCAATTTTTGTGGGCGAAACGGGCAGTTTTCGATCGTATACGGGAGGTGTGCGCACACAAACGGTAGGTGTGTACCGGGCTTAAGGCATATCAAGACGGACATTGCACACTGAGTGCAGCTTTATAGTGCTGCCCCACCTGAGATACTATGATGAATCACAAAACGCAATCCCACTCAGCCATATTATCGTGACACTGAGACAGCCAGTTCTTGCCTCATCTTAGAAATGCCGAAGAATCAGTATCAGCTTTTTAAGTTTTTGGTTTGCCTTGGCCAGGGATCGAACCCACTCGCTCCCACACAAGAAGCGAAAGGCCTATCCGTTGAGACATCATGTTCGGTTGTTGCTAATACAATAGATGATTTCCACCACCAACCAGCCCTCTGATGTCAATGGTAGAAACTAATGTTGTGGATAGCAGCTCACTATGGAGTATGTTCTGTGGAAACAAATCTTATAGATGATTTCCACCATCAACCTGCCCTCTGATGGCAATGGTCGGAACTAATGCTATGGATAGCAGCTCACTATGCACGGGCTCTGTGGAAAAGTTCTATTACAGCATGGCATACAATGCATATAGTGAAACATATCAGGATGGGTACCGACTCATAAATGATTGTAAATCATTTGTTCGCCTCCAAACAAAGGGGTTTGTTTGTTGGGGTTTTACCTCATAGCAACATCTATTATCAGACAGTGCACACTCATGGTGACTTCATAGTGCTGCCCCACTGGGAGACCAGGGCGCTGGCACCATGACCCAATATCCCACACAGTCACATTATCCTGACACTGTTCTGACCAGTCTTTGTCCTATCCTGTTAATGCAGAGCGCCAGGCTAGGTAGTAACACATATCAAAGACGGACAAGGTTAATCCAGACTGGATTCATAACAGGCCGCAGATATGTGGTTCACAATTGTGGCTGCGCATAACAGATGAGGGCACGCAACACTTAGCCTTCTCCCACTGTCGCCTTTGATCATCATTCCACGGTGACGTATAACCAAGATCTAGGCTGACTGGGACATCACGGAAGTAGATCACTGAGCAGCTCAAAGCCTGGGCGGAATGGCTCATCTTGAGACAAGGTCAAAGCTTACTTCAAAGGAACAGCCCCATTCCTGTAACAGTCACAGACATGATTGGTAAGGGTATACTTTATACGATGAGTTGCCAGAAATGGAAAGGTTGCCAGAGGATGTAAGAAAAGCGAATGTGGTGAACTAAATCTGTCCGGAAGGCTCATCTGCTTAATGTAGCTTTCTATGGTAAATGCAGTTTTTTCTATCCTCCAAGTAGCGTAGATCACACGGTTTAGACGAATGAGTTGAGTGTCTGTCTTCCGTTTTGGTGGAATGTAGGATTCGAACCCATGGGTTCGAACCTTGGTCAAGTCAAACCGATGACTTAAAACTTGATACTGGTCGTTTCCTAGCCAGGCACTTGGCATTAATAGGATAGGGCAAGGGCTGGTTAGCTCAGTGCCAGGATAATGCGACTGAGTGGGATATGAGGTCATGGTGCTGTCAGCCTACTCTCCCAATGGGGCAGCACTATATAGTCACCATCAGTGTGCACTGTCACAAGTCGGTACCCGTCCTGATATCACCTTAGATGTTGCCAGGATGTAAAACTCTAACAACCAACCGACCTTCCGCACTGGAAGCCTACGCTCTGCCGATTGGTGAGCAATGCAGACGGGCAGTAAAAATGAGCAACTTGGAGTGACTCATGCAGCATGTGCTGGTCAGCACTGCATTCAGCGGAAGTAAGAGGCCAATTTGGCTGACCTACATGCTCACTCAACCAGACATACTGAGCAGATCCCCTAGCGGCAGACGCTGAGTCAGACCACACTGGATCCATCCAGCATGGATCACTCACTAGTGAGCCACTCGGGGATTAACTGCAAGAAGCTCAGCACCAATGTTAGACCATTTGACTAGCTCAGTGGCTGAGTTAACAACATTTTTAAAGAATTTTAATTCATTAAAGTTGCATAGTCCGATGGTTTTGAGCTTCTGTAATTTACTGGGATAAGTATATTAGGTTGATCGCTATAATCTCTCTTACTTTAGCTTGAAGAAATGTTTATTTTAAATGACTAACTTTTGAGATATATGAAGTGTAAATAGGCCAAAATAAGCATGTGAAAACACCATAGGCTTCTGCAGTAACAGGTTCTATTAAATTGCCTCAGTATTCCCTTCTGTGTGGCAACAAACTTTATTAAGCGTAGCAGTATCTAAGTTAGATGTTAGAAAATGTTATGGTTTCATCAGACTATGCAGCTTTAAATACGGATGAAAGTGGTCTTTGACAAAAGCAGCGGAAATCTATTGAATTTTCAATATGGTGAGCGATAATCGGGCCACAATAATAATAGCTTAAGGCTGTCCCACCAGACTTTAACATAAGATTGGTTGGTTGGTTGTTGGAATTTGATATCCTGGCAACATCTACCGTCATATCAGGATGGGTACCAACTTGTGATAGTGTACACTCATGAAGACTTTATAGTGCTGCCCCACTGGGAAATCAGGCCACCAGCACCATGACCCGATATCCCACTCAGTCATATTATCCTTAAATTGAGCTAACCAATCCTTGGCCTATCCTATTATTGCAAAGCGCCAAGCTAGGAAGTGACAGCTTGAAAATTTGACAGCAGAAGTGGACGGAACTGAAGGGGGCACTGGTTCTTGTTAGTGAGGACTTGCGGAACCAACCTGGGCAGCATACTCCATTTGTAATAATAGTGGTGTGTGAGGTATAACATACTTATACAAATATTATTCACCTATGTAATTCTCCTGCTACTCATTATTCTCTATTGTCTTTACCTACTGCTCTTGTAACCTCCTTTGATATGCTCCTTTGTACTTAGGTTGGTAGCGCAACCTGGAGAGCGGGAGACCTGCTACCAAGCAACTTCCCTAATTCCCTCCAGGTGGCACCCCCTACTATTTGCCCATTTTACCTACGATCTTTGGTCAATGAAACGTAACGGTAGGTCTTAAGGGCCAGTTAGAGTCTTAGGCTCGATACAATACGTCGGCTTTGTCTCCTAATTTGTCATGGAATGAATTAATAATATTAAACTATACAGGCATGAAACTACATGATTTGCTACCTACTCTGCAGATTGAACTCTCCCATCTTTGATACCCCCACCCCCACTCACACACCACCATCACTACACACCACCACCAGTACACCCCCACCCCCATAGCCACCCTTCACAACCATATCCCAACGTGAATACTGCCACACTAGCATTTCCTCCTCCTCAACAATCAATAATAGCTCATGCACAAACACACACGCGCACAAGAAACAATCGTTGTCATGGAAACCGAGGCATAATGACCACTCTGTTTTGTGTCCAATTAACGCAATGCATTTTCAAATATCACCGCGAACAAATCAACTGCTCATGCGCCGTGAGCACTGTTTGCCCTGAATTGCTATGGTGACTATTTATGTGGCTAGGAAGTAGATCAGTCAACTTTAGGAGAGAATCGCCTAATCAATTTGTGTGTGTGTGTGTGTGGAAAATATGTTTATTCTGCTGAATAAGTCTTTTGTCAGTGCCGAAGCACTGGTCTTCCAACCATTTTTCAATTATTATCATTATTATGATTATTATTATAATATTCTGCAATGAGCCCCATTACTCCACTATGGCAGTCTTGACTGCGCTGACCCTTGACGATCAGTGTCACTATCAGCAGGTGGCAGCACGCTAGCAGGGGTCATTCCGATGGCGGACTGTTCCACCCCTGGCTAGCAGCCACCCTCCGCGGGAGGTTACCTGAAACAAGCCAGCGACAGGTCACTTCTATTCTGACCATGGCGGAATAAGGAATATACACCAGAAGGCCGGGGAGTCCCATCGTTTGAAGCAACATTACGATTACCTCATTTTTCCTCAAGTGGAGGAGAAAGTGGTCTGTCACATTATTGTTATTATTTTTTATTCATTTTTATAATTGTTTGTATACATACCTTACATTAGATACATACATATATGTGTGTACATATAATAACATGTAACATTCACATATATAACATACACACTATTTGCTAATATTTGCGAGCATGCGCAATCCGGCACCGGAAGTGACGCCATCTCCATGGACATGTGAGGTCATACTCGCGCCAAGGTGCTAAGTGCGTTTCAGTTGATAGCTGAGCGTTCCGTTGACGCGTCCTAAATAACTTCATGACCTACTTACGCAGCCTGGCGAGCAGACAGTCACGTGACCAGCAGAGGGCTAATGGGTTGGTTACATACCTGCAGGGCAAGATGGAAAAACCACAATTAATAAATGCACACAACAATGACACGGATATTCCTTACGGTTATACAGTTCAATGGCATGCTGGGAAGAGTTGGTCCAGCACGCTTCACACAGTGTTTGATAACGTCACTATGTCACGTGACCAACACAATTTTAGTTATTCACAATTATTATGATCAAATATGACTGGTTATAATTTGCATAGCATGAAACACTGTGTAAAATTTTCTGATATTTGAGATATGGGCTATGGAGAACTACTCTATAATAAATTGCAAATGGTCTATATAATGGTAGATGGTATGTAAAACCAAAGGCATATGAGGTATATGTGGTGTTGGTGATCCATTACTAATTAAAGATAGAAATTGTATATCAATATAGATAGCGAGAGAGGGTCACTTCTTGACCTGAGAGAGGGTCACTTCTTGACATGTGAGAGAGTCTTTGGAACTCTCCTCACATACCCCCTCCCCTCCAAGTGTTATTTATGGATCACTGCACACCAGAGACAACAGGGCACTGTAGCCAGACCTAACCATGACTTGGTTACAAGGATATTGAACCCTCATTGGTGGATATAAGAATGCCTGTTAGTGATTGTAAGACTTGATCATGTGATCACCACCATCTTGTTTCCTGAAACTATATATACAATAAATGAAGGAGTCAAACTCTCCTACCTTTCACTCTATATCTACTTTCCTTCCTTGCCTCTAGTGATTTCCTATTAGCCTATCTACACCACTCAAACTGCCAGCCGTCGACTTTACAACTCTATTCTCTAGGAGTAGGAGTTATTTAGGGCTAAACCAAGGACTGAGGGTCTCTGTGGCCTTCACCCGATCCTAATAATAGTATACCGAGCACCAGACTAGCTAGCAACAAGTACCAAACTTACACGTCTTCATAGTGACTCGGCCGGGGATCGAACCCATGACGTTCCACATGGTGGGGCATAACTCTAACCCTTAAGGCAACCTATTTCATTACCGGGCGCGGTGGCCTAATCGGTAGAGCGCGGGCCTCGCGTGCAGAAGGTCGATGGTTCGGTTCCCGGTCAAGTCAAACCAATGACTTTAAAATTGATACTTGTCACTTCCTAGCCTGGCGCTCAGCATTAATAGGATAGGGCAAGGACTGGTTAGCTCAGAGTCAGGATAATGTGACTGAGTGGGACATTGGGTCATGGTGCCGGTGGCCATATTTCCCAGTGGGGCAGTACTACAAAGTCACCATCAGTGTGCACATCACAAGTCAGTACCCGTCCTGATATGACCTTAGATGTTGCTAGGACGTAAAACAACAAACAAACGAACAAACCCATTTCATTGGAATTTCGCTTGCATGTTTGAAAAAAGGTGTCCGTCTACAAAAACAGCACCAATCTGACCTCCTCCATGCTATTTCCCACGCGAGCTTTACCCTGCCGGGATCCGTCCCCCCCCCCCTCCCCCCACCCGTACAGCCGCCACTCCGTCAGCCGCCACGCCCACCCGTGAGAGGATCCAGCCCACCTTCATCCCCAGTTCCCATGGTAACGGATGACTCAGTAGCCGGCTGGTGCCCCTCTGGCCCTTGGGCCCCTCCAGGGCGTGGTGGTCCTACTTTACTTGGAGCTCACCGATCATGGTTGATCGGTTGTTGGAGTTTTACGTCCTGGCAACATCTAAGATCATATGAGGACCGGTACCAACTTGTGGCAGTGCGCACTCATAGCGACGTTATAGTGCTGCCCAACTGGGAGACCAGACCGTTGGCACAATGACCTGGTACAGTGATAGCCTACTCAGTCACATTATCCTGACAAAAAGCACACCTGCACTTTACCGATTCTGCCTCTGTGTCCGGTAGTCACCAATGACCTGCACCTGATTTAACTGACGTTAGTCCACCTAGGTCACTTTAATGTGACTTCATATAAGTCATATTCAGAGATGAGTGTGGTCTCCGGCAAAACTCGCGAGTGTATTACGCTGACGGCGAATTTCTGCGCAAACGCGAATTCCCCCCCCCCCCCCCATTAGGATTAGCACTGTCAAGGAATCGCGGGGTAAATGCCGGAAGTCAGGTTTGAACTGTCCTTGTTGTGGTTATATTATCAGCCATATGTAACTATTTCTTGTTTGGGTTTTATGTTCTAGAAAGATCTAAGGTTATATAAGAACAGGAATCAAAGTAATCACCTGTTGTTACATGTATCCTGGTTGCTTGGCATTTTGCTTAAAGTTGCATAGTCCGATGGCTTTGAATTTCTCACATTTTCTGAGATCAACATTTTAGGTTGTTCATTATAAACTAATTTACTTTAGTTTGAAGTAACTTTTATTTTATAATCGCTAACCTTTGAGATATTTGAAATGGAAACATGCTAAATTAATTTGGGCAAACTTAGCAAAACTCTACCACCATAGGCTTCTGCAATAACAGGTTCTATTAATTGACTCAGTATCCCCTTATATGTGATGACAAATGTTTAATAAGTGCACCAGCATCTAAGTTAGATAGGTAGAATCAAATCTAGATAATTATTTTGGTTTTGAAAATTGTATGTTTTCATCGGACTATGCAGCTTTAACATTAATTGGTAAATATCATAAATCGTGGAAATCCGTGAGATCGTTCATCCTACATATTCGTGGTGGGGGGGGGGGGGGGGGGGGGGGAAGCAACAGAAAATTAATTACACAAACACAGACGCAGACATGATACACACTAACCCACACATCCGCCCCCCCCCCCCCCCCCCCCCCCCCCACACAGGCCCTTAAAACAACCACCCCAAAGCTATTAAAGTTGCAGTCCAATAAAATGTTTGTTTGTTTGTTGTTGTTTTACGTCCTAACAACATCTAAGGTCATATCAGGACGGGTACCGACTTGTGACAGTGCGCACTCATGGTGACTTTATAGTGCTGTCCCACTGGGAAACCAGGCCGCCGGCACCATGACCTGGTATCGCACTCAGTCACATTATCCTGACACTGAGCACACCAGTCCTTGCCCTATCCTAATAATGCCGAGCGCCTGGCTAGGAAGCGACAAGTATCAATTTTAAAGTCATTGGTTTGACTCGACCGGGACTCAAACCCACGACCCCACGATCTACCTGCACGGGAGACGGACGCTCTAACTCATTCGGCCATCCCGTCTGGTTCAGTCCAATAAAAACATCACATTTCGAAACCAAATCACTCAGCTAGATTTGATCCTGTATATCTAACTTAGATTCTGGTGCACTTATTAGATACTCGTGTGATGTGCTTATTAAGCATTTGTTGCTGAATAGAAGGGAATACTAAGTCAATTTCGTGGAACATATTACTGCTGAAATCATTGATGTCAGAATTTAGACATACGCATCAAAATTAACATATTTTCACTTCAAATATCTCAAAAGTTAGCCATTAATAATAAGTGATTTTAAAATAAAAGAAGGTATTTCACTTCAAATATCTCAAAAGTTAGCCATAAATAATAAGTGATTTCAAACTAAAAGAAGGTATTTCACTTCAAATATCTCAAAAGTTAGCCATTAAAAATAAGTGATTTCAAACTAAAAGAAGGTATTTCAATTCAAATATCTAAAAAGTTAGCCATTGATAATAAGTGATTTCAAACTAAAAGAACGCATTTCACTTAAAATATCTCAAAGGTTAGCCATTAATAATAATTGATTTCAAACAAAAGAACGTATTTCACTTCAAATATCTCAAAAGTTAGCCATTAATAATAAGTGATTTAAACTAAAAGAAGGTATTTCACTTCAAATATCTCAAAAGTTAGCCATTAATAATAAGTGATTTAAAATAAAAGAAGGTATTTCACTTCAAATATCTCTAAAGCTAGCCATAAGTGATTTAAACTAAAAGAAGGTATTTCACTTCAAATATCTCAAAAGTTAGCCATTAATAATATGTGATTTAAACTAAAAGAACGTATTTCACTTCAAATATCTCAAAAGTTAGCCATTAATAATAAGTGATTTAAACTAAAATAACGTATTTCACTTCAAATATCTCAAAAGTTAGCCATTAATAATAAGTGATTTCAAACTAAAAGAAGGTACACTTCAAATATCTCAAAAGTTAGCCATTAATAATAAGTGATTTTAAAATAAAAGAAGGTATTTCACTTCAAATATCTCAAAAGTTAGCCATTGATAATAAGTGATTTCAAACTAAAAGAAGGTTTTTCAATTCAAATATCTCAAAAGTTAGCAATTAATAATAAGTGATTTCAAACTAAAAGAAGGTATTTCACTTCAAATATCTCAAAAGTTAGCCATTAATAATAAGTGATTTCAAACTAAAAGAAGGTATAATTATAATTATCTATTTAAAAAAACACACCATAAGGGCATACACTCGACACTACCGGAGTGTGCAAATTAAAAAATATACACACACACAAAATACACACACACAATTAAGAAAACAAACAAAATATTTGGCGGAATAAGTATCTTTCGTCCCACATGTATATCAAATGTGGCGAGTCTGGTGGGGGGGAAACGGATACAGAAAAAGGTGAGAAGATTTGCAATGAGTGTATGTGGGGGTTGAGAGAGAGATGGAGGGAGAGGGGAAGAGAGGGAGAGAGGGAAACAGTGGGAGGTGGAGTGAGTGAGGGAGTGAAGGAGTGAGGGAGGGAGTGAGGGAAGGAGGGAGGGAAGGAAGGAGGGAGGGAAGGGGGAAGGAAGGAAGGAGGGAGGGAGGGAGGGATGGATGGAGAGAGGGATGGAGGGATGGAGGAATAGATGGAGGGATGGACGAAGGGATGGACGAAGGGATGGATGGATGGAGGGGTGGATGGAGAGAAGGAGGGATGGATGGATGGATCGAGGGAGGGGGATGGATGGATGGAGGGAGGGAGGGAGGGGGGAGGGAGGGAGGGAGGGGAGGAGGGAGGAGGGAGGGAGGGAGGGAGGGAGGGAGGGAGGGAGGGAGGGAGGGAGGGACCGAGCGAGGAGTGCACCATCACCTTTCTTGTGTAGGTTCCGGAAAGTGCAACTAAATCAGACATAAGTGGCAAACTTATGGCTATATGTGGGACGGTAAAAATGTTAAGGACCGCGACACTAACCGTGATAACGAATACAACGCTAAAGCATAATCCGCTACCACCCCACTGCTTGATGTCAAAATGCTCCACACATCAATTTAATGGATTAAATAAAATAAAGCATGTTGAATACAAAATATAGATTGAGGCAATGTATGACTGAAGGAGGAGCATGTGTTGCATGTGGCAAGCACCTTTCGTTCACACCTCCACAGCCTCCCTATTCATCCATGCCAGAGGCTTCCTATAAATCACCCAGATACTCCCAATTATCGCCCACACCATGTGCTTCCTATGAATCACCCATACCAGATAATCCCTATTATCGCCCACACCATGTGCTTCCTATAGATCACCCACACCAGATACTCCCCATTATCGTCCACACCGTGTTCTCCCTATTATCACCCATACTGCACATACCTTTTTCTCCCTATTATCACTTACATTATGTGATCCCTATTGTCACCGATATCATTTGATCTTGTCAGATATCCCCTATTATCATCTAAACTCCATGCAACCTATTATCATTTCTGCCATTCACTCCCTATAGACACACACAGAACAGCTCCCTATTGTCACTCATACCACATTAACCACGCCATGTGCTCCCTATTATCACCCACACCATGTGCTCCCCATTATCCCCCATGCCAGACACTCCTTACTATCACTTGTACTCTGTGCTCCTTTTCATCCTCTGTGCCATATGGTCCTCATTATCACTCAACCAACTGCTCCCTATCACCCACACCATGTGCTCCCTATTATCAGCCACACCATTTCCCCCCCATTTATCACCAACGCTACAGGCTCCCTATTATCAGCCGCTGTTATTCAAGAGTGTCTATTGGCACATAATTGATTCCCTGCTTTTACATGTAAAAGCGATGGTTTGAACAAAAAAACAAACATTTCTCACCGTGAATATAGCCTATGCTGCCGACACGGCGTAAAGCAACCACCAATCAATCAATCAATCAGTTATTCAAGAAATAAAAGTGCGGCTGTGATTTAACAACATCTAAGGTCATATCAGGACGGGTACCGACTTGTGACAGTGCGCACTCATGGTGACTTTATAGTGCTGTCCGACTAGGAAACCAGGCCGCTGGCACCATGATCTGATATCCCACTCAGTCACATCATCCTGGCACTGAGCACACCAGTCCCTGCCCTGGCCTAATATTGCCGAGCGCCTGGCTAGGAAGTGACAAGTATCAATTTTAAAGTCATTGGTTTGACTCGACCAGGATTCGAACCCACGACCCCACGATCTACCAGCACAGGAGACAGATGCTCTAACTCATTCAGCCATCACGTCTGGTCCCCCTGTTCCCCTTGTGGCGTGTTCCCTTGTTAAATGTTCACTTGTGACCTTGTAACCGGTTTGTGTGTTAAACAAGCCTCATTAACATAAACACCTCAGTGTGTATGTTAGACCGGTTTGTGTGTTAAACAGGCCTCGTCAACATGAACAACTCAGTGTGTATGTTAGACCGGTTTGCATGTTAAACAGTCTCATTAACAAAAACACCTTAGTGTGTAGGTTAGACCGGTTTGTGTGTTAAACATGCCTCATTAACATAAACACCTCAGTGTGTATGTTAGACCGGTTTGTGTTTCAAACAGGCCTCATTAACATAAACACCTCAGTGTGTATGTTAAACCGGTCTGTGTGTCAAACAGACCTTATTAACAACATAAACACCTCAGTGTGTTCATTAGACCGGTCTGTGTGTTGACACACCTTAGTGGCCGTTTTCGATAAAACAACTTGGGTGATCCAAACCACTTTTTGGAGCAGGCCCAACAACCTCAGGTTGCATTATCGAACAAGCTCGGGTTGGCAAAAATGGTGGCTTAATCCAAAACTTTTTTTTTTCATAACCAATATAAGATTTAAAATGATTTTATGATTGCATAATTTAGATATATGTCAATTTTAATCTGGATGGTCTTTTACATTAAAAAAAACGAAAGAAAAAGTAGATTTGCAGTACGTGAAACACACAGGTACCAGCACAAATGCTCCTAGGCCTTCCAGCCAAGACGTGGGACACTGGGGTCGGGTCGTTTTTCACACGGCCCGTGTATTTTTAGGATAACCTTGTAGTGTTCTATTTGAAATTCTGATGACTCGGATGATCCGAGTAGTCCGGAGCGTCATAATCAAATACGGCCAGTGTGTACATTAAACCGGTCTGTGTGTTATTTGTATGCAGGTATTGCAGGTATAGCAATATCTCAGGGAGTTTGACACCCCTGCCCTGCAGAGTTGTAAACCACTGCCTTGTGGTATAGGTTCTTGACAGAACCGAAGGCTAATGGGGCAGTCACACTACGACGTGTTGCACCAACGTTGGACAACGCGTGCCAAGGTGTTGGGTTTTTGGCCGAAATTCGGGACGCGTCAGGACGCGTTACCGGCGCGTTACAAACGCGTTACCGGTGCATTGGTACACGTCGGTACACGTCGGTACACGTTCAGTGTGAACCAACGCGTCACCGTGCGTCGGTCAGCATCGAAAGTTTTGTGCTTGCACAAAACTTTCGGCGCTGGCCGACGCGCGGCGACGTGTTGCGGGCCGCCGATAACACATCCACAACATGTTGATAACACGCTTGCAACCCGCCGACTTGGTTTAACGCGCTGGCGACCCGCCGATAACACGTTGAAAACACGCTTGCAACCCGCCAACTTGATTTAACGCGCTGGCGACATGTCGATAACACGTCGATAACACGCTAATCAAGCGTGGGAACCCGGCGCCGGTTGTGTGAAATTGGGTCAAGCGGCCGTGGGTTTTTTGTTTTCCACCCCCACCCCACCGGCGCAACACGTTGCCGGTGTGCCAATAACACGCCAGCAACACGCTGAAAAGTTTGACGTTTCTCGACGCGTTGAATATATTTAGCACGGTGGCAGCACGCCGGGAGAAACGTCGTAGTGTGACTGCACCATTAGGGAGCAAACCCTAAACAGAATACCATGTCACTGTGGCAGCATTAAGGGCGGTTGATGTATGGAACTCCCAACATCTCCCGACCAGCCACTGCAGGGTCAAATAGTTTTGCGCCTGTCTTGACATGTTCTTGCCAGTGTGAAACCTCTATTGGCTCCCCGAGAGAGTGCCGCTGGTAACTTGCAAAACACTTTTGCAGGCAGCTTTCATGAAATGCTTAAGACAGACTCATGGACACAATTCTCACAGCAGAGAGCTAAATGGAGAGTGGCAGTCAAGTACAGCATGACGATGATGATGATGTGTTAAACAGACTGGTCTCCGTGTTGGCTCAAAGGCAGCTGGTTTTGAGGCAGGTTTGCCCATCGGTAGGTGGGCAGTTTGAATATTTTCGGGTGAGTTCCGGGCAGGTGCAAGTCAGCCACTAGGGGTCGCCTCCTTCATCACAGCCGTGACATCTTCAAACCACCTACCTAACTAGCTGTACCAGGCAGCTGGCCCCTATATATATAATGAGACTGTCTCAAAAGGTGCTAAGCAATATGGGACAAAACTTTGTCCATAGTAACGATCAACACACTATCTACTTATGCATTTGCTGATGATAAACTGATTTGTTTTTTACATGGTGTTTCATAATCCCAATAGAATACATATTGATTTGAAGCAAATGTCCTTGTGTTTTCAGTGTAACCGTTTCTGTGCTGTTTTGTGTCAATCGTTACTATGGACAAAAAACCGAAGAGCTAGCACCTTTTGAGACAGGCTCATATACATCCACGGTGTGGCCTGCATGCCAGAAGTTGTAAGGGTGGCACCACCTGCCTTCCTGCTTATAGAATCAAGTTAGAACCAGTCAACCTCTCCTATATCTCTCTCTGTCTCCCCATACCACCCCCTCTCTCTCCCCCTGTCTCTCCCTCTCTCTTTATATATAGTATAGCTATACAAATATTACCTGGGTACAGATGATGGATAACTGGTGTTTTCCCCGAGGTACTAGCCTCGGATAGTCATGGGTCAGGGAGAAGGAAGCACATCCGGATGCAACAATCTTTTACATACTTTTTAGGACAAACTCTATATGGATACTTATTGTGTTTTCGATTTGGTTCTAGCGAAAATGATAGTCGTGGTAGGGTAGTGTGGGTGGTTATGTATTAGTATTAGACTATTACGTCTATGTCATATGCCAGAAAAAAAAAAGAAAAAAAACACCCGCCCGACCCAGATTTGTATTTCAAAAGGACGATCACCATATAAGTATTTGGTGTTAGTTAGTGAGTATACACACTATGGTGCCACATCATCCAGCAGGTAGCTTGTTCGAGATGGGGATCTGTCCCGTTGATAGCCCCAGTTGCCAACTGGGACACGCGGCTTACACAAAGGCGCAAATGAGATAAAATCTCTAAGACTGAGGAATAATGAAGAGGCGTTGTCATGACTACAACCAGATTAGCATCCGAGTCCAATCAGGAAGGGCGGGCCAAACGCCGCTCTCTGCAGTCAAGTCAGTGAGCAGTGTGCACAAGTCGTTGCACATTGGTGTAGTGTGCACACATCGGTGCAGTGTGCACACATCGGTGCAGTGTGCACACATCGGTGCAGTGTGCACACACCGGTGCAGTGTGCACACACCGGTACAGTGTGCACACACCGGTGTAGTGTGAACACACCGGTGCAGTGTGCACACACCGGTGCAGTGTGCACACATCGGTGCAGTGTGCACACATCGGTGCAGTGTGCACACATCGGTGCAGTGTGCACACATCGGTGCAGTGTGCACACATCGGTGCAGTGTGCACACATCGGTGCAGTGTGCACACATCGGTGCAGTGTGCACACATTGGTGTAGTGTGCACACACCGGTGCAGTGTGCACACATCGGTGCAGTATGCACACATCGGTGCAGTGTGCAAACATCGGTGCAGTGTGCATGCATAAATTGGTGCACTGTGCATGTGGAGATTGGTGTAGGGACATACCTGATTCTGTTGTAACAATGTATTTTGCACGAGTATGAACTTTAATTTAATGCAACATCGTTTGCTCGGCTGGAAGATCACACATAGGCCAAGCATACTGACCTTACTACAGTACAACCCCGTTAAACCAAGCTCGGTTAAACCAAACGATCGGTTAATACAAATGCATTCATTCCAGCACGGGCGGAGAAGGGCCGGCTGGGAAGGAGAGCAGCTGCTGGCGCCCCCAGGTGGAGAGGTCGGCAACTGGCGGGAGCAGCTCGGAGGGAGCTCTCTGCCTGCCCGCAGCTAACTGCCTTAGTTAATGCACGAGGTTCCAACTCCACGAGCGCAAGCTTCCAACTCTCCGAGCACAAGCTTCCAACTCTCCGAACGCAGTCTTCCAACTCTCCGAGCGCAGTCTTCCAACTCTCCAAGCACAGGCTTCCAACTCTCCGAGCACAATCTTCCAACTCTCCGAGCGCAGTCTTCCAACTCTCCAAGCACACGTTTCCAACTCTCCGAGCACAAGTTTCCAACTCTTCAAGCACACGTTTCCAACTCTCCGAGCACAAGTTTCCAACTCTCCAAGCACACGTTTCCAACTCTCCGAGCACAGGTTTCCAACTCTCCAAACACAGACTCCAAATTCTCTGAGCAAAGGCTTCCAAATCTCTGAGCACAGGCTTCCAACCCTCCACGCACAGGCTTCCAATTCTCCATGCATAGGTTTCCAAATCTCTGAGCACGGGCTTCCACCTCTCCACACATAGGCTTCCAACTCTCCGAGCACAGGCTTCCAACTCCCCACCAACTCTCTGGACACAAGCTTACAACTCTTCACGCACAAGCTTCAAACGCTCCTCACACAAGCTTCAAACAGTCCACCAACTCTCCGAGCACAGGCTTCCAACTCTCCAAGTATAACTATCAAAAGCATGGGCTTCGAAGTCTCCAGGCATAGGTTCTAACCTGCCAAGTATGGGCTTCTTACTCTCCAAGCACTGGCTTCTAACTCTTCAAGTTCTCCAAGCACTGGCTTCCAACTCTGTTAGGGGGATGGGTTAGGGGTGTGGGTTAGTGCTTACTGTTGCGCTTAGTGTTACTGTTAGGGGTATGAGCTACTGATGTGTGTAGGGGTGTTGGTGTGGGTGGGTGTGAACAGTTGGTTCATTGGTTTATTGGTTCGTTGGTTCATTGGTTCATTGGTTCGTTGGTGGACACTCATGGCGACTTAATAGTGGTCCCCCACTGGGAGATCAGGCCACCAACACCATGACCTGATATCCCACTCAGTCACATTATCCTGACACTGAGCCAACCAGTCCTTGCCCTATCCTAATAATGCCGAGCGCCTGGCTAGGAGGCGACAAGTATTGATTTTTACGTCATTGGTTTGTGGAGAGCAAGGGTAGGTGAGGGCGTGGGTGTATGTGTGGACGTGGGTGTGGGTGTGAGTGTGGGTGTGAGTGTGGGTGTGGGTGTGGGTGTGGGTGGGGGTGTGAGTGTGATTGTGGTTAGGTGTGGGATGGGCTTAGTGTTAAAGCTGCATGGTCCGATGAAACATATTTTTTTCAAAACCAAAACACATACTTACATTTGATTTTATATATCCAACTTAGGTACTGGTGCATTAACTAAGGCTTTGGGGCAGCATATACAGAATAATCAGTGAATTTATTACCTCCATCCCTTTCGGCACCTACTTTGACACAGCCATTAGCAGGTTGGAGAGCTTACCTCGTTCGGGCTATGGTGGTAAATGTACCTAATTCGAGTACCGGTTCCATTTCCAAGGTCGAATTTCATATAAGATCAAGGTGCAGGTTCACAAATATGGTTGTGGAACACTGAGTTTTGGGAAGTTTTCATATTGGAATACATCACTAGAAAGCACAAAATTATATCGAATTTCCTGAATATTCGTAGGACATTTAGTTGGGACCGGATTGAGTAAATTAACAGTGAATATTGGGAAATAATTCAGGAGTTGCAACACATGTCTATAGGACAAAACTGCCCATGACAGTACTGTGTTGGTATAGCCATCAATCTCAAACAATAGAGCAGCCTCCAGTCAACCATGGGGGTATATGCTGGTCTCTGGCCCACTCATATACTTCCACATGCCACTGGGGGAGGTCCTGTGGGGACTGTTGTAGATATATTTTTTGCATCCCAATATATATATATGCATAATAAATAATTCACTGTGATTATGCATCTGATGCATAATCACCACAAAGATGGCTTGTCTTGCTGGTACAACATTAAGAAAAACCTACCTTAAATATTATTGTATTTGACTTATTTGATTGTTTTGACAGCATATATACATATATACACATATACATATACACACATATACATATATTAATAAACACTTTATTGCATTTAAAACGGTATGTATAGCCTCCCAGCTTCCTGGTTCCAAGCCTCCCTCCACCACATCCCAAATATTTGAATAGAAGTAAAAAGTAATAAACAAAAGTAAAATAAATCAAATAAAAATGCCAACCACTCACCAAATATATGTTTATATATGGTTTTGGGAGAACGGTGAATCCGAACACATGGCCTCATGGGTTCAAACCCTGGTCGAGTCAAACCAATGATTAACAATCTGTTACAGCAACATTAACATTCAACTTACCCTGTATATTATTGCATTTATATTTTATTTATTTTATTGTTGGTTATCACATTTTATTTATATTTATATCATTTGAATTGAGGCCTGCTGCCGGGAGTCTCGGCACCGGCAGGCCGGGAACCCTGGTGCCGGGAAGCCGGGATTCCTTGCCCCGATAGGCTGCCATCTCCTCCCAACCCCGAACCCGAACCATGTATGCCTATTATAAATGCTATACATATACCTATACATACATATATATACACATATTTGATATACATTCATATACATATATACGCATATAAACGTACATAAACATGCATAAACAATTTTTATATCTACCTACTATGGACCAAATAATGTAACTACCGTAGTCATGAGTCTGAATTGAATGAATGAATATACATATGCATACATATACATACATACATATACATACATATACATACATATATATACATATACATACACATGAAATTATCTGATGCATAATCCCCACGAATATGGCATTTCTCGCTGGTACAGCAACATTAATAAAAACTTACCCTGTATATTATTGCATTCATATTTAATTTATTTTATTGTTGGTTATCACATTTTATTAATATTTATATTATTTGAATTGAGGCCTAGTGTCGGGAGTCTCGGCGCCGTGAGGCCAGGAACCCTGGTGCTGGGAAGCCGGTATTCCCGGTGCCGATAGGCTGCTATCTCCTCTCCCACACCCACGGAAATCCAAACCCCCTATGCCTATTATAAATGTTATACATATACATACATACATATACATACATATACATACATATACATACATACATATACATACATATGCATACATATACATACATACATATTAACATACATATATATATACATATATATACGTATATATACATACATATACATACATACATATCTATATATACATATGCAGACATATATACATGACTCTACACACATGCATATAAATACATATTGTATTTAGAGATGACTGCATCACATATCTTAGAGTGGTCCTCTATTTGTCGATGCTAAGTTAATCCATATGTAGTCTGTGTCACTATCAGACTTATTGCAACAATGCAAGGGGCCTAAGCTCTGACACTTTCACACACTGTATGTATATATGCATATATGCACATACATGTGTATGTATTATATATAATATATAAATAATATTGCAATACCAGGTGAAGAATAACTTACCAGTGTTCCTAAATGTAAGGATGACTGTGCCAGATCCTTCACAATGGTAATCCATTTGCAAGTACCAAGTTGACTGTTGTGTAGTGTGTGCCTTCAGAAATATGTGTGTGCAGTGCACTGTGGCACACACCCTTATAAACCAAATCCAATCCACTCTCTCACCTATTCAAAGGGCATAAGCTCTGACACATTCACACTCAGTGAGCTCAGCTGTCAGTGGAGGTGCAGCCCAGAGAACCATTGGCAACCTGAGGTGTGAAAGCTTTCCTTGGCAGTTCTTGGTTAAAATCTGAGTGTTAAAGTGTCAGAGCTTAGGCCCCTTGCAATCAGTCTGAGAGTGAAACAGACTACACATGGGTTAACTTACCAGTGACAAATGGACCACTCTACAATATGGGATGCAGTCATCTCTAAATACAGTATGTATTCACATATATATATATATATCTACATATATATGTATATATATATATAATTATGTAGTCACATATATAGGTCTCCATATGTATATATGTATACATATATGTAGATGTGAATGCATGTATATATAGGCATATATACACATAGGTGCATATGTAATAATACTAATATGTATATTTATATGTATACACATATGTATCTTTATATGTATACACATATGTATGTTTATATCTATATATATATATTATATGTATACATACATGTATATGTAAATCTAAAAATAATGCCAATAATGATTAAAGTAATACGGTAATAATAATGACAAGAATAATGATAATAACGACAATAATGATAATAACGATGATAATAATAACAAATATATAATGATAAAAATGGAATAATACTTGACATTACCCGACCTGACTTTACCCGACCTGAGTTTACCTGTATATGTATATGTGTATATATGTATATATGCTGTCACAACAATAAAATAAATCAAATAAAATAATATTTAAGGTAGGTTTTTCTTTATGTTGTACCAGCATCTTTGTGGTGATTATGCATCAGATGCATAATCACAGTGAATTATTTATTATGCATATATATATTGGTATGCAAAAAATATATCTACATCATGCACAACAGTCCCCACAGGACCTCCCCCAGTGGCAAGTGGAAGTATATGAGTGGGCCACAGACCAGCACATACCCCTATTGTTGGCTGGAGGTTCCTCTATTGTTTGGGATTTATGGCTATACCAACACAGTTATAACATGGGCAGTTCTGTCCTATAGCCATGTATTGTAACTACTGAATTATTTCCTAATATTCACTGTTAATTTACTCAATCCGGTCCCAACTAAATGTCCTATGAATATCCAGGAAATTAGATATAATTTTTGGCTTTATAGTGATGTATTCCAATATGTAAACTTCCCAAAACTCAGTGTGCCATAAGCATATTTTTTAACCTGCTACCTAATCTTATATAAAATTCGACCTTGGAAATTGAACCGGGGCTCGAATGAAGTATTTAACCACCATAGCCCGATCGAGGTAAGCTCTCCAACCTGATTAGGCATGGAGAATACTAACCAATTAGGTCAATCTTGTGAGCTTATTATATTAGTCCTACCCTCATTCCCAGTACCATATATGGCATTAGTCAGGTTCCACACTACCTACACATTGATAGGACACATGACCATCGCGAGATGTGAATCTGGGCCACAACACGAAGACTTTTGACAAGCTTGCCGAAATGATTTTGGGTTCTTTCAGCTCAAATTGCTCCAAAACTAGCCATTTTCCATCAAAATGACTCCGGGATAACAAATAGTAAGTTATAATAGTCAACTTGATATATTTATCTCAAAAATGATGCAAAAATTCGAAAGACATAGGACTATGCAACTTTAAGGGCATGGGTTATGGATATGTGTAGGGGTGTGGGTGTGGGTGTGGGTGACGGGATGAGGGGGTGAGGGATGGAGAGAAGGGTGGGTGAGGAGGGTAGGTGGGGGTTGTTGGGGTGGTGGTGGTGGTGGTTGTTGGGGTGGTGGTGGTGGTGGTGGTGGGAATGCGTGAGCTGCTCACGGAGTAGCTCAGGAACTGCCCAGTCATAAAGGCCCCAGAACCCATCAGACCCGATCCCTCATAGAGCCCACGTCATTTCCGGTTCCCAGGAGAGCAGCTCACACATCTCCGGCCCTTTACCAAGTCCCAGTAAATAGATGCAGTGGCAGTTGGGGTCTCATGATTCCTCATGATGCCCCATATCATGTACGCTCAGCACACGTCACTCGTTCACACATTCAACCGTTCACCGCACCCAGAGTCCAATTCTCAGCCAGGCTGAACCGAGGACTTATAAAATTGATACGTAGCCTGGCACTCAGCATTAATAGGATAGGACAAGGACTGGTTTAGCATAGTGTCAGGATAATGTGACTGTGGGATATCAAGTCATGGTGTCGGCAGCCTGGACTCCCAGTGGGGCAGCACTTTCAAGTCACCATGAGCGTGCACCATCACAAGTTGGGTACATGATGAGATGATGGTAGATGTTGCTAGGATGTAAAACAACAAACAAACACAACCTATTCACCGCATCTGGAGCATTGGCTGCCAAACCCGAAAAGGCCCAATTTGCAGGAGTTTCCTTCCTGAAAATGATATGGCTTTCTCATTTGTTGGTGACACGCCCCTCCCACACTCAACCCCCCCCCCCCACCCACACACACACTCACGTGGTAAAGGTGATCTGCCTGCCCCTTTGTGGATCCGGGGGAGGTTGAGGTGGGGGTTGGGGTTGGGGTTGGGGTTCAGTGGGGTGGGGGTGGGGGGTAAGGCACTGAGCTGCTCAACACAATCCCACGTCACTAACGATTCCCACTACACATATATACAATTTTTGGCGGTAAGACAGGACAGTAAGCAGGCGAGCAGTGGTGCCACCGTCGGAGTTGAAGCCTGAGCAGTAGATGAGTAGTCCGAGGTTCAACCACCCGATTACTGGTGGGTGGGTGTTAGGAGAGTATAGAATTCCAGGTTATTATAATCATATAATTCTTATACAGCATACATGTGTGTATATATATAGATTAGTTAGACGAATCTTACCTGGGTATAGATGATGGATAACTATTGTTTTACCGAGGTAGAAGCCTCGGTTAGACGTGGGCGAGGGAGAAGGAAGCACATCCGGGTCCAGCAATCTTTACCTACTAATTCAGGATAAAAATGATTCTAAAAAACAACCTAAGGTCAAGTGACCTCATGCTAAATTGAGTGATTGACTAGACGTGGCAGGGCGTGGTGGGTGGGCCCTCGCCCACGTCTAACCGAGGCTTCTACCTCGGTAAAACAATAGTTATCCATCATCTATACCCAGGTAAGATTCGTCTAACTAATCTATTTTACCTCGGTATGCCGCCTCTGGCTAGCCGTAGGCTAGGGAGACCTTTACGTAAAATAATTTTTATCCTGATATTCTTGTTTTGTTATTATTCTTTAGTGATTATGTCTTATGTATGCAACAATGGAAAAGCGATTTGTATGGCAAAAAAGAGGAAAAACCAATGTTTTTCTTACCTCTCTCTTTCAGTTGGTGAGTAGCCTGTGCGCTATCGGCTGAGGCTTCTCTAGTCGTTTGTGGTAATGTCTAGCAAACGAAGTAGCGGTTTTCCATCCCGCGTGAGCTAGGATCCGTTTAACGGAGATGCCTAGCAATCTTGCCTTGGACACCATTGCACCACGTGTAGAGTGCGATGAGTACCTGTCTGTATTTACTCCCGCCAGTTTTAACACATTCATTGTCCATCGGGCGAGGGTATCCCTGGAAATGGCCTTGTGTGGCTTAATAAAGCTGACCAATAGCTGTCTTGAGTTTCTTATTAATCTTGTCTTGGATATATAATTTCGTATCGCAGATACGACACATAACTTGCGATCCTGAGTGAAACTGGACACCCCTATCGTAGAAAGGGGGTCACCTAATCGGTTTGATTTTAATAAAGTTGATAAATCAAACGTGGCCTCTTTACTGTCAATTTCTAGACCATTCAGCGACAGGGCAACTATAGTTTGGCCTCTGTGTCCAGTGACCAGGAGAAGCAAAACTGCGACTTTGAAACCTAAAAGTTTAACGTCCAGAAACTTATTTTCTGGCCATTTCTTGAAGAGGTTGAACACTAGAGAAACATCCCAAAACCTATTATATTTGGGTTTAGGCGGATTCCTCTGATAAATTGATCGTATGATCCAACAAATAACATGGTGTTTACCCATTGTTTGTCCATTAACCCGCGGTAGGATTATCGACAGAGCACATCTGGCAGCGTTAATAGCGCCATATCCTAGGCCTTCGTCCTCTAGGTAACGTAGGAAGAGTCCTACCTGGGATACTGTGGGAGTCATTGGCTTGACTTTCTTAAGCAGGCAATAAATACCCCATTTCTTTAAATACGTAGTATACATTTTCACCGTTCCTTTTCTCCACGCATCATCAACCAAACGCTGTTGTGTAATTTTGTCTAAGCCAAACTGTTCTAAATATTTATTTAAAAAAGGAATGCCACTAACGGAGTTGTCGACACGTTTCCGTGGCGTTCTAGTGGTCCCTGATGTTTGAGGTTTCCTCGGAATCTTGGGAAGCGAAGGCTGCTTTTGGCTGTGGCTAGTAACGTCGGTAGCCACGGTTGCGTGTGCCACTCGGGGACGATGAGTATGGCGTGTGTCCCCTCCATTTGAATCTTTCTGGCGACTTTGCTAATGATAGTAAAGGGGGGGAAAATGTAAAAGAAATGATGTCGCCACTTTAGGGAGAAGGCATCAATGTGCCAAGCATTGGGTTCCGGGTGCCACGAAACATATTTTGGAATTTTAAAGTTATTACGCGAAGCGAACAAATCGATCTGAGGTGAACCCCATGTGTGACAAATGTGTTTGAAAATGGATGGATTAAGTGACCACTCTAAGTGATCATGGAACTGGCGACTCATCTTGTCAGCTAGACAATTTTGTGTGCCTGGAATGTGATTAACAGTTAACCAGACATCAAAGGTTTGAGCCCAGTTCCAAATGAGAAGTGCCATTGCATTACATTTAATCGATTTTGTACCTCCCATATTTCTGACATAAGCCATAGCTGTGGTGTTATCCGTGAGGATACGTACATTATTTTTGGGTATTTTTACTAGACTGGTTAATCCCAAGTAAATGGCCCTTAGTTCTAGAACGTTAATATGATCGGGGAGTTCCGATTCTAGCCATCTTCCTCCCGTTGCTACATCATTTTGATGTGCTCCCCACCCTTGGAGAGACGCGTCAGTGGTAACGGTAGTGTCAGGCTCTCCCATTCTAATGGGATTGGGGGAATGGTCAAAGTGGTTTAGCCACCAATCAATGTCGGCTAGGCCGTTCTCCGAAATAAACATGGTCTTTTCAAAGTTTCCCTTTGCGCGGGCCAGCGCCAAATTTTTATCAATTTCGAGGGATTTTATGTGTGCCGCTCCGTATAGAATAGCTGGACTATACGAAACCATGACCCCGATAAGGACCGCGACCTGTCTAATCTTTGGCCTAGAAGTGTCTAACAGCTGTATCGCTGTGCGGTAAAGCTTATCTTTCTTTTGGCGTGTAAGCGAAACGGTCATAGCCGTGGTGTTCAGAATGAACCCGAGACACTTAAGCTCCTGAGTAGGAGAAAAAACTGATTTCTTGTTATGTATGAAGAAACCCAATTTGGTGAAAATTTTGCATAAATCTTTAACAGCGAGTTCACATTGCGTGAAAGATTGGCCCATAATAAAAGAATCATCTATGTATGGAAACATACAATGCCCCAATTTTGCCATGTGTGCAAAAATTGGTTTCAACAACTTAGTAAACAGACGCGGTGCGCAGGCCAAACCATTAGGTAAACATGTAAATTCAAAAAGTTGGCCATTCCAGAGAAAACGTAGGTATTTCCGATCTGTCTGGTGAATAGGAACGGTGTAGTACGCATCCCTTAAATCAACACTCGCTAGCCAACACCCTGGGGTAATTAAATCACGAGCTGTTTCTAAAGAAAACATTTTGAAATGTTTGTATTCAATGATTTCATTCAACTGAGTTAAATCTAAAATCATTCGGATTGAACCATCAGGTTTAGGAGTAGAGAAGATATTGGAAATATATTCCCCTTCAGTATGTTCAACTCTGTTGACAATGCCCTTAGACTCAAACAGTAGAACCTGGTGATCTAGCTGAGATTTTTCTAGTGAATTAAACTGATACGGAAAAGGCGCTCTCTTTTGTATAGGCAATTGTGTGAAAGGGATGTGAATGCCTTTAACAATATTCAGGACCTCTGGATTAGTGGTTAACTGTTGCCATTGATGTAAACAATTAGAAACATTCCCTGCTTGAAAAAGGCTTACTTCAGTTTGAGTTTCCTCCGTGACCATTGTAGGGTCAGGAGGCTGCACTGTTTGTGTGGAAATCTCTACTTGTTCCCTTGTTTCGGGAACTGGGGCTTGGGAACGAAATCCCTCTTGTAGCCGCGGTTGTCGTTCCAGTTTGAGGCCGGCCTGTCGCCTCGGCCCCTTCCTCGCTGGTTGAACTGGAAGGACGGTCCGCCCCTGAACGGCCTTCCTCCTCTGCGGAATCGAAAATCCGTCCTAGACTTTCTGAACCCTGCTGGGTTTTGGAAGCGACGACTCTTTGCTTCAGTGTTTTTAGCACTCTTGTAGTCGACCTCTACCTGTTTGTACAGGTAAGCTAGCTGACCCCCAAACATCTTGGATTTATCAAGCGGTTTGCTCTTGATAGGGGTAGGTCCGGAATACACGGTGTATTCCTTACCATCATGGTCCGTTACCTTGTTAGAGCGGGCAACCTCTTTTCCGGCATCTGTGGTGACCGATTTGAAAACGTTTTCAAATCTCCGATGGGTCATGTAGTTACTAGCGGCTGCTAACAAAGCTATGCCCCGGTCCATAACCCGCGCCAAAGACGAGAACTTGTTCTCTGTCTGCATCCTGTTAGCCACAGGGATAACAGACGTCAAGGCACCCAAAACTGCCTTATGGATAAGGCAGAGGGAAGTTTCATAACGACGGCGTTCGTCGGAAAGATGAATGCCGGAATCCATCTCTTTGAAAACCGAAGCAGGAATGCCCTTAACTCCTGAAATCTGCTCAGTCAACTTGTTGATGACTTCGATCGGTTTAAACGTAGTGAAATGGCTATTCACCGTTTTGCGCATCATGGTAGTGGTGCGCACTTTCTGAGCTTTCTTTTTGACAATCTTCTTGCCAGCTTTAACGCCTATTTTGGCGTAGACTCCCGCTCGTTCCGTGTCGGAATCCGACTCGGTGGAAGAAGAGTCGGACGACGAGTCTGAAGAGGAGTCCTTCTTCTTCTTCTTCTTCTTCTTCTTTTTGGACTTTTTGGAGCGCTTAGAGTTCGCTTTCTTTGTGAACTCGTCACCAGAACTGCTCACTGGGCGGCGTTTCTTGCCCCGCGCTTTCGGTTTCGGAACCTCAGGTGCCGAAAGCGTGTCCTCTTCGTCCTCAGAAAAGTCTTCCCAATCCTCATCAGGGATTTGGGAAGGATCTGGAAAGGTCTGCGCCTGGAAAAGGCGCATCTTCTCCTCCATCATCTCCGCCATTTTCGCCTCCCACCCCACTGGTTGAGGGGCGTGATCACTGTCTTGATCCGAGGCATGAGCCCCAGGATGTGGGGACGGCGGAGCCGTAGCCGGTGGAGACGAATCGTAATCCGTAGGGGGGACACCCACCGCTGCAGCGGGCGGCTTATTCCGGCGAGTGGCCATCGGGAACTGTAACGAAACCAAAGCGTTACTAACCCGGAATCATCTCAACTACACAAGTGTAAGCCAGTAAACTGGGTTGAGGAACATGGTACAGAGAACGTGTTTTGCAACGTGTCAGTACAGGCGTGAAGCTAAATTTGCCGTAGGTGTGTGGTAACGAAACCAACCAAACGGAGGGCATCGATCGTGAGATCGGCCCCTCTCTCTGTTCCGTACACTTCTCCCACCTGTGGCTACAGCGCCAACAAGTTGGAGAAAATATTACGAAACTCGGAGGTTCGCCTTAAACCGGTCAGGGGTGTTTATAAAAAACACCCAGAAGCATCCCCAACATCATCCTCTATTAGGATCCGGGAGACTTTTCTTAGGAAATGAGCAACTCGGGTTGCCATTTCTCCCTGTCTGATAAACAGGTGTCGATAGAACTCAGTATCGGTTTCGTTTGTGCCAGCGGCACGCAATGTTCTATCCGTAAGTTAAAAAACGTACAAAGTCCAAACAGGACTGAAGAAAGTTCTGAACTTTCATAAAAAGATGCTATAGAGCATGATAAACAAAGTTATCGAAGAAAACAGTACTTACTTTTGGATAAAAGCAGTAGTAGTAGATAAATCCTGTGGAGCAACTCACAAACGTCCTCCCGTTGTGAGTTACTTATGCTAATTGCTGGACCCGGATGTGCTTCCTTCTCCCTAGCCTGCGGCTAGCCAGAGGCGGCATACCGAGGTAAAATATATATATATTATATATATATATATATATATATATATATATATATATATATATTATATATATATATATAATATATATATATATGTACATATATATTATTTATTTTGTAGAGGACACATCCCCCCCCCCCATGTTGACAGTTGTGACATGTTAATCAGTGCTAATCCAAAAGTTGCTCCGCTGTACCTGCTGTACGATTCCAGTGGGAGCCACTGGTACTTCCGGTAGCTTTCTGACGACAATTTACTGGTAAGGCGGCGTTTAGTTGGCCCCGCCGTCGCCAGGTGGGGCGGCGGGCTGCTCTCAATACATTAACCCCAGGCCAGTAATTAAGTAATAGAGCCCGCTGGCGAGCTGTGAGCTCTGCGCTATAATTCACGCCAGTTGAATTGGACACCTTTGATCTTTTTAGTATCTAGTCCACGCCCGACAGTCGGGTCGTAGGGTGGATCGGTGCAGGCTTTGTTGGCTAGGTCACTCCCCCACTGCCGCACCCCGTAAAAGTCCCTTTTGTGTTCCTGATTTCCAGAAGCCGAGCTGGGTTAGACGTGCTACTTTAGGTGTTTTAGTCGGAAGTTCTCATAGTTTTGAGGTATGCTATAGAAACATGCAATATTATTACTGTAGTCCGTTTTATGTCTATGCATTCATAAATGAACTCGTATCTGAGCCTGTCTCAAAAGGTGCTAGCTCTTCATCTTTTTGTCCATAGTAATGATTGACACAAAACAGCACAGAAACGGTTACACTGAAAACACAAGGACATTTGCTTCAAATTAATATGTATTCTATTGGGATTATGAAACACCATGTAAAAAATAAATCAGTTTATCCTGAGCAAATGCATAAGTAGATAGTGTGTTGATCATTACTATGGACAAAGTTTTATCCCATATTGCTTAGCACCTATTGAGACAGTCTCATCTAACCTCCAAGTGTTGCCTTACCCACTGAGCAGCAGAACTGGGACTGACATCAGCAAGCATAATGCACCATGGCCTCTGCTGTTGGGTGGCAGGTCAAAGGCAAAAATTCTCATTCGTAATGCAATGCACCTCAGCATTGGATTGATTATCAGAGACCGGTGGCCGAATCGGCAGAGCGCAGGCTTCCCGTGCGGAAGGTCGGGAGTTGGAATCCCAGCCCAGTCAAACCAATGAATGGTCTATCAAATTTATACTCGTCACTACCTAGCTTGACATTAATAGGTTAGAACAAGGACTGGTTAGCACAGTATCACTATCAGGATAATGTGACTGAGTAGGATATTGGGTCATGGTGCCAGTGGCCTGATCTATCAGTCATGCAGGACTATAAAGTCACCATGAGTGTGCACTGTCAGAAGGCAGTACCTGGCCTGATATGACCTTTAAATGTTGCAAGGACTTTAAAACCTCAAAAACAAATTCTCCATGAGTATTCCCAGTTCTGCTTGTTCTTCCGGAAGAACTGATGCTGCGACCCTCCATGCCAGGGTCGCAGCTTCAGCTCACAGTTACATGCCAGAAGTTGAGCTTGATGTCACTTCTGGTCCTATCCTTCCCAACAGACCGAGCAATTTAAACTCGCTTTTCACCTAGATGCCTCCCGATGACCAGAACCTGATACGATTCTTGCCATACATTTGCTTCTCACGAAGACTGCATTGAAATTGGCGTAGCAAATATTTTTCCTCCAGCTAAAAAATACCACTTCATTATAAATGTGCATTCACCAACTCCCTCTACTTTCCGGCGTGTAAGTTGAAGCTGTGACATCGACATGTTTACACATTGAGTCACAGTTTCAGTCCTACCTGAGGGACCAGCGGACACAAACTCAGAAATACCCGTATTCTCAGCCTTCTTTCTAGCCTCATGCACTCTCTACCCAGACCCCGATCCCTTCACCTCCACTCCCATCCCCACCCGATCACCCCCACCCCCAGCCCCATCCCAAGCCCCAGCCCAACCCCTGATGGCGGCCAGCCAAGGAGTACGCCAGTCTCAGTCAACGCCCAGAGCGAATTGCCTGATAAAGGAGCCTGTGCCAACATTGCGCACACAATGCAATAAACGAAGGTATTAAACAATAACATGGCCACGAGTGTACCCTGCTCCCACACATCTACCCACATCATCAAACCCACACCCCGTCAATTATGTATGGATGGACACATTGTTTAATCACATGCCATATCCTGGCTACCACAGGCATACATAACGTCAGGGCTTGTGTGCCACTGGCATCGGATCTGGCAAAATACTGCCTGCTTTTTAAGTTAATAATAATAATTCAGATGTCAGGATATTATTATGATTGTCATTATGATTGTCATTGTGATTGTCATTGTGCTTGTCATTATGGATTGTCATTATGACTGCCATTATGACTGCCATTATGACTGCCATTGTGACTGTCATTATGACCGTCATTATGACCGTCATTATGATCGTCATTACGGTTGTCATTATGATCGTCATTATAATCGTCATTATGATCGTCATTATAATCGTCATTATAATCGTCATTATGATCGTTACTGTTACCATATTGCTATGGAACTTTTGGGTTACAGAATTTCATTGCGTTACATGCTGCAAATTGTGTATTCAACAGTTATTGTATACCTTATTCTATATACCTTTTGTGTAAATAACCCTGAATTGAAAAATGGCTGGAAGACCAGTGCTTTGGCACTGACAAAAGACTAAACATATTTACCACCCAAAAAAAAAAATGCAATAAACGAAGGTATTGTAGTGGTCTGCACTTACCTCTCAGGCAAGTAACCACATAGACAGGTAGGCGTGGGGAGTGTGTTGATATCAGGGAGCCTAGGTGGTGTAATGGTTAGCACACTGGCCCGGAATGCAAAGAGATGTGGGTTCGAGTCCCGCTCTAGGCGCAATATTTCCCATTTTCATCACCCCCACGACACTGGTTGCCGTGATCAGGATCCTGTACAAGCTTTGCGCTGTATGGTTGTTGAACCTACCCTGTGTATGTATGTGTTAGTGCATTGCCTGTATGTATGTAATTGTAAGCATTACAAGACTTACAATTCCAGGGGGACGAGTGTAGTGGTCTGCACTGACCTCTCAGGCAAGTAACCACATAGACAGGTAGGCGTGGGGAGTGTATTGATATCAGGGAGCCTAGGTGGTGTAATGGTTAGCACACTGGCCCGGAATGCAAAGAGATGTGGGTTCGAGTCCCGCTCTAGGCCAGTATTTCCCATTTTCATCACCCCCACGACACTGGTTGCCGTGATCAGGATCCTGTACAAGCTTTGCGCTGTATGGTTGTTGAACCTACCCTGTGTATGTATGTGTTAGTGCATTGCCTGTATGTATGTAATGTAAGCATTACAAGACTTACAATTCCAGGGGGACGAGTGTAGTGGTCTGCACTGACCTCTCAGGCAAGTAACCACATAGACAGGTAGGCGTGGGGAGTGTGTTGATATCAGGGAGCCTAGGTGGTGTAATGGTTAGCACACTGGCCCGGAATGCAAAGAGATGTGGGTTCGAGTCCCGCTCTAGGCGCAGTATTTCCCATTTTCATCACCCCCATGACAGTATTAAACAATAACACGGCCACGAGTGTACCCTGCTCCCACACATCTACCCACATCATCAAACCCGCACCCCGTCAATTATGTATGGGTGGACACATTGTTTAATCACATGCCATAGCCTGGCTACCACAGGCATACATAACGTCAGGGCTTGTGTGCCACTGGCATCGGATATGGCAAAATACTGCCTGCTTTTTAAGTTAATAATAATAATTCAGATGTCAGGATATTATTATGATTGTCATTATGATTGTCATTATGATTGTCATTGTGATTGTCATTATGGATTGTCATTATGACTGCCATTATGACTGCCATTATGACTGTCATTATGACTGTCATTATGACCGTCATTATGACCGTCATTATTATCGTCATTATGGTCGTCATTATGATCGTCATTATAATCGTCATTATGATCGTTATTATAATCGTCATTATAATCGTCATTATAATCGTCATTATGATCGTCACTGTTACCATATTGCTATGGAACTTTTGGGTTACAGAATTTCATTGCGTTACATGCTGCAAATTGTGTATTCAACAGTTAATGTATACCTTATTCTATATACCTTTTGTGTAAATAACCCTGAATTGAAAAATGGCTGGAAGACCAGTGCTTTGGCACTGACAAAAGACTAAACATATTTACCACCCAAAAAAAAAATAAAAAATTGATGTGGAGCCTAGCTCCGTGCACAACATGGGTTAAAGATTGTACCATAAGAATCGCAAAGGTGTATTTTACGTACAAAGTTGGCATCCAAGTTGGTCAATATTAGTGAACTTTAATGGGTGCCTACACTCCGGTGCTAGAAGCAGTGTAGCTGAAGACTGAAAATGGAGGATGTGGGGGGGGGGGGGCCATACCTCCCATCCCCTCCATTCCCACTCCATCCAACGGAGTCATTTTCCACACATCAGCAGTGCGTTCTTGTGTTAGCCACATTCCGCTTGGTGAATGCGAAGGAACGCGACCGGAAGTGATTTAAATCACTCTCCAAGCGTGGACAGTAGAATCTACAGCATTGAAGTGGAGTAATGCTAGGTACACACCTACCGTTTTTCCGCACCTACCTACCGTATACGATCTAAAACTGCCCAAAAGTCGTGAGGTGTGAGCTCCCCTAGCACACCTACCGATTGCGATTCGCGACTTAAAACTCAGTTTTAGGGCTAAAACTGCTTCCTTACGATTGCGATTCGTGATTCGAAAAATGAATCGGCCCGTTTTCAGTTTTAAGCGGGTCGGGTCGGGTCACGAGTTTTAGTACGCGAATCGTATACAGTAGGCGTGTACCTAGCATTAGGCGTGGACCAAGGAAGACGCGTCAAACGCGGGGTTTCCTGAATGAGGTCACCAACAAGGTAATTAAAGACGTGTATTGTCAGATGAATGAGAGCAAAGGTTCATGTGGCACAATCCGATGGTTTTTAATTACTGTGGTGTTTTTTTATAGATAACTATATTAAATTGATTGTTATAATCTATTTTACTTTAGTTTGAAGTAACTTTGATTTTAAATGGTTAACTTTCGAGTTATTTGATATGCAACTGTGCAATATTAATTTGCAACTGTGCAAGAGGGGGGAGGGAGGGGAGGGTGAGGAGGAAGGGGAAGAGGAAGAAAAGGAAGAGGAAGTGGAAGCGGAAGAGGATAAGGAAAGGATGGGGAAGGGAAGGGAGGAAGGGGTAAGGTAAGAGGGAAGGAGAGGGGGAAGGGCGCAGGGGAGGAGGAAGAGTGAAGGGGAAGAGGAAAGGGAGAGTGAAGGGGGAAGAGGAAGGGGAGAGTGAAGGGGGAAGAGGAAGGGGAGAGGGAAGGGGGAAGAGGGAAGAGGAAGGGGAGAGCGAAGGAGGAAGAGGATGGGGAAGAGAAAGAGAGATTGGGAATGAGAAAGCGAAATGGAAGAAGAAGGGGAGCAGGCTGGGGATTGGGATGGGGAGGATGGGGATGGGGAAGAGGAAGGAGATGGGGAAGAGGATGGGGATGGGGAAGAGGATGGGGATGGGATGGAAGGGTTGCTATGTGTTATGTGCCTCCCACCCTCATCCCATCCCTTTAATCCCCTTAACACGGACAGCATGAGCAGGTGTGGGGAAATACGTGTGTGACTAGTGCGCATGATTGATTAGGAGAGGGCTCTACTCAAATGTCTTAATTAGCAACTTAATGAGCAATGTAATGAGCGACTCATTATTGTAGGCGGGGATAATGAGTGGCATTCAGAGAGTTGTAATAGCTTAAGGCGCCTGATATTGTACATTCGCAAATTTGTAACATGGCCAGAACTTGGCCGCAATGTTCGCATTGTGTTTGATTTGACAGGAATAATACGTCCCCTGCTCCCCCCCCCCCCCCCCGCCCAACACATCCGCTGCGCTTTTGTACTCTACTTCGGGTGGACGGATGAGTTCATCTTCCATTCACCCGATTGGCCAGTGAACTTTCACACCTTTTTCAGCTGTTGACCCAAAGCTACTGTTTGCACTTCTTGTCGAGTTGAGTCGGCGACATGCACACTTCCCCCCACCCTTTCACCCCACTCTGCATCGCTTTCATGTTTTTCTTAGTTGTTGTTTTTTTGTCATCACTTTGAGCTGGACCCAGGCGCTACAGTCTGATTTAAAGTTGCATAATCCGATGCTTTTCATTTTCTGTCATTTTCTGAGATAAATAGATTAGGTTGATCGTTATAATCTACCTTGCTTTAGTTTGGAATAATTGATTTTAAAATGCCTAATTTTTCAGATATTTGAAGTGCAAACATGCCAAATTAATTTTGGCAAGCACGGCAAAGCTCTGACGTCCTAGTTTCCAGCAGTAATTGCCTCAGTATTCATATCTACACGGTGACAAATGCTTAAAATGTTTGGTAAATGCATTAGTATCTAAATAATATGTGTCAAATCAAATCTAGATAATTACTTTGGCTTTGAAAATTTGATGTTTTCATCGGACTCAATCAATCAATAGTTCCGTCCTCTAGTCGAGGGTTGGATGCAATGGTTCTCCACTTGTCCCGATGTTGTGCTGTTCTGATAGACTGTGAATAATTCAAGCCTGTCCACTGTGAAATATTTGTAAACCATGATGTTCTTGGTCTCCCTCTCCCTCTGCTGCCATTCACCTTCCCTTCCAACAATGTACGGTATATTGAACTCTGACGAATGATGTGGCCAAAATAAATAAGTTTCTTTGTCTGTATAGTGGCAAACAAGCTTTTCTTATTTTTAATTTTTCTGAGAACTTCTTTGTTGGTGATCTTCTTTGTCCATGATATTTTCATCATCCTTCGATAAGTCCACATCTCAAATGCTGCTAAACGTTTGTACATTTTCTTAGAGATTGTCCATGTCTCTGCCCCATACATTAGAGTAGACCACACATAACACTGAAGAATACGCTTCCTTGTTTGTATTAATATCTTACTTGATGTTAACACTCTATACATTTTGGAGAATGTTGTTCGGGCTATTGTTATCCTTCTTTTAATTTCTTCCTCACATCTCCCATCATTTGTAATCTTTTGTCCGAGATATATGAATTCGGATACTTGTTCTATGTTTGTGCCATCTATGGTTATATTGACATTTGGTTTATCTGTCTTTTTACTTATAACCATTGTTTTGGTCTTCCTGGCATTCATCTTCATGTTGAATAGTATTCCAGCTTTATTGATTCTATTCACTATATCTTGTAGGTTTTTCTCACTGTCTGCTAGTATTACACTGTCATCGGCATATCTAAGATTGTTGACGTTCATGCCACCTATTGTCACTCCCTTGCAATCTTCAATGTGTCTGAAAATCATCTCTGTGTACAGGTTAAATAGCCATGGTGACAATACACACCCCTGTCGAACTCCTCGTTTAATCATAACTTCATCCGATAGGCCCTGCTCCATTTCATCGGACTATGCAGCTCTAAATAAACCTTTTTGGACATACACCTCTGTTCTGTGTCGTTCCTTCGCTGAATTAGGTCAAACCTCCACATGCTCTAAATATAGCCGCGAATCACCTAAATGAATGCAACCTATTTACTCAACGCTCTTTCACAGTGTACTGACTGAAAACAACCATTTCTTTATGGACAATTCAATGTTGGAAGTTGACGGTTTTGGTGAATACAAAGGAAGTTTGTTAGAGTATTACTAGTACTGTCCTATTTCTCCTTAGAAGAATGTCACAGAGAGAAGAGACTGTTTACATCTGACAGTCTTATTTATAACTCAAAGTAGCACCGATAACGATGCTCATTCGATCAAATGGATGCTTTCATTGTGTTGAGCCGTTCTTGTGCTATTTATAGACTACTGAAGTTTCAAACCACGCACCTTTACAGTAAGGCCCTTGTAAGTTGTAGCCAAACCAGTTGTTGGAAAGGGCTCAGTGGTGTCAGTAGTGGTTGAAACATAAAAGGTCCGCACAGATGTGTAATATGTGTGTGTGTGTACGTGAGTATGTGTGTTCGTGAGGAGAGGAAGGAGAGGAGTTGGGGGCGGACGGAGAGGAGTTGGGGGCGGAGGGTGGGGGGGCGACAGAGGAGGCTTTCGGTGACGACAGTAGAATTTATGTTAATCTACCTGCTGGGCAGGAAGGAGTGTGAGCAGGATTCGTGAGAGGAGAAGACATGGCGATAAGGAGCGTGTGTGAACTGTATGTGGTGTATGTGTGTGTGGTGTGTGTGGTGTGTGTGTGTGGTGTGTGGTGTGTGTGGTGTGTGTGTGTGGTGTGTGTGGTATGTGGTGTGTGTGGTATGTGGTGTGTGTATGTGTGGTATGTGGTGTGTATGTGTGGTGTATGTGTGGTGTATGTGTGGTAGGTGTGGTATGTGTGGTAGGTGTGGTAGGTGTGGTGTAGGTGTGGTGTGTGTGGTGTAGGTGTGGTGTGTGTGGTGTAGGTGTGGTGTAGGTGTGGTGTACGTGTGGTGTGTGTGGTGTAGGTGTGGTGTGTGTGGTGTCTGTGTGGTGTGTGTGGTGTAGGTGTGGTGTCTGTGGTGTATGTGTGTGTG
>CM059194.1:19978852-20084130 GCA_030323885.1 Branchipolynoe longqiensis | reverse complement strand
CTGAGTGAGTGGCTGGCTGAGTGGCCGAGTGGCTGGCTGAGCAATTGAGTGGCTGGCTGAGTGGTTCAGTGGTTGGCTGAGTGGCTGGCTGAGTGGCTGGCTGGCTGAGTGGCTGGCTGAGTGAGTGGCTGAGTGGCTGGCTGACTGAGTGGCTGGCTGAGTAGCTGACTGAGTGGCCGGATGAGTGGCTGGCTGACTGAGTGGCTGGCTGAGTAGCAGACTGGCTGGCTGAGTGGCTGGCTGAGTGGATGGTTGAGTGGATGGTTGAGTGGCTGAGTGGATGGCTGAGTGGCTGACTGAGTGAGTGGCTGACTGAGTGGCTGACTGAGTGAGTGGCTGAGTGGTTGGCTGAGTGAGTGGCTGAATGAGTGGCTGACTGAGTGAGTGGCTGACTGAGTGGCTGAGTGAGTGGCTGGCTGAGTAGCTGACTGAGTGGCTGGATGAGTGGCTGGCTGGCTGAGTAGCTGACTGGCTGGATGAGTGGCTGGCTGAGTGGTTGGAGTGGCTGCCTGAGTGGCTGGCTGAGTGAGTGGATGAGTGGCTGACTGAGTGAGTGGCTGACTGAGTGAGTGGCTGACTGACTCAGTCAGTGGCTGAGTGAGTGGCCGACTGAGTGAGTGGCTGAGTAGCTGGCTGAGTGGTTGGCTGAGTGGCTGCCTGAGTGAGTGCCTGAGTGAGTGGCTGACTGGCTGGATGAGTGGCTGGATGAGTGACTGGCTGGCTGGATGAGTGGCTGGATGAGTGGCTGGATGAGTGGTTGAGTAGCTGGCTGAGTGGATGAGTGGCTGGATGAGTGGCTGGCTGAGTGGTTGAGTGGTTGGCTGAGTGGTTGGCTGAGTGGTTGGCTGAGTGGTTGGCTGAGTGGCTGGCTGAGTGAGTGGCTGACTGAGTGGCTGGATGAGTGGCTGGCTGAGTGGCTGGCTGGCTGAGTGGCTGGCTGACTGAGTGGCTGGCTGAGTAGCTGACTGAGTGGCTGGATGAGTGGCTGGATGAGTGGCTGGATGAGTGGCTGGCTGGCTGAGTAGCTGACTGGCTGGATGAGTGGCTGGCTGAGTGGCTGGATGAGTCGCTGGCTGAGTGGTTGAGTGGCTGGCTGAGTGGCTGGCTGAGTGAGTCAATGAGTGGCTGAGTGAGTGGCTGACTGAGTGAGTGGCTGGATGAGTGGCTGGCTGAGTGGCCGAGTGGCTGAGTGAGTGGCTGACTGGCTGGCTGAGTGTCTGGCTGAGTGGTTGGCTGAGTGGCTGGCTCAGTGGTTGGCTGATTAGCTGGCTGAGAGGCTGGCTGAGAGGGTGGCTGCCTGAGAGGCTGGCTGCCTGAGTGAGTGGCTTAGTGGCTGACTGACTGGCTGCCTGAGTGGCTGCCTGAGTGAGTGGCTGCCTGAGTGAGTGGCTGAGTGAGTGAGTGGCTGGCTGAGTGAGTGGCTGCATGCGTGCATGAGTGGCTGGCTGAGTGGCTGACTGAGTGAGTGGCTGACTGAGTGAGTGGCTGACTGAGTGGCTGACTGAGTGGCTGGATGAGTGGATGAGTGGCTGGATGAGTGGATGAGTGGCTGGATGAGTGGCTGGATGAGTGGCTGGCTGAGTAGCTGAGTGAGTGGTTGGCTGAATGGCTTGCTGAGTGGCTGAGTGAGTGGCTGACTGAGTGAGTGGCTGGCTGAGTGTTTGGCTGAGTGACTGGCTGAGTGGCTGACTGAGTGGCTGGGTGAGTCGCTGGATGAGTGGCTGGATGAGTGGCTGGCTGAGTGGCTGGCTGAGTAGCTGACTGGCTGGATGAGTGGCTGACTGGCTGGCTGACTGGCTGAGTGGCTGGCTTAGTGGCTGGCTGAGTGGTTGAGTGGCTGGCTGAGTGGTTGAGTGGCTGGCTGAGTGGTTGAGTGGATGTCTGAGTCGCTGGCTGAGTGGTTGGTTGAGTGGCTGGATGAGTGAGTGGCTGACTGAGTGGCTGACTGAGTGGCTTGCTGAGTGGCTGAGTGAGTGGCTGAGTGAGTGGCTGAGCATGTGGCTGAGTGGCTGGCTGAGTGAGTGGCTGAGGAGCTGACTGAGTGGCTGGATGAGTGCTTGAGTGGCTGGATGAGTGGCTGGCTGAGTGAGTGGCTGAGTGAGTGGCTGACTGGCTGGCTGAGTGGCTGGTTGAGTGGCTGGTTGAGTGCCTGAGTTAGTGGTTGGCTGAGTGGTTGGCTGAGTGGCTGGCTGAGTGGTTGGCTGAGTGAGTGGCTGACTGACTGGCTGGATGAGTGGTTGGCTGAGTGGCCGAGTGGCGGGCTGAGTGGCTGGCTGGCTGAGTGGCTGGCTGACTGAGTGGCTGGCTGAGTGGCTGGCTGACTGAGTGGCTGGCTGACTGAGTGGCTGGATGAGTGGCTGACTGACTGAGTGGCTGGCTGAGTCGCAGACTGGCTGGCTGAGTAGCAGACTGGCTGGCTGAGTAGCAGACTGGCTGGCTGAGTAGCAGACTGGCTGGCTGAGTGGCTGACTGAGTGAGTGGCTGACTGAGTGGCTGACTGAGTGAGTGGCTGGCTGAGTGGCTGGCTGAGTAGCTGAGTGGCTGGCTGAGTAGATGACTGGCTGGATGAGTGGCTGGATGAGTGCCTGGCTGAGTCCCTGGCTGAGTCGCTGGCTGAGTGGTTGGAGTGGTGGGCTGAGTGAGTGGATGAGTGGCTGACTGAGTGAGTGGCTGACTGACTCAGTCAGTGGCTGAGTGAGTGGCCGACTGAGTGAGTGGCTGAGTAGCTGGCTGAGTGGCTGGCTGAGTGGCTGCCTGAGTGAGTGCCTGAGTGGCTGACTGGCTGGATGGCTGGATGAGTGGCTGACTGGCTGGATGAGTGGCTGGATGAGTGGCTGGCTGAGTGGTTGAGTGGCTGGCTGAGTGGCTGAGTGTTTCAGCACAACCTGCCACGCCAGCCTCCTCAATGGAAGCCGATACAAATATTAAAGAACATGTGTCCCATGGATACTACCAGGAGATGCAGATAAGTGGCTGGTCGAGTGGTTGAGTGGCTGGATGAGTGGCTGGATGAGTGGTTGAGTGGTTGGCTGAGTGGCTGGATGAGTGGTTGAGTGGTTGGCTGAGTGGCTGGCTGAGTGAGTGGCTGACTGAGTGGCTGACTGGCTGGATGAGTGGCTGACTGGCTGGATGACTGGCTGGATGAGTGGCTGAGTGGTTGGCTGAGTGGCTGAGTGAGTGGCTGAGTGGCTGGCTGAATGACTGGCTGAGTGGCTGGCTGAGTGGCTGCCTGAGTGAGTGCCTGAGTGAGTGGCTGACTGGCTGGATGAGTGGCTGGATGAGTGGCTGAATGGCTGGATGACTGGCTGGCTGAGTGGCTGGATGAGTGGTTGAGTGGCTGGATGAGTGGCTGGCTGAGTGGTTGAGTGGATGGCTGAGTGGCTGGCTGAGTGAGTGGCTGACTGAGTGGCTGACTGGCTGGATGAGTGGCTGACTGGGTGGCTGACTGGGTGGCTGACTGGATGAGTGGCTGAGTGGTTGGCTGAGTGGCTGGCTGAGTGACTGGCTGAATGACTGGCTGGCTGAGTGGCTGACTGGCTGGATGAGTGGCTGGATGAGTGGTTGGCTGAGTGAGTGGCTGAGTGGTTGGCTGAGTGACTGAGTGAGTGGCTGAGTGAGTGGATGAGTGGCTGAGTGAGTGGATGAGTGAGTGGATGAGTGAGTGGCTGAGTGAGTGGCTGATTGGCTGGCTGAGTGGTTGGCTGAGTGGCTGACTGAGTGGTTGGCTGAGTGAGTGGCTGAGTGGCTGCCTGAGTGGTTGGCTGAGTGAGTGGCTGAGTGGCTGGCTGCATGTGTGCATGAGTGAGTGGCTGGCTGAGTGGCTGGCTGAGTGGCTGGCTGAGTGGCTGGCTGAGTGAGTGGCTGAGTGAGTGGCTGAGAGAGTGGCTGACTGAGTGGCTGGGTGAGTGGCTGGATGAGTGGCTGGATGAGTGGCTGACTGGCTGAGTGGCTGGCTGAGTGGCTGGCTGGCTGCCTGAGTGGCTGACTGGCTGGCTGACTGGCTGAGTGGTTGAGTGGCTGGATGAGTGGCTGGCTGAGTGGTTGGCTGAGTGGTTGAGTGGTTGGCTGAGTGGCTGGCTGAGTGAGTGGCTGACTGAGTGGCTTGCTGAGTGGATGAGCGTGTGGCTGAGTGGCTGAGTGAGTGGCTGGCTGAGTGGCTGGCTGAGGAGCTTACTGAGTGGCTGAGTGGATGGCTGGCTGAGTGAGTGGTTGACTGAGTGAGTGGCTGAGTGAGTGGCTGAGTGAGTGGCTGAGTGAGTGGCTGGCTGAGTGAGTGGCTGAGTGGCTGGTTGAGTGCCTGAGTGAGTGCCTGAGTTAGTGGTTGGCTGAGTGGTTGGCTGAGTGGCTGGCTGAGTGGTTGGCTGAGTGGTTGGCTGAGTGGTTGGCTGAGTGGCTGGCTGAGGGAGTGGCTGAGTGAGTGGCTGAGTGAGTGAGTGAGTGGCTGAGTGAGTGGCTGACTGAGTGGCTGAGTGAGTGGCTGACTGAGTGGCTGACTGAGTGAGTGGCTGAGTGAGTGGCTGAGTGAGTGAGTGGCTGGCTGAGTGCCTGACTGAGTGCCTGAGTGAGTGGCTGGCTGAGTGGTTGGCTGAGTGGTTGGCTGAGTGGATGGCTGAGTGAGTGGCTGAGTGAGTGGTTGGATGAGTGGCTGGCTGAGTGGCCGAGTGGCTGGCTGAGTGAGTGGCTGGCTGAGTGGTTCAGTGGTTGGCTGAGTGGCTGGCTGAGTGGCTGGCTGGCTGAGTGGCTGGCTGAGTGGCTGGCTGAGTGGCTGGCTGACTGAGTGGCTGGCTGAGTAGCTGACTGAGTGGCTGGATGAGTGGCTGGCTGACTGAGTGGCTGGCTGAGTAGCAGACTGGCTGGCTGAGTGGCTGGCTGAGTGGATGTGAGTGGATGGTGAGTGGCTGATGGATGAGTGGCTACTGAGTTGTGGGTGGCTGAGTGAGGGCTGACTGATTGAGGGCTGAATGAGTGGCTGACTGAGTGGCGGCTGAGGCTGAGTGGCTGGCTGATAGCTGACTAGTGGCTGGATGAGTGCTGGCTGCTGAGTACTGACTGGCTGGATGAGTGCTGGCTGAGTGTGGGTGGCTGCTGAGTGGCTGCTGATGATATGACTGAGTGAGTGGCTGACTGAGTGAGTGGCTGACTGACTCAGTCAGTGGCTGAGTGAGTGGCTGAATGAGTGAGTGGCTGAGTAGCTGGCTGAGTGGCTGGCTGAGTGGCTGCCTGAGTGAGTGCCTGAGTGAGTGGCTGACTGGCTGGATGAGTGGCTGGATGAGTGACTGGATGAGTGGCTGGATGAGTGGCTGGATGAGTGGTTGAGTGGCTGGCTGAGTGGATGAGTGGCTGGATGAGTGGCTGGCTGAGTGGTTGAGTGGTTGGCTGAGTGGCTGGCTGAGTGGTTGGCTGAGTGGTTGGCTGAGTGGCTGGCTGAGTGAGTGGCTGAGTGAGTGGCTGGCTGAGTGGCTGGCTGAGTGGCTGGCTGGCTGAGTGGCTGGCTGACTGAGTGGCTGGCTGAGTAGCTGACTGAGTGGCTGGATGAGTGGCTGGATGAGTGGCTGGATGAGTGGCTGGCTGGCTGAGTGGCTGACTGGCTGGATGAGTGGCTGGATGAGTGGCTGGATGAGTCGCTGGCTGAGTGGTTGGAGTGGCTGGCTGAGTGGCTGGCTGAGTGAGTGGATGAGTGGCTGAGTGAGTGGCTGACTGAGTGAGTGGCTGGATGAGTGGCTGGCTGAGTGAGTGGCTGAGTGAGTGGCTGACTGGCTGGCTGAGTGGCTGGCTGAGTGGTTGGCTGAGTGGCTGGCTGAGTGGTTGGCTGAGTGGCTGGCTGAGTGGCTGGCTGAGGGAGTGGCTGAGTGAGTGGGTGGCTGACTGAGTGAGTGGCTGACTGGCTGACTGAGTGAGTGATGAGTGGCTGCCTGAGTGAGTGGCTGCCTGAGTGAGTGGCTGGCTGAGTGAGTGGCTGGCTGAGTGAGTGGCTGCATGCGTGCATGAGTGGCTGGCTGAGTGGCTGACTGAGTGAGTGGCTGACTGAGTGAGTGGCTGACTGAGTGGCTGACTGAGTGGCTGGATGAGTGGATGAGTGGCTGTGAGTGGATGATGGCTGGATGAGTGGCTGGTTGAGTGGCTGGCTGAGTGGCTGAGTGAGTGGCTGGCTGAATGGCTGGCTGAGTGGCTGAGTGAGTGGCTGCTGAGTGAGTGGCTGAGTGTGGCTGAGAGAGTGGCTGACTGAGTGGCTGGGTGAGTGCTGGATGAGTGGCGTGAGTGGCTGGCTGAGTGGCTGGCTGAGTAGCTGACTGGCTGGATGAGTGGCTGACTGGCTGGATGACTGGCTGAATGGCTAGTGGCTGTGAGTGGCTGGCTGAGTGGCTGAGTGTGAGTGTGCTGAGTCGCTGGCTGAGTGGTTGTGAGTGGCTGGATGAGTGAGTGGCTGACTGAGTGGCTGACTGAGTGTGCTGAGTGGCTGAGTGAGTGGCTGAGTGAGTGGCTGAGGTGGCTGAGTAGCTGGCTGAGTGAGTGGCTGAGGAGCTGACTGAGTGGCTGGTGATGCTTGAGTGGCTGGATGAGTGGCTGGCTGAGTGAGTGGCTGAGTGAGTGGTTGACTGGCTGGCTGAGTGGCTGGTTGAGTGGCTGGGGCTGGTGAGTGCTGAGTGGCTGAGTGCTGGCTGAGTGGCTGGCTGAGTGGTTGCTGAGTGGCTGACTGACTGGCTGATGAGTGGCTGCTGAGTGAGTGGCTGAGTGACTGGCTGAGTGGCTGGCTGAGTGAGTGCCTGCGTGAGTGGCTGAGTGGCTGGCTGAGTGGCTGGCTGAGTGGCTGACTGGTTGATTGGCTGGCTGAGTGGCTGACTGGCTGGATGAGTGGACTGGCTGGCTAGGGGATGGCGGCTGAGTGGCTGAGTGGCTGGCTGAGTGGCTGGCTGGCTGAGTGGCTGGCTGAGTGGCTGGCTGGTTTCGAACCCACGAACGCTGGTTGAGTGGCTGGCTGAGTGAGTGGCTGAGTGAGTGACTGAGTGGCTGGCTGACTGTCTGAATGAGTGGCTGGATGAGTGGCTGAGTGGTTGAGTGCCTGGATGAGTGGCTGGCTGAGTGCCTGAGTGGTTGGATGAGTGGTTGGATGAGTGCCTGGCTGAGTGGTTGAGTGGCTGGCTGAGTGGCTGGCTGGCTGAGTGGCTGGCTGAGTGGCTGGCTGAGTGGCTGGCTGAGAGGCTGAGAGGCTGGCTGGCTGAGTGGCTGGCTGAGTGGCTGGCTGAGTGGCTGGCTGAGTGGCTGAGAGGCTGGCTGGCTGAGTGGCTGGCTGAGTGGCTGGCTGGCTGGCTGAGTGTCTAACTGAGTGTCTGACTGGCTGAGTGGCTGGCTGAGTGGCTGGCTGGCTGAGTGGGTGGCTGAGTGGGTGGCTGAGTGGCTGGCTGGCTGAGTGGCTGGCTGGCTGACTGACTGACTCACTGACTGAGTGAGTCACTCACTCACTAACTCACACAAGTCACAAAGTCAGAAACTCACTCACAGGCCCAACCACCAATCCACTCACTCACAAAATGACTCACTCCCACTCACACAATGACTCACACACCGTCCCTCACTTCCCCAACCACTCCCCCACTGACTCACACCCACTCACTCCCCCACCCTCATTCACGCCCAATTCAAAGCGACTCTCCTACATTGGGGTGACGGGTGTGCATAAGCCTCTAATATCAGGCCACCCTCCCAATGGCGGGTACAGTCAGTATTCACTCCATTTAACAGCCAGATTAAATGCCGCAGCAAAGCCCACTAAGCAGCATGATAAGAGAAGCAGGGCCAGGTTAATCGAGGTGGAGGTAATCCACCCACCCACACACCTACACCCACACGCCTACACCCCCCCCCCCCCACACACACACACACCTCACACAATGATCAGATGGGATGGCCGAATGAGTAGAGCGTCCTTCTCCCGTTTTGGTAGATCCTGGGATTCGAACCCACGAACGCTGGTTGATTCAACTTAATGACTTAAAAATTGATATGTTTCGCTTCCTAGCCAGGTGCTTGGCATTATTAGGATAATGCAAGGACTGGTTGGCTCAGTGTCAGGATAATTTGACTGAGTGGGATATCAGGTCAATGTGCTGGCGGCCTGGTCTTCTAGTGGGACAGCACTATAAAGTCAGTATCCGTCCTGATATAACCTTAGATGTTGCCAGAATGTAAAAACTCCAACAACCACCCAACCAACTAACACCCCCACACACACCCACATCCCACCCCCACACACCCCACACACTTTGCGGCCAGCAGAGCTCCACACCCACATCTGTGGGGAGCAGGAGCAGCTTACCATCCCTCAAACACCTCGCCGAGCAGGTCATGAGCAGCTCGGACCGCGGCATAACCCGGTAATATCGCCCACATGGTCTGCATACGTATGGGCATCTATCTGTAATATCGCCCACGAGTGCCCTGTACTGCCTAGGCAGTAACCCCGGGACCACCCTAGAGGGCGCACCCATCAGTGCTTTACAATGTGTCATAAACTTGTATTATCGCCCACTTGGCTGGCATACATATGAGCATGTGTCTGTACCACCATCTATTACTCCTGCAACTTCTCATAATCCTCCCCAACAAGCAGTGTTATGCGATAATATTCGCAAAAGCCGCATGTCATGCAAAACATTGAAAGTTTATTAATCCGATGGTTTGGATTTTTTTTACCACATTGTTAAAATTGCGTAGTCCAAAGGTTTTGAGTTCTTTTTCTGAAATATAAACATTCGGTTGATGGATATAATCTACCTTACTTTAATCTGAAGTAACTTTTATCTTAAATGCATCAGTCTCTAAGTTAGATATGCACAAGCAAATCTAGATAATTGTTTTGGTTTTGAAAATTTGATGTTTTCATCGGATTAGGCAGCTTTAAATAAATATATTAGGTGGATCGCTATAATTTACTTTACATTAGTTTACTTTGAAGTAATGTTTATCTTAAAGGGTCAACTTGGGTGATATTTTAAGTGAAAAGATGCACAAATAATGTTGGTGCACACTTCAAAACAGAAGGCAGTCGGTCAACTCAATCGGTCATCCTGTAGGAATTCTTAAATTATATTCCTGATTGAAATCCCTATGCTCAAAATCAGGCTAGCTCCACACACATCCCCCCCCCCCCTCTTACCCTGTCCTTGAGCATATATTAATTTGTTATTGAATTAATTTACACAAATTGTTAATCTTAGACTACATCACTATTAATTTTACATAAATAAATAAATGGAAGCCGATACAAATATTAAAGAACATGTGTCCCATGGATACTACCAGGAGATGCAGATAAACATACAGGTAAAGCCCCAGTCAGACCTCACCGGATTGAAGAACCGGACAGAAACAGGACACTGTCTGGTGAAATATGGCAATGTACGGTTTATATACGGTTGGCATCTGGCGTGTCCGTTATCTGTCCGGTGGTGTCCGGAAGTGTCCGGTACAAGTTTTGAACATGCACAAAACTTGTACCAGACACCACTGGACTGAAGTGTACGGTTGGTGTCCATTTTAATTCCGTTTAGTCTGTTTTGTACGGTTCATGTCCATTACCCATCCGTTACGTCTCCAGTTTGCTTCCTGCAGAGTCCGTTGACTGTGCTGCGGGAATTCGGTCTGTCGATTTTTTATCTGTTTTCGGTGCGTCTGTGATCACTCCGGTAGGTGTCCGGTAGGTGTTCAGTTGGTGTCCGGTCCGTCCGTTTGACATTCGGTTTTTGCCCGTCGGTTGACCAGTGCTTGTCTGTTGTTATCCGGTGTCGTGTGTTTATTGTCCGTTTATCATCCGGTGGTTATTCGTTAATGTACGTTCCTTGTCCGATGAAAGCACAACATTTCGACACATTTTGATACATTTTGACACCGGACACCAACGGACTAGACAATTCGTTGTCCGGTGGTGTCCGGTACTCAGTCTGGTAAGGTCTGACTGGGCCTTAAGGGGCATACATTAAATGCATTAGTGCAATAATCAAATCTAATATTGTAAAAATAAATACCAGTGTAATAAAATACCAGCATAATAAGATTATATTTATGGAGAGATCGCCGTTAAACCTCGTAAATATGATACAGGATACTTTGTTTGTTTATTGTTTTACGTCCTAGCAACATATGAGGTCATATCAGGACGGGTACCGACTTGTAACAGTGTGTACTCATGGCAACTTTATAGTGCTGCCCTCCTGGGAGACCAGGGTGCCAGCAGCATGACCTGATATCCCACACAGTCACATGTATCCTGACACTGAGCCAACCAACCCTTGTTCTATCCTAGTTATGGTGAGCGCCAGTCTAGGTACCGACAAGTAGCAATTTTGTAAGTAACTTCAGACCTTCCACAAGGGAAACCTGTGCCCTAAACAATTTGGCCATTATGCATGTATAAGCATTATGCGAGTATAAACGCACGTATGGGATTATATGTTTATTTCCTACCCTAATATGGATGGGGTGGCTTACTTGTTGTATGGCCCCCCACCCTGACCACGTGACCGGTGGCTCCACCCCCGGCACACCTCTATCCTGGAGGCTACACTGTCACTTGCGCCCGAGAGTTTTGACGTCAAACATATGGTCCTTCTGACATATTTCTTTGGAGGAAGCCCGCTGCCACCACATAGGCTACTCTTTCTGATAAGCAGCAAGGGTTCTTTTATATGCACTTCCCCACAGACAGGACACCACAAGCCACAGCCTTTGATGAACCAGTTGTAGACCACTGGTTGGAACGGAAAATAGCCCAAACTACGTCCCGACCATATGTTTGACATCAACATCAATGCTGCACTTGCTTGCTATGCCAGCCTCGTTGTGGTATCCAGTGTGAGAATAGTCCCAATTATCCACTAACCAGACCGGAGCAGGACGTACTTCGAATCCCACTCTAGGTGGAATTGTCACTTTGTTTGCATCAACCTAATGCTACTGGTTGATATGACTCTTATAGGTTATAGTATGAGCTGGACCATGTACAAGGTACCCGCTGTGGTTGGTGAAGCTACCACGTGTATGCATATGTCAGTGCATTGCTTGTACATACATGTGTGAATCATTTTTAAAGACTTAGCATTCCATGGAGATGAGTAGAGTAGTCTACACTGACCCCCCACAGGTAAATAGCCGCACAGACATGGAAGTGTGAATAAAGTGATTGCATCAGGGAGCCTAGATAGTCTAATGCGCAGGACGCTAGCCCATGGAATGGCAATAATTGTGGGTTCAAATCCAGTTCTAGTGTGCAGCATCGCCTTTGTTTGCATGACGACGACATTATTACTCACATAAACAGACCGATATATATTTCTTGCAGACGCCAAGGAGGCATATGTTTGTTTGTTTGTTCTTTTACGTCCTAGCAACATCTAAGGTCATATCAGATTGTGACAGTGCGCACTCATGTAAACCATCAACGTCTAAGGCAGGTATGGCGGGACAGGTGTGAGCTAATCCTATCGGCACAGTGCTACTTACAGGAGAGTGGTTAGGGTCAGGTGACACGAGTAGAACCTCTCCCCCCCCCATCTCCCCATCCTTCTCCCCCGCACCCCTCCCCCCCTACCCCCCGAACCTCCAACCGGACTTGATCAGGCGGATGTAACTTGTAAGAGTAAAATGTGGCACTTTGGTCGTGGCTTTGTTTGTTGTTTTACATCATATCAACATCTAAGGTCATATCAGTCCACTTGTGACAGTGCACACTCATTGTGACTTTGTAGTGCTGCCCCATTTGGGAGACCAGGCTGTAAAACACCATGACCCAAATTCCTACACAGTCACATTATCCTGATACTGTGCTGACCAGTCCTTGCCATATCCTATTAATGGCAAACGCCAGGCTAGGTAGCGACAAGTATCGATTTGATAAGTCTTTGGTTTAACTCGGCTGAGATTCAAACTCCCAACATTCCGCAGGGGATATTTGCACTCTACCGATTCGGCCACCGCATGCGGTAGGATGTAGGTTTGAGTTAGTGTGTGATGTGTGTAGGTGTGTGTAGGTGTGTGTAGGTGTGTGGAGGTGTGTGGAGGTGTGTGGGCATTTGTGTGTTTATAGGGGTTCAAAGAAGTGGTGAGTAGGGAGATGTACCACAAACGTAAACACGCCAGTCACGTGATGGACGGATAAGGAGTTTGAGGCGAGAGTGAGGGGCCAAAGAGAGGCTGAAGGGACTTTTTAGTGTTTTTTGTTTGTTTATTTGTTGGCTTTTTACATCCTGGCAACATCTAAGGTCATATCATGATGGGCACCGACTTATGACAGTGCACATCCATGGCAACTTTATAGTGCTGTCCAACTAGGAGAGACTATACCGCCAGCACAATGACACAAAATCCCACACAGACACATTATCCTGATAACTGTACTAACCAGTCCTTATCCTATCCTATTAATGTCGAGTGCCAGGCAAGATAGCAACAGTTGGTTGGTTGTTGGAGCTTTACCTCCTGGCAACATCTCAGGTCATCAGGACGGGAGCTAGCAATAAGTATCAATTTTATAAATCACCGGTATGACTCAGCTGGGATTCGAACTCCCGACCTTCCGCACAGGAAACAATTCGGCCACCATGTACGGGACCTCCCTGTTTTCGACTACGATAATATTAAGAGTCCGCCAAAGACAACAACTCCTGCTGAGCCACCCCCCACCCCTCACCCCTCCAACCTCCCCACCCCACCCCCCACCCCTCCAACCTCCCACCCCCCTTCCAACTAGTGTACTCACACCCGCTTCTTCAGAGGCCGGCTGGTAACATCAGTGAAGGAGAGTGATGCAATCAGCACCAAGTTAAAGACCAGTGTGAAACACTCAGGCTGTATTATTACAGAGAACCATTTCTAATAACCAAATGAACTGTTCACTGGACTTGGCAATGATTAATAACAGGACAGAAGTAGCAGAAGGAGGACACATTCATTGTCTGCTTCTCCTTTTTTGTTTGTTCTCTGTTCCTTTCCTTTTTAGGGTTCAATCGGGCGTCCTTTCATCGGAGAGCTTGTTCTGTCATGCGCAGGCGCGACACAGAATTACCACGTCGTGTTTCAGCACAACCTGCCACGCCAGCCTCCTCAAGCATAACAGTTGTTTGTTTGTTGGGGTTTTACATCCTGGCAACATCCAAGATCATATCAGGATGGGTACCGACTTGTAAGGCCGTGTACCCATAGACTGTTCCCTTGTGGCGTGTTCCCTTGTGGCATGTTCGATTGTGACCTTGTGACGCACCACACAGACAATGAAAATGTTCATTCTCTATGTTCCCGGTCAGTATGTCACATGTGCCGTGAACAAGGTCATACGGTCCCTGGGTCCAACCTATGGGAACACCCACTAAGTAAAATACAGGTTCATTCAATGTGGCACGTCACAAGCGAACATGTAACAAGGGGACACACCACTAGGGAACAGTCTATCGATACACAGTGTAACAGTGCACACTCATGGAGATTGTATTGTGCTGCCCCACTGGGAAATTAGGCCGCTTGCACCATGATCTGATTTTCCCATTCAGGCTTATTATCCTGATAATGAGCTAACCAGACATTGCCATATCCTAGTAATGCCGAGAGCCAGGCTAGGTAGCGACAAGTATCAATTTGGAAAGTCATTCGTTTGACTCAGTCGGGTTTCAAACTCGCGACCTTCCGCATGGGAAGACTATGCTCTACAGATTCATCCACCCGCATTTGGTCCCAAACATAACAGTAAAGCATTGATTGGCTTAAAGTACATTATAATAGGCTGGTCTGTACCACCTCATATAGATCATTAAAACAATTTTTATAAATTAATTCTTTCATCTATTTTATTTAATTATAAGATTATGAGCTATTAACAAATTCATAAGTGTCTATTGACACATACTTGATTGTATGCTTTTATATTATATGTAAAGGCGATGGTTGAATAAAAAACAAACAATTCTCGCCGTGAATATGGCCTATGCTGCTGACACGGCGTAAAGAAACCACCAATCAATCAATCAATCGATTGGTTAATTCGATAAAATTGCCACATTCATTCTAAATTTGCTGAATCCAATGGATTAGGGTTTCTGCCATATTGCTTTTAGATAAATATATTAGGTTCATCATTATAATGTACTTTAAAAAAGTAAAGTAGATCATAAGGATCAACCTAGTTGGAAGTCACCTTTTATTTTAATAGGTTAACTTTGGAGATATTCGTGCCGAATAAATGCCGAATTAATGTCACTGCTGGAAATTCTAGGCTTTCAACAGTGATGTGTTATTAAATTGACTTAATATTTCTTCTATGCAGCAATAATGATAATAACGATAAAATATTTATTTCCACATGATCATTGTACATACAAGTTTATATTTAAATCAGTAATGTTATGCATGAAAAAGGAGAAAGCAGAAATACAATACTTGTGAGGCGCTTTACCCAGTTTAAAAATAACACATACATATATATGTATACATTACTAATACAAATAATTTGTATGCAGGTATTGCAGGTATAGCAATACCTCAGGGAGCTTTGACGCCCCTGCCCTGCAGACTTGTAAACCACTGCCTTGTGGTACAGGTTCTTGACAGAACCGAAGGCTAAGGGAGCAAACCCTAAACAGAAAACCATGCCGCGGTTGCAGCATTAAGGGCGGTTGATGTATGGAACTCCCAACATCTCCCGACCAGCCACTGCAGGGACAAATAGTTTTGCACCTGTCTTGACATGTTCTTGCCAGTGTGAAACCTCTATTTGCTCCCCGAGAAAGTGCCGCTGGTAACTTGCAAAAGCCAGCAGCACTTCAACACCTTTGCAGGCAGCTTTCATAAAATGTCGACAGGTGAAAAAGCTGCATGCCTTCATGATGCGACATCTGCGTTCAATCATGAGGTTAACCTGGAAGGACAAAGTGACAAATAAGGAAATACTCGATTGGACAGGGCTGCCCTCTATGGAAGATCTTCTGATCAAAAAGAATCTCCGGTGGACTGGACACCTCATGAGGATGTCAACAGACAGGCTACCAAAGCAGATCCTCTATTCTCAACTGTCTTCTGGTTACAGAAAGAGAGGGTGCCCTCATCTCCGGTTCAAGGATACCATCAAGAGAAACCTGAAGCTAAGAGACATTAAGACCGACTCATGGACGCAACTCTCACAGCAGAGCTAAATGGAGAGCGGCAGTCAAGTAATGAAAGCAGTCTTTGTCGCATCGCGACCGACAGCATGATGATGATGACTAATACAATACTAATACATTAACAATAATAAATGCTTAATGACTGCACCAGTATCTATGTTAGATATGTAGGAGCAAATCTAGGTTAAGTGTTGTGCTTTTGAAAAAATATTATGCTTTATCGTATTAGGCAGCTTTAATGGTGAGTTATATGGCAATATAATTAAATGGAAAACTCAGCTAAAAGCCGCTATTTGTTTCATAATTAGGGCTTCCCATCAAAGGCTTTACAAAAGCACAAACACCATGTCCTTCCCACAACAGGTGGCTCATCCTTCATAATAAGGTAGGATTGTAGGCGACAGGAACCGATGGCTTTAATTTGTTCAATAAAGAAGAATGTTCTCTTTGCAATATATTGTAGTAGTCTGCACTGACCTCTCAGGCAAGAGCCACAGAGGCAGGTAGGCGTGGGTAGTGTGGTGATATCAGGGAGCCTAGGTGGTGAATGGTTAGCACACTGGCCCGGAATGCAAGAGATGTGGGCTCGAGGCCCGCTGTAGGCACAATATCTCCCATGTTCATCTCCCCCACCATGGCAATGTTTGTTTGTTGAGGTTTGATGTCCTAGCAACATCTATGGTCATATCAGGATGGGCACCTACTTCTGACAATGTGTACTAATGACAACTTTATAGTGCTGCTCCAACATCCAAGGAGCAGCACTATAAAGTTGTTCCGTCACTCAGGCATATTATCCTGATACTGAGCTAACCAGCCCTTGCCCTATCCTAGTAAAGTTGAGTGCCGGCTAGGTAGTGACAAGTATCAATTTTGTAACTCATTGGTTTGACTCGACTGGTATTCAAACTCCCAACCTTCTGCATGGGAAGCCTGCGCTCTACTGATTGGGCCACTACATCCTGTATGTGATGTGCAAACCCGCAGATCCCCCAACAGCATGGCTGACTGCAAACTATATTTATCAGTAACTGGGCTGACCTAGTTTGCTTTGGAACATCAATCGAATAGACTTCTGCAATGGAGTAGTTGCTAAAATGGGGCTCCATTAGCAAATATTGATTGATGTTCTCATCTCGCCCCCCACCACACACATTCAAGCACAAACACACACACTCAAACACACACAACATCGATATTACGTCTCGCCAGAGGCTCTCCCAATGCGAGATAACTGCATCTCTAAGAATTCTTTGATGCCAGAATGTCATCAGAGATTGGCAGCAGCAAGATGCATTTAAGCAGTTAACAAATTATTGTTAACATATATCATTGGTATTTTCTACACATAACTATTTGATATTCTCAAGTATATCAAATCAAAATTGGAACATGAATGGGATGATTGCATAATATCACCGAATGCATCGAACAAAAATCCACTGCATTAGCAGGACCAAGTAGTCCTTACTCAATTCCACATTGGCCACTCTTGGCTGACTCAAGGCTACATTCCTTACACGCGGTATGCGGCATGCGAATGCGGCAAAGAATGGAAAAGCATCTAAGTGAATGGGGGTGCTTCCATGCCTCCAAATGCGAATGCAAATGCGGCAACCGAATTGGTCCATGTAGCCATCGGTGCGGCATGCGAATGCGAATGCTGCTGCGTTTGCCATAGAGAACAGTGTTAGAGAAACCTGACACTATGTGTGGGTGTAGGTGTGGGTGTGGGTGTGGGTGTGGGTGAAAGGACCTAACCTGTTCGCATGCCACATTCGCATATCGCATACCGCGTGTAAGGAATGCTAGCTTTATGCAGTTTTACTCAAGGGAGAACCACCCCTCAGTGCACTGGATATCAGTGCCCACTAACACTCAGACACAATCTGCTCAAGTGTTTAGATTTTGTGGGCCATGCACCAAAAATGCTTTTACGCAAATTACATGTGAGACCTCTTTATATAGTTCCTGAGAACAACTGGGATATATGGTATTATGCAAGTATTATTTACCTGTAGTTATCCGGTAACCCCGCTTCAGGGGGAGCTACCTGCATGTTGTCTATACCTATGCCATGTTCCTGTGCGCCTACAATCTGAGTGACCTGGTTTGCTCCGAAGTAGTCAAACTCCAGCTCGGAGTCGCCCGCGTGCATGTACGAGATAGGCCTCCGACCTCCACTCTCCCCAGAATTAAAATTTTAATTATCTTTTGTGAGTTAAATTTTGCTGTCATTGGACAGAAATTTAACAACTTCCAACATTGCGCTGATGTCCGAGAGCTGGTTGGAGGTGGGAGTCATCGACTGTACTGATGCATAATTTGCAGAATCGCAGAATCGCGGTTTTTGAACATGGAGAGCACAACCCTGGTGCCACCTGGAGGATTCCATCTGCCCTACATCACTTACCCAGCGGGAGAGCCCATTCCTGGTTGCTCGGTTGTTGGGAGTTTTACGTCCTGGCAACATCTAAGGCTATATCAGGATGGGTACCGACTTGTGACAGTGCACACTGATGGTGACTTAGTGGTGCCCCACTGGGAAATCATGCCGCCAGCAACCAATCCAATATCCCACCCAGTCACATTATTCTGACAGTGAGCTGACCAGTCCTTGCCCTATCCTATTAATGCTGAGCGCCAAGCTAGGAAGCGACAAGCATAAATTTTGTAAGTCATTGGTTTGACTTGACGAGGAATTGAACTCCCGATCTCCCGCATGGGAGGTCTGGGCTCTACCGATTCGGCCACCGCGCCCGGTGCCATTGCTGGTCATTGAGTCTACATTCTGTAGTGAGGCACCAACCACCACCAGCATCACCAGTACAGATTTTAGCATCCCACCAACCCTTTTTCACACAAAAATAAAATTTGTGGGGACAAGCTCAGAGTTCGCTCAATAACCACATGTGATTCGCTCCATGAAAAAGCGATGGTTTGGAGCTTCCGCCATATCCTTTCGATAAATATAATAGGCTGAACATTATAACCTACTTCACATCAGACTGATGCAACTTGTATGTTAAATGGTTCACTTTGCAGATATTTGAAGTTAAAATATACAAAATAAATGTTGGCAGGCACATTGAAATGGTGGGCATCGCATAGCCTTCAGCAGTGACAGGCTCTGTTAAATTGACTTAGTATTCCATCTATGCCCGCAATAAGCATTCAATGAGTGAATCAGTACCTACTTTGGCTATATAAGATCAAATCTAGATGCATTGCATATAGAGGGGGTGCAATGACGTCACAAGACAACTTCCGGTGGCCATATTGGATTACATATGAAAGGCTTGAAAGGGTTTACATTGTGTTTATTTATCAATTTGTTGGTTTATTTGCCACTGTTTTGAGCAGTTTGGCCTCAAAAGTTTGGGGAAAGGGGGAAGTATTTTTGTTAATCATGTAGCCTCACATCATTGCTAGAGCACAGCATGTTGACACTTTGGATGCTCTGTCAAAGAATTAGGAAGGTTCGGGCAGTACCTGCTAGGTGGCGCCACATATTTCAGCAGCCGCCCAGTGGTGGCTGTAGTGTTCTTGGTATAAGACAGGGAGTGCCATAAGTAGTATTAAGTGTAATCCAAGATGGCTAACCGCTGAGTGTTGACGTCACATGCTCTCCCTCTATTGGTGTAGAAAAGTGAAGGCATTCATCAGAATATGCTGCTTTAAAAGGTTCCCCCAAAACCAAAGCTCATCTTGTAATCCAAATGCTCACCCAAATGTCGCTCTTTCAATGTTGTCCAATTCGCAAGATTAAAAGCACACACAAGGATTTAATTTAGCATCTCAAATGCTGAAAAGCATGTCTCCGCTTCACTTTCCCGCCATCATTATCCATTCGCAAGAAGCCCATTCTGGGAGTGGGTGTGGCGGGTTTGGGGGGAGGATCGGCTTCAACCATATTATCGCTCATGTTTCCATCATTTCTCATTAGTGTGTGTGTGTGTGTGTGTGTGACTATGTGTGTTGGGGGGGGGGGGAGGGCAGGGTTTAAAGTGTGGGGTAAAGAATTTCTGCTCGGAAAAATCTCTGCTTTGGACCATTTGCAAGTTTGTTTGTTGGGGTTTCACAGCTTAGACACATCTATGAGCATATAAGGGCGGGTACTGACTTGTGACAGTGTGCACTAATGGCAATTTTATAGTGCTACCCCACTAGGACATCAGGCAGTCGGTACCATGAGTCGATATCTCACTCAATCATATTATCCTGATACTGAACTAACCAGTCCCTGCCTTATACTAGCAATGCCAAGCATCAAGCTTTAGGTGGTGACAAGTATAAATTGTGTAAGCCATTGGTTTGACTGAGCTGAGTTTCAAACTCCCAGCCTCTTCCACGCAGGGAAGGCCTGCACTTTGCCAATTCGGCCAGTGAGTCCAGTCCACTTTGTAAGAAATCCCTCTCCACTCCACACCCATTTCCCACTTCTGTATTGCTCAACTCCCACCTTCCCCACCCACCCACGCCGATGCCACACCCATTTCCATCAATACAGCACCACCCGCCTAATTCCCACTAGCCACTTCCGGTTCCTTATAGCACGTGTACGATAGGGCGATAATAGATGGCCACGTGGAGCGGCGAGCGATAATAGATGAAAGTGATCTTTGGATCCGTGGCATTAGTGTGGATGATTACCGGGCAGGGATCAGTGGCCGGTCAAGGGCATTGCGGGATGACTGGACTTGGCAAGTGGCCAGCTGCAAAACCCAGCCACTCTCGACTGCTCAAGTAATTTACGGCAGGAAATGGGACTTATTCTCCGCCCCAGGCAACACCCCTCCAACTTTCATCACCAGTAATGCTACACAAGTGTATGTATACATACACACAGACATATATATTGCACACGGCTAAATATTGGCTACTATAATATGTATATATAAATGTATATATATATTCAATATAATGCATTATATCTATTAAGCACTGCTAGATATTGGCTGCTATCATAAAAACCCTAGAAGACGAAGATGACGAAGACGAGGAAGAAGACAAGACGACAAAGAAGACGAAGATGACAGAAAAGAAAAGCGATGAAGAAAAAGAAGACATGGAAGACAAAGAAGACAAAAATGAAGGCAGCAGAAGAAGGAAGAGACAGAGAATGAAAACAAGAAAAACAAGAAACGGGAGAAGAGAACAGTACAAACAAGGTACTCAATAATAGGACAGTTTGTTTTATTTAACGACACCTCCAGAGCACATTGAATTTTATCATCAGCTAGTGACGTCAAACTCATTAAGATTTATTTGTGGTGCGTTTATATTATATTCATATGCACTTTCTATTGTAGCATCTAAGAATTGCACAGCATCTAAATCACTCACCATCATTCGCTAACCCAGCCAACCAGCATCGAGTAAGTCACATACCTGGAAATAAAAAGAAAATATAATATTTACTACTGAGTACACATTAACGGAACAAGCATGTCGTTTTGAAATGAAATAAAACGAGCAAGTTTGATTTATTTAAAGCTGCATAGTCCGATGAAAATATCAAATTTTCAAAACCAAAACAATTATCCAGATTTGATTCTACATATCCAACTTAGATACTAGTGCACATATTAAGCACTTGTCGCCATATAGAAAGGCATCCAGAGCCAATTTAATACAACCTGTTACTGCAGAAGCCTATGGTGTCAGAGTTTTGGCAGGCTTGCCAAAATTATTTGTGGATGGTTGCACTTCAAATATTTTTAAAAATTAGACATTTAAAATAAAAGTTACTTCAAACCAAAGTAAAGGAGGCTATAACAATCAATTTAATATATTTAACTCAGAAAATTACAGAAACTCAAAACCATCGGACTATGCAACTTTAACATGAAATTGAAACTTGCTATTAAAATGATAATCTATGGCCTTAAGGATCCCATGGTGGCTTCCACAGTTTGTTTGTTGTTTTATATCCTAGCAACATCAAAAGGTCATAGCAGGACGGGTACCGACTTGTAATAGTGCGTACACATTGCAACTTTATAGTGCTTCCCCATTGGGAGACCAAGCCACTGGCACCATAACCCAATTTCCTACTCACTCACATTATTCTGATGCTGAGCTAACTAGTCCTTGCCCGATCCTTGTAATGCCGAGTGCCAGGCTAGGTAGCGACAAGTATCAATTTTGTAAGTCATTGGTTTGACTCGACTGGGAATCGAGCTCCTGACCTTTTGCACAGGAAGCCTGCTGATAGGGTCACCCCGTCCAGTCCCAAAACAACGTTATATGTGGCAGATAGAAGCTTGTTGACTCAGTAAATCTATTTTTAACAACTACACAGAACCATGCCTCATAGACATTGGGTACTGGGGAGAGCAAATACACCACTTTTAGTTTTACACTGACTAAATCTGTGGCCCAGAACTCCAAAAACCTAAAACCTTTACAAACTGAATAGACAATATATAATACAGTATTATTCGCTAAGCTAGAAAGCGTGCAATCATCGTGTTTTTGACCTACCGCACAGGAAGCCTGTGCTCTACCAATTCCGGCCACCACGTCCAGTCGTGGTATATGTTGTGATGTGGTTTGGTGGTATCGTGTGTTGTAGTGTCGTACATGGTGTGGTACATGGTGAGGTATATTGTGCGGCTTTGTTAGTTTCTTTCGTTTTTTGTTTATTTTTAGCCGGTGTCTTTTGTTGATTGATATATATCCCCAACCTAGAACAGTCTGTGCCTAGTTCGGCTCACCCGGACTAGAGGGCGCCCAGCCTGCTGGTGAATAATTGAGATGTACGCGATTTAGAGCACCACGTGGTGTCACGTGATGTCACGTAGTGTCACCAGGATCAGCGGGTTACTGTCAAACACATAGTTACAGCCTCCCACATAATCTAATAACAGGTCGGTTGGTTGTTGGAGTTTTACGTCTTGGCAACATCTAAGGTCATATCAGGATGGGCACCGACTTGTGACAGTGCGCACTCATGATGACTTTATAATGCTGCCCCACTGGAAAACCAGGCTACCAACAACATGACCTGATATCCCACTCAGTCACATTATCCTGACACTGAGCTGACCAGTCCTTGCCCTATCCTAATAATGACAAGTGCCTGGCTCGGAAGAGACAAGTATCAATTTTGTAAGTCATTGGTTTGACTCGACCGGGAATTGCATTCCCGACCTTCCGCACGGGAAGCCTGTGCTCTACTAATTCTGCCTCCGCGGACAGTATAAAATAACAAAATCAGAGATTGGATCCCTCCCCTCAATTCTATTTTGGAGTGATTTATCTTGTTGCTTTGACACACATAAAACAAAAGCTTTATAATAGGAATGAAAGTGGTCTCCGGGGAAAAAAAAGCAAAAAGCAGAAATGCAGATATTCTCCCATAGGTTTAGCATTGTCAGGGAATCGCGAAAATTTTCCGGAAGTTAGGTTTCATATATATAATACAGTAAAACTCTCAAAATCGAACGACCTTGGGACCGACTTTAAGTGGTCCATTTAGGGAGAGGGTCGATTTAGGGAGTTGAATATGGTTACAATGGTATTGTTGGAACCCAAGTATAGCGATCGATATAGGGGAGTGGTCGATCTCTGGAGGTGGTCGGTCAAAGAGGTTTTACTGTATATTATTCACTAAGTTAGCAAGAGCACAATCATAATATTTTCTAGTCGTGCGACAAAAAACAGATGCACAATTTATACGACACCTGCTTTATACTGGCAAAGAGTTTGTCCGGATGACTGCCTGGATGTAGGGCCTATGAATATCCCGGGCAGCGGTGTGATGACCTTCGCGACAAGTCCTATTTGGTGCTATCCCTCTTCAATACCAGGCCAGGCGCCTGGTGAAAAGAGGGTGCAGGAGGAAGGGGGTGTAGGGGAGGCGGGAGAGGGAAGGGTTAGGGTAACCTAGGAGAAAAGGGGGTAGGGAAAGGGGAGGAAAGGGGGAGGAGGGGGGAAAGGGAAGGGAAAGGGGGGAAGGTGAGGGAGATAAGGTGAAGGTGAAGGGGAGGGTGAGTGGTCAGGGAGGGAAAGGGGTAGAGTGAAGAGTGGGGATGGGAAGGAGGAGAAGGGGAATGATGAGGAGAGAGGAGAGAGGGAAAGGGGGGGGGGGAGAAGTGGAGAGGGGAGATGGGTAGGGTAGAAGGGAAAGTTGGAGGGAGGTTGGAGGAGGTTGGAGGGGGTAGAGGGAAAGGGGAAGAAGAGGGAGGGAGAGGGAGGCGGAAGAAAAGGGAGGGGAGGTTAAGGGAGGGCAGGAGGAGGTGGAAGGGGAAGGAGGAGGGGGGAGGAGGTGAAGGGAGGAGGATGGAGGGCGATTGAGGAGAAAGAGGGGGGAGTGGGAAAGGGAAAGTGAGGGGAAGGGTATGGGGAAGGAAGAAGGGAGGAGGGGAGGGGGAAGGGAAGGGGAGGGGGAAGGGGGGAGGGAGGGGGAGGGGAAGGGGAGAGGAGGGGGGGAGGGGGAGCAGGGAGGGGGAAGCGGGGGGAAGGGAGAGGGGGAGGGGAAGGTGAGGGAAGGGGAGTCGGAGGAGGAGGGAGTAGGGAGGGGGGCGCAGAAGGAGGGAAGGGGAAGAAGGAGGGAAGAGGAAGAAGGATGAAGGAGGAAGGAGGAGGAGGGAGAGGATGGGAGAGGGGAGGGGACGGGGACGAGGGGGGGGGGGATCCCACAATCCCAGTGACTGCCCACTCGGCCCAAGCCTGAATATATGCCACTTAGTTAGAGTGCCAGCGACACTGTAGGGGTGGCAATAAGGTTAGGTAACCCCGAGAAGAGACTGACTGCCTGGCATCTGTCACCCGTCAGTGCCCGTGTACGCAGGTATGAAGCAGGCGAGTCGTGCGCGGCAGATCTATCGGTGCCACTTCCGATCCCACCGACTGGTTAGATGTCGCCACAGTCGGGCAGTTTGCTGATTAGAAGCGGTCTGTTTTGAGGGTGTGTGGGTGGGGATCAATGCTGCCGATAGACCTTTTCTGAGTGCTTTACACCCACCACCACCCTCCAACCACCTAGGTGGTGACTAGTACTGACTAGCATGGCAGTTTCATAGCCAGGAGTAGATCATCGCGGACCATCGCGGACCATCGTGGACCATTGTATACTGCCGTGGACCATCGTATACCATCATGGACCATCGTATACTGTCGTGGACCATCGCATACCATCGTATACCATTGTATACTGTCGTGGACCATCGTATACCATTGTGGACCATCGTATACAGTCGTGGACCATCATATACCATCGTGGACCATTGTATACTGTCGTGGACCATCTTATGCCATCGTGGACCATCCTAGACCCTCGTCTACCATCGTATACCATCGTTGACAATCCTAGACCAGAGTATAACATCGTGGACCATCGATGACAATCGTAGACGATCGCAGACCATCGTAGACGATCGCAGACCATCGTAGATCATGGCAGACAATCGTAAACCATTGTATACCATCACATACAATCGTAGACAATTGTAGACAATCGTGGAGCATCGTAGTTGCTACATTGTAGCTGGGACCAGACGGGGTGGACGAATGAGTAGAGCGGCCGTCTCCTCTTTTGGGAGATCGGGAGATCCGAACCCATGAGATTGTGGTTTCGGATCTCCCGATCTCCCAAAACAGGAGACGGTCGCTCTACTCATTCCGCCACTCAGGAGTTTGTGGGTTCGAATCCTGGTCGCTTCCTAGCGTGGCTCTCCGCATTATTAGGATAAGGCAAGTACTGGTTGGCTCGGTGTCAGGATAATGCGACTCGGTGGGATATCAGGTCATGGTGCTGGCGGCCTGGTTTTCCAGTGGGGCAGCACTATAAAGTCGCCATGAGTGCGCACTGTCACAAGTCAGTACCCATCCTGATGTGACCTTAGATGTTGCTAGACGTACAACAACAACTAGTAGCTAGTCACTGGTGCTCGACATTACTAGGATTGGGAAATGAATAGCGCAATGAGGAAGACCTAATTGCCAGCAGCTGAAATTCCCTGCTTAATCGATGAAATGGAAAAAACAATCCGCAAAGAGATGACAGAAAGAAAGAAAGAGAAGAAATAGAAAAAAGAAAGAAGAACGAGAGAAGGAAAAAGAGGAAGGAATAAAGAAAGAAAACAGAGAGAGGGAAAGAAGGAAAGAGAGAGAAAGAAGGAAAGAAATAAAGAGAAAGAATGAAAAGAAAAAAGAAAAGAAAAGGAAAGAAAGAAATAGAGAAAGAAAGAGAATAAAAGAAAAAAGAAAGAAAGAAAGAAAGAAAATTGGGAAGCAAACTTAGTCAGAGCAGTGCACAATAACAATGCCCAGAGGTAGAATTTGCAGCGTCTCCCCCCTAACCCGGGGCAAACACAATAGACAGGCACGTGGTGCGCTGTTCCCACACTCACTCTCCACGCGCAGGTTTTGCCAGTAAGTGTGCGCACAGTGCAGATTAGGTCGGGTTAGGAGAATGCCACGAAGCACTCACGCTAATAAGAACGCCCCTACCTCTAACCCCAAAAAAACAAAAAGGCAACAACAACCAAAATAAACAACTAACCCAACAAAAATGCCCTTGTAAACGTGTTATCCATCTCAACCAGTCTTTTCTTCTTTTCCTTTTGTCGTTGTTGCTGTTCTCTAGTGGCATGCAAAGAAATGGTCAAAATAATATTCGCTGAGGTTATACCCCTGTCACACTATGATGTAACGGGCCAGCGAGTGGGGAACGTAGAAATCACTTATTTACGCCGAGATACATAAAAATTCTCGGCGTTGCAGGGCAAATTTGGAATTCAGTGCAATGTAGTGGACATAGGCAAAACGTCGGTCCAACGTAGTTATAAAATGTGTCAACAAGTTCAAACGTGCCCCCCCCCCAAAAAAAAAAGGCCCAACCTAAGCTGGAGATGGTGAAGTAGAAACAGGTTTGTATCATGGTGAAGTTGGAGAATGGCTAGTTGGTATTCCTGCAGGAACCTCTCAGGGACATCCATCCTCTATGAAGAGCTAAGCTGAGCTGCTGACAGGACATCGGGTGCCTTTATATACTCAAAGGCAAAATGTTCACACCAGGTTCACACCATGTTTGCGTACGTTCGAAGAATGTTGGCGGACGCTACATACATCAGCCGCGCGCACCAGCCGTTCGTCAACTACGTCGAATATGTCAAGACATGTTGGACTTACATTAGACTACTGTTAGACACACATCAGAGACATGTTAGACCTACGTCGAGATACCTTAACAGCAGATTGGCAGCGGGTGGGCTGCACGTTCCTCCCGACTCTCCGTCAGTCTACCGTAAGTCGACGTAGCTCAACGTAGACCAACGTAGCTCTAACAAACGGCTAACGTATCTCGACGTAAGCCTAACATGAGCGCAATGTAAGCCCAACATAACCTAACGTAACGGCTTGTATGTCGAGCTACGTCGAAAGATTTGGGTATGTCCAAAACCTTGACGTGTGTCACCGTATCTCAACGTAGGCTTAACGAACACCTAATGTATCTCGACGTTCCTCGATGTATCTCAACGTAATGGCCAAATTTCACCTACGTCGGCTTACACTACCGTGTTACGTCGTAGTTAGACAGCCCCATTAGAGCTGCATAATCTGATAGTTTTCACTTTCTACCATATATATCACCCTTCGATGATGCTACACAATGCTCACAGAACTCACACAATATATACTAGACATAACTGCATCAACAAACAAATATTCCTGGAAAAGACAGCAACGGGCTGTTAAATTGATTCAAATCCGACTCGACCCAGGCCAGCCCCCCCCCCCCCTCAACCATCGCCTCGGTAGCCCAGCCCAGCCCAGCCCAGCCCAGCCCAGCCCAGCCCAGCCCAGCCCAACCCAGCCCAGCCCAGCCCAGCCCAGCCCAGCCCAGCCCAGCCCAGCCCAGCCCAGCCCAGCCCAGCCCAGCCCAGCCCAGCCCCATAGCGACCCTTTCGCCCAAAGCGACATATTTCACACATTAAGCCGTGTCCATCCATATCTGTCCAACGGAGAGAACCCTAATTCAGTGGGGCAGATCTTCCAGCCCCATCAACTCCGCCCTGAGACCAGGGCTAGGTTATAGCCGTGTTCACACGGGAAAAGTTTAAAGCGATTTAGACAAGGCGAATCATATGAATCGATTTAGTTTGAAAGTGTTTCGCGTTCACACGGGCAGTGCTTTGAGTCGGTTTAAGGCGGAAGTGGATATCTGCGCATGAGCAAGTCCAGACTAACCAGCGCCAGTTTCGGTTAGTCAACGTCGGCACGAGAGAGTGTGGGTTCGACCTAGATCTGTTTCGACTGAATCGTATTGTTTTGGAACAGTCAAAACTTCTGCTGGGCAGTGAAACCCTAAAAATAAATGATGAAAAAAATATCTGTGCACAGCTAGCAGTTTCATAGAGCAAATTTACCGGAAAGTCAACACACTCAGGTCTCGACTGTCACGTCCTTAATCCACTTCAAGTAAGTCGGTTGCGTTCACACGGGCGATATAAGTTGATTCATAAAATTTGCTTCATATAAACCACCTACAGAGGTGGTTTATAAATTCCGCCTTATATGATTCGAATCAGCCCTAAATCGACTCAGATGCGCGTTCACACGCCAAATGTGAGCCGAACTAGGCAAGTCGATTTATATGATTCGAATTAACTGCCCCGTGTGAACAGGGCTATTGACAAGTATGTATTTTGGATGTCATTGGTTTAACTTTACCAGGAATCGAACTCCCAACCCCCCGCACCGAGTACAACAATATAATAATAATTTCATTTTGTATCTTTATACTTGCATAATATATTATATATATTATATATACTATATACTATATATTGTATATATATACTATATAATGTATATATATACTATACATAGTATATATATATTATCTATATTATCTATATTATATATTATCTATATTATCTATATTATATTATATACGACGGTGGTGGCGCCAACATAGCTCTAAACTCCCACAGCTTAGCATAGCCGATAGCAGATTGGTTAATAATTAATACAATACTGATAGAATATTAGGTTAAATAATAATACCTCCTGCCAAAGATGTATACCTGCACAATATTCTGATAACTATCCGTAATTAATGTATTAGTTCAATCAAGTATTACAGTATGAAGGTTATGTATGTTTAAAACAAATAAAATTGAAAGGGCAAATAGAGAGAAAAGGGTCCGTTGATCGAGTACTCCTACAACAGATATTATTCTAGCCTGGAAATACGACACCCCAATTTGGACCATTTGATGGAGCACGACGGAATGAATTACGGCGAGATTCCACTTCCTAAATACCAGCTCTGTATGAAGCCGCCAAGGATCAGCGCAGTATTTAGACACCTGCCCACGGGTTACCGTGGGAACCTTCCCACGCCGGGCTGTGTATGTAGCGGGTAATTAACCCACCATCAAGGCCACCCCCACCCCTCCCACCCCCTCCCACACACACCAACATAGCCACCACCAACTCTTTTTGGGTATGAGTTGCGTCTACTCTGCTAAATGTTATTTACTGTTGTATTTCCAATGAAACCACATCATTTAGACAATTAATAACAATAATAATAATAATAACAATAATAATAAAAATAATATCAAAAGAGACCCATTGGCATAAAACAGTGCACTGGACGTGGTGGCCGAATCGGTAAAGCGCAGGCCTCCCGTGTAGGAGATCGGGAGTTCGCTTCCCGGTCGAGTCCAACCAATGACTTACAAAATGTATACTTGTCGCTTCCAATCTTGGCACTCAGCATTAATAGGATAGGGCAAGGACTGGTTAGTATAGTGTCAGGATAATGTGACTGAGTGGGGTATCGGGTTACAGTGTCGGTGGGCTGATTTCCCAGTGGGGCAGCACTATAACATCGCCATGTGTGTGCACTGTCACAAGTCGGTACCTGTTTTGATATGACCGTAGCTGTTGCCAGGACGTAAGTCTCCAACAACCAAGCAACTACATAAAACAATGCAAGTCAGTGACGTCAGATTCCGATCTTTTTTACCCAACGAAAATAACCTTCGCGAGGATCAATGTGCAAAGAAGATTGCCACCGCAGGAAAGGGGTTAACCTATTCTTATCAGACACTCGCCCCTCGTACCCCCCACCCCCCCACCCTCCACCCGACACCCGCTCCTCGCCCACAAACAATGCTCATGTGATGTTGGTTGGTTGTTGGAGTTTTACATCCTGGCAACATCTAAGGTCATATTAAGGCGGGTACCAACTTGTGACAGTGTACACTCGTGGCGACTTTATAGTGATGCCCCACTGGGATACGTTTTTTTGTTTTGTTTAACGACCCCCCCCCCCCCCCCCCCCCGCCAGCAGAAAAAGTAGACATCGGCTATCGGGGGTCATACAGTGGTTTAAACATATAATAAATTACAAGTTTTTTGTGGGGTTTTTTTTGTTAACAAAAAATACAATTGATAAAACAGGTAAAATAGAGTACAGATATATATACCAAAAGAGCATACAACTGTGGTTAAATCACAAGTGGTATATGATAAATAAACCCAATGCTGAGACTCTTCAAGTTAAAAATGGAAAATGAACTTTTGGTAAAAAACAGTTTCTCTCAGAAATTTAATAATGAGCTGCGGATGGAATCTGAACGACTCCACACTGGCAGACCAGACCGCCGGCACCATGACACGATATCCCACTCAGGCACATTATCCTGACACTGAGCCAACACGTCCATGCCCTGTGCTAATAATGCAGAGTGCCTGGCTAGGAAGCGACAAGTATACATTGTTACGTCATTGGTTTGGCTAGACCAGGGCTAGCTGAACAGGAGACGGACGTTCAACTCATTCGGTCATCCCGCCTGGTCCCTATCAAAGCGAACTGAAAGATAGTTACACTCATGGATCACTGAGAAGAGAAGTTCACTGCAAAAGATTCTCAAATGAAAGTATCACATAGCCCACTGTGACTAATACGGGTGCCCTTTGACTGTGCCTTACAACCTGTGTAATTCTATCTATATCCTTTCCAAGCTTGAAGTCACAGAGTAGATTTCAACCCAGTCGTTAGTCAGGGATGAAAGTGGTCTCTGGCTGCAACCTCCTTGCGATCAATATTGTCCAAAATGGTCGCCGACCGGTCAGCGATCCGTCAGTGATTTTTTAACGACCAGTCACACGGTGGTCACAAAGCGGTCGAAAAGTGGTTATGTTTGTTTGTTTGTTGTTGTTTTATGTCCTAGCAACAACTAAGGTCATATCAGGATGGGTACCGACTTGTGACAGTATGCACTCATGGCGATTTTATAGTGCTGCCCCCCTGGGAAATCAGGCCGCCGGCACCATGACCCAATATCCCACTCAGTCACATTATCCTGACACCGAGCTAACCAGCCCTTGCCCTATCCTAATAATGCCGAGCACCCAGGCTAGGAAGTGACAAGTATAAATTTTTAAGTCATTGGTTTGACTGGACCGGGAACCGAACTCGCGAACTCCCGATCTACCACATGCGAAGCCTGTGCTCTACCGATTCGGCCATCGCGCCCGGTCCGCAAAGTGGTCGAAAGCGACCGCAAGCGTAGTGTGACTGGGGGGAGGGGGGGGGGGGGGGGGGGGAAGCTGCGAACACACTGGACGCGTAAGTCACGCGGTTCTGGCGCGAGCGTCAAGCGTTGTGCAGGCGCAAAAATCGAAATGTATGTAATAAAGACAAGCAGAACACACTGGCATGGCCGGTTCTCGTGCGGGCGTTGCGCGGGCGGAAAGAATCACTTTTGGAGCGATTTTTGCTGCTTGATGCGTGGTGACGCTTGGATTTTCACTGACATTGACTGACTTTGCCTGACTTTTCTCGACTTTGCCCGACTTTGTCTGACTTTTCCCGACTTTTCCCAACTTTGTCTGACTTTGCCTGAGTCTGCCCGACTCTCCTCGACTCTACCCTACTCGACTCTATTCGACTTTAATCGACTCTACCTAACTCAACTCGACTCTACCCGACTCGACTCTACCTGACCTTACTCTATCCAACTCGACTCTATCCAACTCAACTCTACCTGACTTCACTCTACTCGACTCTACTATATATTTCTATAGCTTTTTTCCAGCGTGCGGTCCGCGTCCATTGTGTTCGCTATTTGCGCGTGAGAACCGCATGCCGTTCGCTTGTCCTTGCCGCCCACGCGACGCACGCGTCCTGTCTGTCCGTACCTTTAGTTGGTAGAATTGTGTTGGTCATGTTACCGTCCCATTAATGCAGTAAGCAACGCACTCTGACATCAGCCATATCAGCAATCTACTCGACATCAACCGGACCACGTGACCAGCCAAGACGCATCCCTCTTCATTCATCAACCACAAACCTTGGTTACGATAGTTGCCATAGAAACCAGCCACGATTGGCATGGCAACGGGAAGACGCCTTCAGACTGGATAGCATCCATCAGCCGCCCGCTGCCTGGCAATATACGGGGCAGACATGGCTCATCTGTTAAAGACGCTGTATAATAGACCAGCGTTCATACAGCTATTCAGCAGCCAAATTTTAGGCCTTTTTAGGGCCTTTTCAGGTCAGATATTCAGTTTTTTTAAGGCTGAACAAATATGACATTATAATGATGATATATAGTATACATGTCAACTCTTTATGGTCTTTCACCAGGTTTCTGTATGCTATTTTTATAAATGAAAAGAAGTATAGTAACTATGACGGACGATATGAACCGAAATATATTATGCTAATGCCTAAAATTGACGTATCGTGATTCTGTCATTGGTTGATGTTTTGTTGATGCAGCTAGTAATGAAAACAAATGAAATCGCAGCTGCTTTCGAATTGGACTTAGATAAACCTAAAAATTGAAGGGGTTTCCAGCACATTTGGTAAATTTGCAAGGCCTTTTCAGAGTATTTTCAAATTTAAGGTATTTTCAAGAGACACCATCAAATTAGAGGCATTTTGTTGTTGTTGTAAACTTCGGTCATTTACACTATTTAATTACAAGAATAATTCATTGAAAAATAATAAAATATTGTTATTACATTCAGCTAATTAAGTTGTAGTTTATCTTATCAGGATCAGATATTCAGTGCATGCATTTTATATGTTGGTGTTGTTTTACGTAGTTTTCTGTACACCGCTATGTCGGTACAGTCTGGGTTTAGGTATAACCTAAATTTAGCTAACTAATGCCTGGTACACACCTACCGTATACAATTCGCGCACTAAAACTCGTGACTCGACCCGACCCGCTTAAAACTGAAAACGGGCCGATTCATTTTTCGAATCGCGAATCACAATCGTAATCAGTCCGTTTTAGCCCTAAAACTGAGTTTTTAGTCGCGAATCGCAATCGCTAGGTGTGGGCGGCGGGAAGCGCACACATAGCGATTTTTGTGCGCGAAACGGGCAGTTTTAGATTGTATACGGGAGGTGGGTGCACACAAACGGTGGGTGTGTACTAGGCATTAGTGCTTGTGATATATGTATCTGAGACTGTCTCAAAAGGTGCTAAGCAATATGGGACAAAACTGTGTCCATTGTAACGATCAACACACTATCTGCTTATGCATTAGCTCAGGATAAACTGATTTGTTTTTTACATGGTGTTTCATCTTCCCAATACAATACATATTGATTTGAAGCAAATGTCCTTGGGTGTTCAGTGTATCCGTTTTTGTGCTGTTTTGTGTCAATCGTTACAATGGACAAAAAAAAAGAGTTATCAGCTTTTGAGACAGGCTCATCTACGTTGTAGCAAGCATTCAGTGTGTGCATTAGTATGGTACAGTCTGGATTTAGATCAAATGGTAAGGGATGCATGGGTGGATTTGATTGGTTTAAATGGGTAGGATGGATACATGCAGATAGCAGGTGGTTCACCTGTGTGCAGTTGTTTGATGTGTAGGTGGGGTGAGGTGAGGGTTAAGGCTCAGTCACACCTCACCGGATTGGGGAAACGGATAGAAACCGGACACTGTCCGTTGAAATACGTCAATGTCCGGTTTATATATGGTAGGCATCCGGCTTTTCCGTTCTCTGTCCGGTGATATATGTTCTTTACAGTGTCCAGCTTGTATGGTAGCAAGTTTTGAAAATGCACAAAACTTGTACCGGACACCGCCGGACTGACGTGTAAGGTTGGTGTCCGGTTTAAGTCCATTTAGTCCGTTTCATGTCCGGTACCCATCCATTACGTCTCCGGTTTGCTTCCTGAGTAGTCCATTGACGGTGTTGGGGGAATTCGGTCCGTCGGTTTTTTCGGCGCATCCGTGAACAGTCCGGTACGTGTTCAGTTGATGTTCGGTCCATCCGTTTGACATTTGGTTATCGTTCGGTTGTCGTCCGGTTATCGTCCGGTTATCGTCGGGTGGTTATTCATTAAAATAGATCATAACCGTCACCATGACAAATTTATCTAAAAATTATGGCAGAAATACAAAAATAATCCCACTATGCAACTTTAATTTAAAGCTACAGGCTCTAAAATCAGTTTGAAAAAAAACCCCACCCTTTAGTATACATATATAAACTGGATGGCCGAATGAGTTGAGCATCCGGCTCCCCTTTTGGTAGGTCGTGGGATTAGAACCGGTGGGTATGACCGACCGCTGCTCGAGTCAAACTAATGATTTAAAAATGTATACTTGTCACTACCTAGCCTGGCGCTCGGCATTACTAGGATAGGGAAACGAGCAGCGGAATGAGGAAGACCAATTGGCTGCGATTGAAATTTCCCCATCTTAATCAACAAATCTATTAACAACAACACAAATTGTGTATTTTATTTTACGGAACTCCACCTGAACACAACAAGGATCATTATTTTCGCGCCTGGAGTTGGTCGAGCCAGTGTGTGTGGCTGGGTTATGACCACACGTGTTCTCCCACGGCCTGTGTCAATTTGCTGTCCGCCAAACGCCATTCGTCCTCTTCAGGTGTGGGTGTCACCTGCGGGTCAGCTTTAACAAAGATCACGTGACCGCCCCCGTAAAAGGATCTACTTAGGCTCTACATCGGATCTACATCGGATCTACATCGGATCTAATAGGATCTATATATGATCTACTTAGGATCTACTTATGATCTATATAGGATCTACTTAGTATCTATATAGGATCTATATAGGATCAACATAAGATCAATATAGGATCTACATAGGATCTACTTAGGATCCACATAGGATCCACATAGGATCCACATAAGAGCTACATAGGATCCACATGGAATCTACATGGGATCTACTTAGGATCTAATTAGGATCGTTGGTTGGTTGGTTGTTGGAATTTTACGTCCAGGCAACATCTACGGTACCAACTCGTGACAATGCGCACTCGTGGTGACTTTTTTATAGTGCTGTCCCATTTGGAAATCAGGCCCTCAGCACCATGACCCGATATCCCACTCAGTCACATTATCCCCGCACTGACTCCTTTCACACGTCCTATTAGCTGCGGAATAACCCGTCCTTGCCCTGTCCTATTAATGCTGAGTGCCAAGCTAGTAAGCGACAAGGATCAATTTGGTAAGTCATTGGTTTGACTCGGCCGGGATTTGAACTCCTGACCTTCCGAACGCGAAGCCTGCGCGCTCTACCGATTCAGCCACCGCGTTTGGTGGGTGATAAAGACGATGATGGTGATTATGATGATGATGATGATGATGATGATTATGATGATAAATACACAGCTTTGTCCCAGAGGAGTGAGGCGACTTGTTGGTAACTCATCTACCACACAGCCCCATTTATCAGATTACACCACACGAACCACGTAATGGACTTGTCAGTAAAACGTGGTCTGCGGTCGTACTAACATTTCGCAGCACCTGAACGAGCCAAATCAAGCAGCTCTCACCTTTTTGTACGACACCCCAGCCTAATGGAACACAACAATAAGTCTACTCACATAACAAACCTACCTTCCAAAATTAATTAATTCATTCATTCATTCATTAAAAAGGCTTGCAGCAGCAAATGATTTAGCGATCATTTCCCATTTATTTATTTACTTATTTATTCATTTATCTATTTAATCATCTACTTATTCACTTATTTATTCATTTACTTATTTATTTATTTATTTATTTATTCATTTACTCATTTATTTCCTTATTCATTTACTTGTTCATTTGCTTATTTATTTCCTTATTAATGTACTTTATTTATTTACTTACTCATTTAAATACGTATTTATTTATCTATTTACTTACTTATATACTTACTTATGTACTTACTTACTTATTTATAATATAATGATTAAAAAGACTTTAAAAAATCACTTATTTATTTACTTATTTATTCAAAAGATTTGTTTAAATCAAAGTCTTGTCTGTGGACCCACTTCTCACAAGGAATTCTAATTCGGTCCGCATTAGTTAGTAGCCAGTGAATGACATCCCTCAACCTCTTAACTCCAGCCCTCCCCCCTCCCCCCCACACCCGCCACGCACCCTGTGGTAGGGTGGGGAGGGGGTGGTTATGGGGGGCGGATACTCTCCTTCCGCACGCCCTATTACTAGTATTAGCAGCAGGATGAAACATGTGCGCATGCACGCCCAAGACTTCTTGAATAATCTGGAAAGCAGAAAAACAAGCGCAACCCCATATTTCGTTTCACGGAGTGATGGATATGCCTCTGTTTGCCGGCCCCATGTGACTAGCATGTATGCAGGAGGAGGGGAAGGTGGTGGTGGTGGTGGTGATGGTGGTGATAGTGGTGGTGGTGGTGGTGATAGTAGTGGTGGTGGTGGTGGTGATGGTGGTGGTGGTGGTGGTGGTGGTTGTTGGTGGTGGTGGAAGGAGGAGGAGGAGGAAGAGAGGGAGGAGGAGGAGGGGGGAGGGGGAGGGAGGAAGGGAGGAGGGGAAGGGAGAGGGGGAAGCGGAGGGGGGGAGGGGGAGGGGAGAGGGAGGAGAGGGGGAGGGGAGGAAGGAGGAGGAGGAGGAGGAGGAGGAGGAGGAAGGAGGAGGAGGAGGAGGAGGGGGAGGAGGAGGAGGGAGGAGGAGGAGGAGGAGGAGGAGGAGGAGGAGGTGGTGGTGGTGGTGGTGGTGGTGGTGGTGGCTCCAGCCTGGGCAGGAGGCATGTCAGGAGTAGAACACGCAAAAAAAGACAAAAACGGCGACAGGATGTACAGCTTGAAGAAACAAGTATCCCAAGTACCCCACCCTCTCTCACCCCATGCCACTAGCCCGCCCCCACCCATCCCTGCTCCTCATCTTCCAAAAACATGCGCACGACTTAGCCATGAAACACTACTAATTTTCCTAATGAGTAACTGTGACATCACCTCCCGTGAATAGGTTCCTCCAAAGCTAACACCGTCACTACCAACATGTAAGTAAGATGAGGCATCACAAACCTAATACGTCTCTACCTCTCCATGGCAACAGAACGGAAAGTATCCATACACGTGACTTATTCTAGAGCCATGAAACACTAATAATTTTACTAATGAGTGTAACAGTGACATCACCTCCCGTGAATAAGTTCCCCTAAAGCTTATACCCCTGTCACACTACGATGTAACGGGCCAGCGAGTCGGGAACGTAGAAATCACTTATTTACGTCGAGATACGTAGAAATTCTCGGCGTTGCAGAGCCAATTTGGATGCCAGTGCAACGTAGTGGACGTAGGCAAAACGTAAGTCCAACATAGTTGTAACGCGTGTCAACGAGTTAGAACGTAAAAAAAAAATGGCCCAACCTTAGGTTAACAAGCCTCCAGCGCGCACAGCATCAGCCTAGCGAAACCTTCGCGTTGGCTTAGCGTAGGACTCGTGTAATTACGCCTGCCCTAACGTAGCTACGTGTGACTCTGATATAATTTGTAACATAAGTCGACGTCAGGCCCACGAGTGAGCAGTGTCAATCTAATGACAGTCCAGCATGCTCAGCGTAAGGACAGCGAGCGCTCAACATGCTCGACATGGATGCCTTTATATTCTCGAAGACAAAATGTTAACAGCATGTTGGCAGTGCGGGGGCTGCACGTTCCTCTCGGCTCTCCGTCAGTCTACCGTAAGTCGACGTAGCTCAATGTAGACCCACGTAGCTCTAACAAACGTCTAACGTATCTCGACATAAGCCTAACATGAGCGCAACATAAGCCCAATATAACCCAATGTAACGGCCTGTACATCGAGCTGCATCAGAAGTTTTGGGTATGTCCAAAACCTTGATGTGTGTCACCGTATCTCGACGTAACTCGACATAGGCTTAACAAATGCGTAACGTATCTCGATGTTCCATGACGTATCTTGACGTCATGGCCAAATTTCACCTACGTCGGCTTACACTACCGGGTTACATCATAGTCTGACAGCCCGATTACACCGTCACTATGAACATGTAAGTAAGATGAGGCATCACCAACCTAATACGTCTCTACCTCTCCATGGCAACATAGCAACAAACATCCAGCTATGGCTTAGTAGTGTAATGTGGGTGGGTGTGAAGATGGGAAATATTACGCCTCAATCAGGCTTTCAAACCCACACCTCTTCCCATTCCGGCGTTAGCATGCCAACAGTTACACTACCTAGGCTCGCTGATGCAATCATCCTGTCCACACCTACCTGTCTATGTGGCTCCTGGCTTGAGAAGTCAGTGTAGAGGACTTACAGTATTAATCTAATCACTAAAGTCTGATTATACTCTTGCAGAGTTCGATGGTTTTGGCATTCTACCAAATTTATTAAGGTAAATAGATACATTAGGTTGATCATTTGCTACCTTACTTTAGTTTGAAGTAAATTTATTATAAATGGCTAACTTTGGCGATATTTGAAATGAAAATATGCAAAATAAATGTTGGCTTGCACATCAAATTGTTGGACAGCATAGCTTCAGCAACAACTAGTTCTATTACATTGACTTAGCATTCAAGAATTGCTTAATAATCTAACTCTAATTTGGATATGTCGAATAAAATATAGAGAAATGTCTTGAATTTGACAATTTGATGCTTTCATTGGACTAGGCAGCTTTAAATTCTAGTTTCTAGTGAACAAAATGGATAAAGCTTGAAGGAAACAGCTGGAATTTCAAGTATTTTGACTATGCCTTATACCTTATGTAATTCCATGTATCCCTTCTCTGCATAGCACCACAGAATGGACGATTTGAGCTTCAACTCAGGAAGTAGGGATTTTTATGTGTAGGACCATTTAAATCGAGCACCCCATTGCTATTCTTATCAGTTCTAAGCGCAATACAATGAACTTTCTCAAATTTGAAATGGTCAGAGAGTTTCAAATCCGAAACTAGTGAAGCAAGCTTTGTGATATTTTCCTTGGGGAACTTTTACAATGAGATGCTTCCTTCTATTTTATAGTTGGGTGTTTTTTGGGGTTTTATGTCTTGGCAACATCTAAGGTCATATCAGGACGGGTACTGACTTGTGACAGTGCACAATCATGCCAACTTTATAGTGCTGCCCCACTGGGAAATCAGCCAGCAGCACCATGACCTGATATCACGGTCAGTGACATTACCCTGATACTGAGCCAACCAGTCCTTGCCCTAGATCCTAATAATGCCGAGCACCTGGCTAGTAAGAGACAAGTATACATATTTAAGTCATTGGTTTGCCTCGAACAGGGTTATAACCCATGGTTTCGAATCCCATGATCTACCACAATGGGAGACGGACGCTCAACTCATTCGGCCATCCAGTCTGGTCAACTCTATTTTATAGAGAAACCTTATATAACATTGTAAATATATTTAGGTCCTCTCCCTTTAGGTCATATCATGGACCATATAGCATGTCAACCACCAACTTCCGATCCGATACAGCCAATGGGAACACAGGTTGCACACAGTCGGGACCCAATCAATTAGTCAATTAGGGCCTGCCAAAACACGGCCCTATTTATGTACTACGTGGGCGATCCAGTTAAAGTAACGGACATGTCTGTGTGTGCCAGGCGGGTCGTCACCGAGCAATTTGGGCCTGACTGAATGGTACAGATCTAAGAGGATGAGGAGAGACATCATTGAAGCACAGTGAACCTTTATTAACATCAAAATACTGCACTGGGTACCTTTATCAACATCAAAATGCTGCACAGTGAACCTTTATCAACATCAAAATGATGTACAGTGAACCTTTATCTACATCAAAATACTTCACACTGAACCTGTATCAACATCAAAATGCTGCACAGTAAACCTTTATCAACATCAAAATGCTGTACAGTGGACCTTTATCAACCTCAAAATGATGCACAGTGGACCTTTATCAACATCAGAATGCTGCACAGTGAACATTTATCAACATCAGAATGCTGCACAGTGAACCTTTATCAACATCAGAATGCTGCACAGTGAACATTTATCAACATCAGAATGCTGCACAGTGAACCTTTATCAACATCAAAATGCTGCACAGTGAACCTTTATCAACATCAGAATGCTGCACAATAGACATTTATCAACATCAGAATGCTGCACAGTGGACCTTTATCAACATCAATGAAGCACAGTGAACCTTCATCAACATCAAAACGCTGCACTGTGGACCTTTATCAACATCAACATGGTGCAGCGAACCTTTATCAACATCAGAATGCTGCACAGTGCACCTTTATCAACATCAAAATGCTGCACAGTGAACCTTTATCAACATCAAAATGCTTCACAGTGAACCGTTATCAACATCGATGCCGAGTCGCTGACACTAACAATGCACATCGGGGAGCTATCAGAGCGACCTACAGGCACCGCAGACTCCATCAGCGTGCACCCGGCGGGACGGTGCGGCTGGAGACTGTCAGCGAGGTGGCGCTGGGTCAGGTCAATACGCACAGACTTGAGCCCCACCTGACCACCACCACCACCACCGCCTGTCAATGTATCGAACCGCGCCCCCCAATGGGCAGTTTATGAACCACGCCGTCAGTTTTACACATGGCCAAATCAAGTGTATTATCTGGGACGCTACTTACAACACATCCTGTCACGTGACAACTGCTTACACGGGGCTGGTGGGCTGCAACTTGTAACTTCTAAGTGTCGTTATGGATATACAGTAAAACCTCTCTAACTCGACCGACCGACCATGGGACCGACTTTAAATGGTCCATTTAGAGAAGTGGTTGGCTTAGGGAGTTTTTAAAAAAAATCGTTACAATGGTATTGTATGGGCGATCGTTTGGGACCCAAATAAAGCGATCGATATAGGGGAGTGGTTGATATGTGGGGGCTGGTCGGTTAGAGAGGTTTTACTGTATACATACTTGCTTAGACTCTAAAGCTGTATAGTCGGATGAAAATATAAAATTTACTAAACCAAGACGATTAATCTAGATTTGATTCTGTGTCGAACTTCGATATTGGTGCAGTTATTAAAGTTGCATGGTCCGATGACATATTTTTTTCAAAACAAAAACTCATTCTTACATTTGATTCTATATATCCAACTTAGGTGCTGGTGCATTAACTAAGGCTTTGGGGCAGCATATACAGAATAATCAGTGAATTTATTACCCCCATCCCTTTGGGCACCTACTTTGAAACAGCCATTAGGCAGGGAGACCACTAACCAATTAGGTCAATCTCGTGACCTTATTAGTCCTACCCTCATTCCCAGTACCATATATGGCATTAGTCAGGTTCCACACTACCTACACATTAATAGGTCATTCCTCATCACATGACCATCACGAGATGTGAATCTGGGCCACAACAGCAAGACTTTTGACAAGCTTGCCGAAATGATTTTGGGTTCTTTCAACTCAAATTGCTCCAAAACTAGCCATTGTCCATCAAAATGACTCCAGAATAATGAATAGTAGGTTATAATAGTCAACTTGATATATTTATCTAAAAAATAATGGAAAAATTCGAAAGCCATCGGACTATGCAATACTAATTTAATAGAAGGGAATACTAATTTAATAGAAGCTGTTGTGGCTGAACATATGTGTGTCTTGCATTTTGGTGTGCATATTTAATTTGGCATGTTCACTTCATAAAACGCCAAGAGTTAGCCATTTATGATAAAAATTACTTAAAATTAAAGTAACGTACTGATCAACCTAAAGTATTTACCTAAAAGAAACTAAAGGCCAGATTTTTTTTAACTATTTGACTATATAACTTTATCCATTTCCCAGATAACATCTGCATGTGTGAAATAGAGGCATTATTAACCTCTCAGGCAAGGAGCCACATAAACAGGTATGTGTGGATAGACCCCTTTCAATGTTTGTAAACATTGTTTATGCGCACGCAGCTTGGCTGCAGAACGAATGCACACTGCCATTGAGTTTGCCGGTATGCGCAGTGCAAAACGTTAATTTTATTCAAAATTAATAGAAATGCAGAACCCTAACCTTATAAATTCAATATAATCTATTCATTGAATATGTTTTCTATATGTGATGCAAGCGGTTTGTGTCTAGGTGGTGTGGTTTTAGAGATATTTCACTTTTTCTGTATGAAGATTGCTCACCGCCATTGACAATGCATTGAGTTTGCTGTACGCGCAGTGCAAGCCGTCTATTTCATTCAAAATTAATAGAAATGCAGAACCCTAACCTTATACATTTAATATAATCTATTCGTTGAATATGCTTTCTATATGTGTTCCAAGCGGTTTGTGCCTAGGTGGTGTGGTTTTAGAGATATTTCACTTTTTCTGTATGAAGATTGCTCATAGCCATTGAGTTTGCAGTGTGACAGTGTGTCATCCTGCAGCCAAACAGCGTGTGCACTGACGTAAATACCCATGCTGACGTCATATGAAATAGGTCTATAGGGTGATTGCATTAGGGATCCTAGACAGTGTAATGATTAAGACGCTAGCCCCGGAATGTCAAGAAGTGTGGGTTAGCGCAATATTTTCCATTTGCAAAAGACAACCTCCAGGAAAATGCTATGGCAGTGGGCGAGCCGCTCGGAGCTGTTCGGAGCTGTTCAGAACTGCTCGGAGCTGCTCTCAGCCACTCGAAGTTGCTCTTTTCATGCCCAATGCGGCCTTTATCAATGACTGAAAATTGCTAATCAGCACAGCTTCAGAACAGCCGTGTAACTGACACATGCACTGAAGCCTTACATATAACCGGCTTACGGCGCCGTAGGCTTTACCTAATCCTTTTAACTCCGGCAAAGGGAGATGAAGCAACGGAAAATCAATATATGACAGGGGGTATGCGCACGACTCTGCCTGGTTGCGGGAAACTTCACATTTAGCTTTACACCCACCAGCCCCATACCCCCACACCCGACACAAACACACCCACACCACCCACACACGGACACGAATACGCACACAACCCGACACAAACACGCACACCCACATACACACACCCACACAAACACATCCACCCCACCCACACCCCGACACAAACACCCCGCACTCGCACGGAAACACCACCCACACACCCCAACACAAACACACCCACACCCCAACACGAACACCCACACAACCCGACACAACCACCCACACCCACCCAAACACCCCCACACAAACATATCCACCCACACCCACACCCCAACACAAACACCCCCACACTCCCACGGAAACACCACACACACACCGACACAAACACACCCGTACACACAACCCGACACTAAAACACACACAAACACCCCCAGACACAAACACACACACACAAACACACCCGTAGACACACAACCCGACATAAACACACATACACCGACACAAACACACCCGTACACACCACCCGACACTAACACACACACAAACACCCCCGACACAAACACACCCGTAGACACACAACCCGACACAAACACACACACACCGACACAAAAACACACTCCCTGACACCCCCACCCCCAACACCCACCCACCCGGACACACACACCCTGACACAAACACCCCGACACACCCATACCCCGCCACAAACACCCACACCCCCTAACACCCACACACCCTAACACACAGACCCCGACACAAAAACCCACACAACCCGATACCCACACCCCCAAACACCCACACACCCGACCCAAACACACACACACTCACACACACACAAACACACACACAGTGATACCCACACCCCAACCACCCCAACACCTCGACTCAAACACGCGTACACACACCCGTACCCCAACACAAACACACACACTCACACACACACCAAGCTGCAGTATACAAAAAAAAACTATAACGAACAGCAACGGACGTGTAATGGATATGTAACGGACGGTAACAGACGAGAACGGACGGGAAACGGACGGGAAACGGACGGTAACGGATAATCACCGCATACGTCAGTCCAGCGCAATCCGCTACAAGTTTTGTGCATGCTCAAAACTTACTTATAATGGATCGGGCCGAATATCAACGTATATCAAAGGATATGCAACGGACACAAACCCGACTTTGCTGGATATCAAAGGACTTTGTTCGGTTTCTTTCCCTTTCCCCAATCCGGCGAGGTGTGACAGAGCCTTAACCGGGAAGGGTCAGCGGTCAGTGTAGTCGAGCCACCACCGTGTGGCTGGACTCATTATGGACTACTACAACAGTAAATTTATCCCATCCCCAAATCCTCTCTTTGCCCTTACGATTTTTGTCTCTCATGGATTTACGTGAATGTCGATTTAAAAGAAGATAAAAATGCGAAAAGAACTCCTCTACCTCCAAAAAGAAGATAAAAGAATATGGGAAATTTGCCTCCCTGGTTATATCGATAAATGCGATTAACAACAAAAAGGACTGCAGTAGCCTTCAAATCCTATTAACATTAGAACTGGCAGCTTTCTGGGTTTTTGTGGCTTTCGATGAAATCTGTTCATTTCTGATGGTTGGTAGAGAGCATTCACTAGTGTTGTTGTCATGGCAACGAACCTAGCCGTTCTTTCCTAAATGAGTTGAATGCGCTTTTACCACATGGCAGGTCGTGGGATTCGAACCCGGCTGAGTCAAAGGATTGACTTTAAAATGTATACTTGTCGCTACCTAGTCTGGCACACTGCATTACTAGGATAGGGAAAGGGGCAGTGGAATGGGGAAGACCAATTATCAGCGATTGAAGTTTCCTAAGCTTAAAGATTTGATCACCTGACTATTCGCTACATCTTAGAGTTTCATAGTCTGATGAAAACATCACATTTTCAAAATCAAAACAATCATCTAACTTTGATTCTACATATTTGATTAGATGGTGGTGCATTTATTAAACATTTGTCGCAACATAGAAGGGAATACTGGGGCAATTTAATAGAACCTATTACTGCAGAGGACTGTGGTGTCAGATTTTTGGTGTGCTTGCCAAAATTAAATTAGCATGTCTGTACATTAAATATCTCAAAAGTTCGGCATTTAAAATAAAAGTTACTTCAAACTAAAGTAAGGTAGATAATCACGATCAACCTCATATATTTATCTGAGAAAATGACAGAACCGCCCAAACCATCGGACTATGCAACTTTAAACAAATTAAACATTTAGAACGTCGAAGTATAGCCAGGGATATTTAAAGTAATAGTCCTGGACATATAAATCCCTACCTGGTTGGTTAAAGGTCAAAGAGCCCATTTTGTGACGTCATGCAGTGAAGGGATATGCGGTATTATGTAGGCTATATAAGGCACCGTCAAAGGGTTTCAAATTCACTGTTAGCCAAAGGCATTGTGCTACTTTCCTTATGGAACTGTATTACAGTAAACTGCTTCTTTATAGACTTCTCGATAATTAGAGAGCCATGATTAGAGAGGGATTTTTCAGTTTTCTTCTATAAGGAGCTGGGTATAGCTCAGGCGATATAGTGTCCACCACCTGTGATGGTGTGGGTCATCCGATCGATCCTGCTCCGTGGACCCATTTGCAGTTTGGGCTATTTTCCGCTCCAACCAGTGGTCCACAACTGGTTCATTAAAGGCTGTGGTATGTGCTGTCCTGTCTGTGGGAAAGTGCATATAAAAGACTCCTTGCTGTTTATCGGAAAGAGTAGCCTTATGTGGTGGCAGAGGGTTTCTTCCAAATAAATATGTCAGAATGACCATATGTTTGACTTCCAATAGCCGATGATAAAAATCAATGCGCTCTAGAGTCATCATTAAATAAAACTAACTTTTTTTGTGTCGCAAAAAAAAAGAAGAATTTGAGAGTTCTAAAAATATACCACAGTGGTTGATCTCAAGAAGTCTTTGTTGGCAATATTATCCACTCTCCAAACACTTCTTTAGCAAATAGCCTACGCTTGCCCGGCGCCCCGTAAACTCAGTTCGGAGTATTCACACAGACGTAATGCGCACGCACCAGATTTGGCGCCTTTTCAGCTGGCACATGCGCAGTGTACGTGCACATGCAAATGTCGTCTGCCTCACTGGAAGCTCAGCAAATTACCGCTCCACACTGTAAGCACCTTTCGGAAATGCGAGGGAGGCAGCTGACATTTAAATGGGTTGTTTTTGTGTTCTGTGTGTACGCGCACTGGAATTCAGACGGTTACATGAGAATGTGAACGCTGTATGCATTACATTATTATTAGTATTGTGATGGCCCACGGTCTTCCATACTGTCACGCACTCACGGAAGAATGCCAAAATTTAGTTTCAGTACGCTTCAACCTGGTGTATTACAAAACCTCTCTGCTTTCCGCGGTGTCAACAGTCAACTGACCCGCCCCCTAACTCGCCAGGTCCCACGTCGTCTCTATAGGTGGGTGGGGGGGTGAGCTCGCCACACGCAGTAGAAGGCAGCCCAGTCGGGGTCTGCCCGGTGGCTAGCCTGCCACCACCTAGCGCAGTTCAGTGTAACTGCATAGGTGTGTGGCGTAGTGTCTGCCACCACCGTGTGGTAGTGGGGCTCATGTACAGACTACTACAGTATTATTGCTGTTTCACCTCGCCTAGTTAAAGCTGCACATTCTGATGGTGTTGAGTTTCTGTCATTTTCTGAGATAACCATATTAGGTTGATCGTTATTATCTATCTTGAAGTTACTTTAATTTTAAATGGCTAACTTATAAGATATTTGAACTTGAAGTGAAAATATGCTAAATTTGTTTTGGCATGCATGCCAAACTCTTGACACCATAGTGTAAAATATTCCGATAATGACGCATTGGTGGGGGATGGCAAATGGTCTATTTGAGAAAAGGGTATATAGGGCCAGGTGCATATATGTGTTTATGTGGTTGCTGGTGGTGCTTGATTCATTGGTAAATAGTCATTGTGGTGCTAGTAAGATAGTGTGTAAGGGGCACTTAGAGCTCTACCCACTACCCCTCCCCCCCCCCCCCCTGCTAGTCATGGATCACCACACACTCAGCTCAGGGCAGGTGGTGGCCAAGGGAGCCACACCGCGTGGTGGTGGGCAGATCACTGTAACCATGGGGACCGGAAATGCTTGATTCTCATCGGTAGAGCTGTAGATGCTTGATTCTCATTGGAGAATGTGGTCAGGTGATATACTATACTGAATCCATGTACCATATAAATAATAAACCTGGGCTTGGCTCTCTCTCTTCCTTCACTCTTTATACTCTTCCTTTCTCTTTTTGCCTGTATTGATTTCACTATAGCCTGCCTACACAAACACAGATTCCAGCTGTGGACTTTACAATAGGTTTCTACAGTAACAGGTTCTCTTAAATTGCCTCAGTATTCTATTCTATGCATGTACTGTGCGCGGTGGCCTAATCGGTAGAGTGTGGGCCTCGCATGCGGAAAGTCAGGAGTTTGGTTCCCGGTCGAGTCAAAATAATGACTTTAAAATTGATAATTGTCGCTTCCCAGCCTGGCGCTCGGCATTAATAAGATAAGGAAAGGACTGGTTAGCTCAGTGTCAGGATAATGTGGCTGAGTGTGATATCGGGTTATGGTGCTGGTGGCCTGATTTCCCAGTGGAGCAGCACTATTAAGTCACCATAAGTGTGCACTGTCACAAGTCGGTACCCATCCTGAAATGACCTTAGATGTTGCGAGGATGCAAAACTCCAACAAGCACCCTTTAAGGAATTCACACCACCCTAAGAAGTGCGTGATGGAGAGAGTATGGTCGATCAATAAATACATAGTGAGGGCAGTTTGAGATAAGATATAAGCACTTAATTATTCAAATGCGGGCATGTCAGGGGTTTGGGGTTTTCACAGTACGTCTAGCAACATATCAGCTCATCATATCAGGTTTGTTTGTTGGGGTTTTACATCCTAGCAACATCTAAGGTCATATCAGGATGGATACCGACTTGTGACAGTCCACACTCATGGTGACTTTATAAAGCTCCCGCACTGGGCAATCAGGACACCCTGACTTGATATCTCATTCAGTTCCATTATCCTGATACTTATCCAACCAGTCCTTTCACATTCTTATTAACACCGAGCGCCAGGATAGGTAGTGGCAGGTATCAATTGTGTTTGTTAGTTTGATTCGGACAGGTTCCGAAACCCTGACCATCCACACAGGAAGACAGCTCTCATAGTAAGTTAGCGATTCAGTCACCGTCATATCAGGACGGGTACCGACTTGTTACAGTGCACACTCATGGCGACTTCATAAGTGCTGCCCCACTGGGATACGGCGCCACTGGAAGCATGACACGTTATCCAGCTCAAGTCGCTTCATCCTGTCATTAAGCCAGCTAGTCACTGCCATGCCCGAGTAATGTCAGGTGCCAGCCAATGTAGCGACAAGTATAAGTTTGATACTTCTGCATCCTTCTACCTATTTGGTCATTCCTTCCAGTCATATGATATTCGGAGAATTGTCTAAAATTAGACGGCTTTATAATGATAACTGCTGCTTCAAATTAAAGAAGGGTACATCGTAATGATCAAGCTCATATATTTAGCTATGAAAAGGAAAGGCAAAACCTCTCAATCTCAAAGCCATCGGAATATGGAACTTTAATAACTAGCTGAAGGGGGATGTGAGGGTCTGGGTTGGCGGAGGGGACAGGAGGGAAGGGGACGGGAGGAGAGGGGACGGGAGGAGAGGGGACGGGAGGAGAGGGGACGGGAGGAGAAGGGACGGAGGAAAGGGGACGGGAGGAGGGGGACGGGAGGAGAGGGAAGGAGGAGGGAAGGGACCGGCGGAAGGGCACGGGAGGGAAGGGGACGGGCGGGAAGCGGACGGGGGAAAGGGGGCGGGAAGCGGACGGGAGGGGGGGACAGGAGGGAAGGGGACGGGAGGGAACGGGGGGGAAGGGGACCGGACGGAGGGAGGGGAAGGGGGGAGGGGGGAAGGGGAACGGGAGGGAAGGGGACGGGGGGCGGGAGGGAAAGGGAGGGACGGGAGGGAAGGGGGGCGGGAGGGGGGAGGGAGGGGAAGGGAGGGAAGGGGGGGAGAGGGAAGGGGGACGGGAGGGAAGGGGACGGGAGGGAAGGGGACGAGGAGGGAAGGGGGGGGAGGGAAGGGGACGGGAGGGAAGGGGCGGGAGGGAAGGGGACGGGAGGGAAGGGGACGGACGGAGGGACGGGAGGGTCGGAGGGAAGGGGACGGGGGGAGGGAGGGAGGGGGGGGGAAGGGGGGGAGGGAGGGGACGGGAGGGGGAAGGGGACGGAGAGGGAAGGGACGGGAGGGAAGGGACGGGCGGGGCGGGGAGGGAAGGGGACTGGAGGGAGGGGGGGAGGGAAGGGGAGGGAGGGGATGGGGGGGATGGGAGAAGGGGCGGGAGGGGAGGGGAGGGGAGAGGAGAGGAGGGGAGATGAGAGGAGGCAAGGGGAGGCAAGGAAAGGGGAGGCGAGGGGAGGGGAGGGAAGGGGGGGGGGGAAGGGGGGCGAAGGGGAGGAACGGGGAGGGGATGGAAGGGGAGGGAGTGGAGGGGAGTGAGGAGGGGAGTGGGAGGGGAGAGGAGTGGAGGAGGGGAGGGGAAGGGAGGGGGGAGAGGAGAGGAGAGGAGGGAGAGGAGAGGAGGGAGGGGCGGGAGAGGAGGAAGGGAAGGGATGGGTGAGAGAGGAGGTGGGGAGCCAGAGGAGGAGATGAAAGGAGAGGAGGGGAGGGTAGGAGAGGAGATGAAAGAAGTAGAAAATAGGGGAAAGGAGGGGAGGGGAAAGGAGGGGAGGGCAGTGCGGAGAGGGGAGAGGATGGGGGAGGGGAGAGAATGGGGGAGGGGAGGGCGAGTCCTGGGGGAGGGGAGGGGAGGGCGAGTTCTCGGTGCAGGACGCCACCGGAAATCAGCACTGAGCTAATAGTCCTCCTGGGGCTCGCTTTACCAACACACCACCCACCTCACTTCACATTACCAACACACCACCCACCTTATTCCACAGGAAGCATATTGAAGCATGCGCCAAATCAAGGAACTCGCCTCAATACACCAACAATCAAGGAGGTGTAACCTTTATTATTTAGCCGAGTATTAAACACTAAACAGTAATCACAGGCGAAGCAGTGGCTTAGTAGTAACATCATCATCATCATGCTGTCGGTCGTGATGCGACAAAGACTGCTTTCATTACTTGACTGTCGCTCTCCATTTAGTTCTCTGCTGTGAGAGTTATGTCCATGAGTCGGTCTTAATGTCTCTCAGCTTCAGGTTTTCATTTCATGAAAGCTGCCTGCAAAAGTGATGAAGTGCTCCTGGCTTTTGCAAGTTACCAGTGGCACTCTCTCGGGGAGCAAATAGAGGTCTCACACTGGCAAGAACATGTCCAGACAGGCGCAAAACTATTTGGCCCTGCAGTGGCTGGTCGGGAGATGTTGGGAGTTCCATACATCAACTGCCCTTGATGCTGCTACAGTGACATGGTTTTCTATTTAGGGTTTGCTCCCTTAGCCTTCAGTTCTGTCAAGAACCTGTACCACAAGGCAGTGGTTTACAGGGCAGGGGCGTCAAACTCCCTGAGGTATTGCAATAGTAGTAACAATGTGATGGTATAATGACAGTTGTTTACACTTCGGCTTTTAAATTTAATTTAACAAAAATTTTAACATTAAAAAAACAACTAAATTGTTTCAGCCGCATATCTAAATATCCCTTTCTCTAGATTCAAGTGAGGGCAGATGACAGGTATTGTCCGGCTGTAATACCTCTCTAAATCGACCGACTTTGGGATCGACTTTAAATGGTCCAATTAGGGAGGTGGTCGGTTTAGGGAGTTAGAATATGGTTACAATGGTATTGTTGGGACCCAAATAAAGCGATCAATGTAGGGGAGTGGTCGATCTGTGGAGGTGGCTGGTTAGGGATGTTGTACTGCACTAGTATTACTTCTACAACTATTAGTAATAGTATTACTATTATCACTATTATTAATTATATTCTTACTCTTGTTACTAGTTTTACTAATGTTGCTAGTATTACTATCATTGCCATAATTAATTATTACTATTATATTATATTAAAGGATCAAAATAGTAAATGTCGTATATTAAATTACTATTATATTAAATTATTATATTAAATCATTATCATATTATCATATTATTACTACTAATAATACTATACATCTATATTATTTTTAAAGAGATATATGTGTTCCCCATCCAGACACTGCAGCGGCTGCCAGATGCCTGCCCTTTCTTACAGTGTGCGCTTTAACAGAGAGCTGCTCGTGCAAGTGCTAATAAGTGAGTCGTTCTGAGCTACTCACGGCATGAGTGATCGGACATCGGCGGACGATGCCATTAAGCCAGGTGTGTGTGTGCGGGGGGGGGGGGGGGGGCTGCACGCACACCCAGTGACTGGAACTGCAGCAGCGCGCATGCGCACACATTCAGATCTGTATGAGCAGTGTGCCTCCTCTTACAGAACAGTGTGCGCACGCGCGCTTTGCGCATTAGCTGCCCAGCGTAATGCTATATATGTCGCAGGGGTTTGATTGTTTGTTGTTGGTTTACGTCCTAGCAACATTTAAGGTTATATCAGGACAGGTACCGATTTGTGACAGTACACACTAATGGCGACTTTATAGTGCTGCCACACTTGGAAACCAGGCCACCAGCACCATGACCCGATATCCCACTCAGTCACATTATCCTGACACTGAGCTAACCAGTTCTTGCCCTATCCTATTAATACCGAGCACCAGAAGCAACAAGTATCAGTTTTAAAGTCATTGGTTTGACTCAACCAGGAATCAAACTCCCAACCTTCCGCACGTGTGGCCCATGCTCTACCGATTAGGCCACCACGCCCGGTTGCAGGGGGTAATGAAAATGGGAAAGATTGCGCCTAGAGCAGGATTCGAACCCACACTTCTTGCCATTCCGGAGCTAGTGTGCTAACCACTTCATCAATCCCACAAAATGTATCCAAAATATGCTTATATCATTTCGTGCTAAAGTGAAAATATGAAAATTTGCATATCGACACCATACATCTACCTACCCAAACGATTTTTAAAACTTTTTTCTCGTAAGAAATATTTCTTTTGGCTTAAATTTGATTAATAAATTCTTGTTTGAATTTGTTGTGATGTTATGGATTTGTGTTAAAATGATGTAATAGGACGGGAGTTACATGGATAATTTGTACAGCTTCTCAATTTGTATGAGATCAAATTCAAATCGAGGGAATGTGTAAAGGGTGATAATTAGTGCACAACAGCACTTAGCAGCGACAATTACACTCAGGACGCGCAGTGACTGGCCTAGTACCAAACCGGAAACAAGATAACAACAACATGCAACAACAGCAACAACAACAAAGTGTTGTGGATTATGTTGATGTAAAGAATTAACTTTCACTTACCCAAGTTTAAAAAATCTGGGTAGGAGGTGGTGCTTTTTGATGCTCTATGTTATTTATAAGGGTTTTACGTTCTAGTAACTAATCAGGACGGAAATAATTAGCAGTGATGGACTGGAAAAACCCGGGTGTCTCATGCCAGTTTTAATTTGATTGCGCTGGTGTATGTGTGTATGTGTGTGTATGTCTGTAAATATATGTGTATGTGTGTGTATGTGTGTGTGTCTATGTGTAAATATGTGTGTATGTGTATATATGTATGTGGGTATGTGTGTATGTATGTGGGTGTATGTATGTGTGTATGTGTGTATGGGTGTGTATATGTGATTGTGTGTATGTGTATGTGTGTATGTGTGTGCATGTTTGTGTGTATGTTTGTGTACACGCATGTGTACGTGTGTGTATGGGTGTATGTGTGCATGTATGTATGTATGTGCATGTGTGTATGTATATGTATGTGTGCATATATGTGTATATGTGTATGTGTATGTGTGTATGTGTGTGTGCAAGTGTGTGTTGGGGGGAGGTAGAAACCCTAAATCAATATCTCAAATGTGGTATGCACACACTGAAACGTAGACTAGACACGGTCTACAAATAGAACTACAGAGGTCTGATAACAAGGAGACAGGGGGAGGGAGGCAGGAAGGTATCAATAGACCATATGTGTGATTCCACAAATCCCCGGTATTCTGAGCTTTTAAATCACGTCTCCGTCTCAGTCTCCCCCTCTCTCTCTCTCTCTCTTTACCCAAGGCGTCTACCTGTCAGCTGGTCGACGAAAGGAGAAGGGACATACCTGGAACAGATCGATAAATATATACAAGAGTTCATTACAATGTCACGTGTCACGTGTCACGTAGGACACTGGGGCTAACAGTTCTGTTAGATCTCCGCAGCCTAGCCACAATTCACAGAACTCACGTGAAGGTGAACAGACAGGGTGAGGGGAATGAGGGGAGGGGCAAGGGGGGAGGGGAGTGCAAAGGGAGGGGGGAAAAGGAAGCAAGGGGAGTCCGATGGGACGCGAGGGAAGGGAGGGGAAAAGGGAGGGGGGAGGAGCAAGGGGCTAAGGGGAGGGGGGCGATGGGGGGAAGAGGGAAGGGAGGGGAAAGAGGGGGGGGGAGGAGCAAGGGGGAGGGGGGAGATAGGAGATGGGGAAGGGAGGGAAGGGAGGGGAAAGGGAGGGGAGAGGAGCCAAATGGGAGGGGTGGAGATGGGAAGGGAGGGGAAAGGGAGGGGGGAGAGGGAGAGGAGCAAGGTGAGGGGGGAGAGATGGGGTAGGGAGGGAAGGGAGGGGAAAGGGAGGGGGGGAGAGGGCAAGGGAGGGGGAAGGATGAGGAAGGGAGGAAGGGAGGGGAAAGGGACGGGGGGGGGAGGAGCAAGGGGAGGGGGGAGTGGGGAAGGAGGGAAGGGAGGGGAAAGGGGAGGGGGAGGGGAGCAAGGGGAGGGGGGAGATGGGGAAGGGAGGGAAGGGGGGGAAAGGAGGGGGGAGAGGAGCAAAGACAGGGAGGGGGGAGATGGGGAAGGGGGGAAGGGAGGGGAAAGGGAGGGGCACCAGAGGCAGGAAGGGGATGGGGGAGTGAGGGAAGGGAGGGGAGAGGGGAGGGAGGGGGGGGGGGATAGGGAGGGAGGAAAGGGGGAAAGGGAGAGGGGAGGAGCAGGGTGGGGGATGCGGCGAAGGCCCGAGGGCAAGGTGGGGAAGGGAGGGAGAGGAGCAAGGGGAGGGGGGAGATGGGGAAGGGGGAAGGGAGGGAGGGAGGGGCAGAGGGGAGAGCAAGGGAGGGGGGGGATGGGGAAGGGGGGGAAGGGGGGGGAAGGGAGGGAAGGGGAGGGGGGAGAGGAGCTATGGGGAGGGGGGAAGGGAAGGTGGGAAGGATGGGGAAGGAGGGAAGGGAGGGGAAAGGGGGGGGAGGGGAGAGGAGCAAGGGGAGGGGGAGATGGGGGAAGGAGGGAAGGGGGGGGGAGAGGAGCAAGGGGAGGGGAGATGGGAAGGTGAGGGGTGAAGAGGAGCAAGGGGGGGGAGATGGGGAAGGGAGGGGAAGGGGGGGGTAAAGTTGGGGAAGGATGAAGGGGGGAAGGGAGCGGGGGAGGGGAGGGAAGGGTGAGGGAAGGGAGAGAGGAGAGGAGCGGGGAAGGGAGAGGAGGGAATGGAGGGGAGAGGAGGGAATGGAGGGTAGGGTTGGAGGGGAGGATTGGAGGGGAGGTGAAGGGAAGGGAGGGAAGGGAAGGGAAGGGAGGCAGAGGGGAAGGGGAAGTCCGAGTACGGGGCCGGGGCGGGTGTGCGGCGGGAGGGCCCGGGGAAGGGTCCGGGGAAGAGTCCGGGGCGGGTGTGCGGCTGGAGGGTTCCGGAGGGGTCCGGGGAGGGGTCCGGCGGGAGGGTCCGATTTATTACATGCCAGAATCCCAATCATTTCTAACACAGGTTGTGGATCCGCCATGACTTTTTTTTTTTTTTTTTTACAGTGGAGGTCACGTCCGAGACCACTCCCCTCCCCCCCCCCTCCACTCATTCACCCACCCACTCGAACCAGACGCAATGGCCGAATGGGTTGAGCGTCCTTCTCCCGTTTTGGTAGATCGTGAGGTTCGAACCCTGGTCGAGTCAAACCAATGACTTAAAAATTGATACTTGTCAATTCTTAGCCAGGCGCTCAGCATTATTTGGATAGGGCAAGGAATGGTTGGCTCAGTGTCAGGATAACGTGACTTGAGTGGAACATCAGATCGTGGCCTGGTCTGCCAGTGGGGCAGCGCTATAAAGTCGCCATAAGTCGTGTCCCATGACCTTAAATGTTGCCAGGATGTAAAACTCCAACAACCCACCAACTCACCCATTCCCACCCACTCACCTTACCCCCTCCCTCACGCACCCCCTCTCACCTTACTCCCTCACTCACGCACCCCCTCTCACCTTACTCCCTCACTCACGCACCCCCTCTCACCTTACTCCCTCACTCACGCACCCCCTCTCACCTTACTCCCTCACTCACGCACCCCCTCTCACCTTACTCCCTCACTCACGCACCCCCTCTCACCTTACTCCCTCACTCATTCACCCCCTCTCACCTTACTCCCTCACTCACGCACCCCCTCTCACCTTACTCCCTCACTCACGCACCCCCTCTCACCTTACTCCCTCACCCCCTCTCACCTTACTCCCTCACCCACCCACTCTCCCTCTCACTCTCTCTGTTTCTCTCGCTCGCGCTCACTCGCTCGCGCTCTCGGTCACAGCCGCTCTCGGTCGCTCTCGTTCTCTCTATATATATAAATATATATATATATATTATATATATATATATATATATATATATATAATATAGTCCCACATATTAGTAGTAATGACTTTCTTCGTGCTACTTTCGGGTAGAGAAATAATGCTCAATAGTTCCGAGTAGCTCCAGTGACAGTCAATGGAAAGTTTCACAATAACCAGATCCCTCGTTCAAGCAGAGAGACTTTTTAGCAGCAGATCGCAACAGGAAATAGTAAACACATATTAACCCATTTAGAAAATAGCCCCCCCCCCCCATTCCAAAAATAAACACACACTATTCAACTCAGAACTGGTGTAGTCAGACTACATATCCTGAACTCTTTGAAGCGTTGTCGAGTGGGATTTTTTTTAAAGAAAAGAAAATGTATTCAAAATCATCTTTTCTATACCATCTGGTGGGGAAACTGTTGGCGAGCTGAGAGTAAGCCAAGCCGAATGCGGGTGTCGGGGGTGTGAGGGTGAGTGGGTAGGGGGGGGGGGACCTTGATGTTAGATCCTCTTCATCCATCAGCAGCTCAAGCTGAACACGGCCACATCTGAGAGCTGCTTCCTTCCCGCCCCGCTCACCCACCCCGAACTGCTTCCTCACCGCCCGCTCCCCCACCCCCAGCTGCTCGCTCCCCGAGCTAGTCCCTCCCCGAGCTGCTCCCTCCCCGCCCACTCCCCCACCCTGAGCTGCTCCCTCCCAGAGCTGCTCCCTCCCCGCCCCGCTCCCCCACACCCAGCTGCTCCCTCCCCGAGGTGCTCCCTCCCCGCCCCTCTCCCCCACCCCGAATGCTCCTCCCCGCCCCCCGCCCCCCCCCCTCCCCACCCCGAGTGTTCCCTCCCCGCCCCACTCCCACTCCCCGAGCTGCATTCCTCCCCGCCCCGCTCCCCCACCCCCAGCTGCTCCCTCCCCGAGCTGCTCCCTCCCCGCCCACTCCCCCACCCTGAGCTGCTCCCTCCAAGAGCTGCTCCATCCCCGCCCGCTCCCCCACCCCCAGCGCTCCCTCCCCGAGGTGCTCCCTCCCCGCCCCTCTCCCCCAACCAGAGCTGCACCCTCCAACGCCCGCTCCCCACCCCGAGCTGCTCCCTCCGCGCCCACTCCCCCACCCCGAGCTGCTCACTCCCGACCAGCTCCCCCACCGGCAGCACCCACCATGAGCTGCTGACGGGCTACCACCCCACCCCCCCACCCCAGAGTTGCTCACTCGTCCAATCAGGCAAGTCACATCTCAAGGCCTCCCGCCACTCAATGCAACCGCACCTCATTCAGAACGGTGTTGGGGAATTGGGAAGCGGGTGCTGGGGTAGTCGAGGTATTGCCCCCCTCCCACTCACGCCCTAAGTCTTGGACAGTGAATGAGTGAATGACAGGGATGTCTCGTTATTGAACACCGGGGTAAATCATAATGCAGACAGGTGGAGAACGTAGATCTACATATGTAGGAAAGGGAGGTAATAACGGCTGGTAGTTAAGATAGTTAAGGCAGGTAAGATAGGTAAGGTAGGTAAGGTAGGTAAGGTCGGTAAGGTAGCTACAAAGTACTAAAGTAGCATCGGTAGGCAGATATGTCGGTAACGTTGATACAAATAATAGGTAAAGTAGGCAAGGTGCAAAAAGAAAAATGTTCATGTTTCCGGTTTCAGGGGAAACATTTTTTGGGTCAGGTAGGTTAAAAAATATATATATATAATTGATTGTCAAACCGCACACTACAAAAACTGTACTTCCAGTTCTCAAAACCAAGTAAGAGTGCATTTCTTTTTCTCAGAGCAGAAAAAGGGTCGATCGGCAACCAGAAACATCCGCTTTTTGTTTTTTAAGGCCTAAGCAAGGTACACAGGTTGATTGGTTGGTTGATTGTTGGCGCTTTACGTCCTGGCAACATCTAAGGTCATATCAGGACAGGTACCGACTTGTGACAGTGCGCACTCATGGAGACTTTATAGTGCTGCCCCACTGGGACATCAGGTGCCGGCACCATGACCTAATAATCCCACTTAGTCACATTATCCTCTCACTGAGCTTTTCAGTCCTTGCCATATCCTAATTATGCCAAGCGCCAGGCTAGGTAGCGACAAATATGAATTTTGTAAGTCATTCATTTGACTCGACCAGGAATTGACCTCCTGACCTTCCACATGGGAAGCCTGCACTCTACCGATTTGTCCACCGTGTCCGGTAGGTACGCAGATAGGTAGGTAAATTAGGTATGAAAGGGGAGGTAAGTAGGGTGCGGAAGTAGGATAGATGAGCAGAGAGGTCAGAGATGTAGGTAGCTTAGGTAGGTAAAATAGGTTATGGGAGGCGGTTAAATAGGTACAGGATTTATGTAGGTAGGTACGGTAGGTAATATAGCAACATATGGGATTTCACAGTATAGTCAGGGGGCCAACTCACATAGGTGTGAAAGTGCGTACTAATGCAATTTTATTGCTGATTGTGCTAGATAGGGTTATTGGTAGTGAGAATCAAGAGGGTGCCACTCTGGCACCCTTGAGCAATTGTTTTTATAAGCCGTTTTTGATATGACGTCATATTGGATCAAACCGGCATTTTTTGCAGGATTAGGGGGTAGTGTTCGTATATCAGCTATAGTATCAGTTCTAACTTAGCACTACATATAGTATACCAGAAGAAAGGATATTGAAGTACCGTATTCATGGTGTAAAAATTATCATTGTAGAGCAAATATACATGCCACAGTATACATTCACAAGCAATTGTCATCGACAACTCAAACTGAAAAATATTGCGAAATACTCATTAACGATGATTTCCTGTAACATGTCATTGTCGTGCTGGACAAACAATATAACCAAAGTTTTGTTTCGCCTGAGTATTGATGCTTGTTCTACCATTCATTAAACCAGACGGGATGGCCGAATGAGTTGAGAAGGGGTTTGTGGTTTCGAACCCTGGTCGAGTCAAACCAATTATTTAAAAATTGATACTTAGCATTAATAGGACAGGGCAGGGACTGGTTAGCTCAGTGTCAGGATAATGTGACTGAGCGGGATATCGGGCCATAGTGCTGGCAGCCTGATTTCCCAGTGGGGCAGCACTACTGTCACAAGTCGGTACCCGTCCTGACCTTAGATGTTGTCAGGATGTAAAACTCCATAACCAACTGTGTAGTGAACTCACAATCACTCCGACACTCACTACAAGAGAGACCAGACGGGATGGCCGAATGAGCTGGAGCGTCCGTCTCCCGTGCTGGTAGATCGTGGGTTTGGGCCATGGTCGAGTCAAACCAATGACTTGAAAATTGGTGCTTGTCACTTCCTAGCCAGGCGCTCGGCATTACTAGGACAGGGCAAGGACTGGTGTGCTCAGTGTCAGGATAATGTGACTGAGTGGGATACCAGGTCATGGTCCCGGCGGCCTGGTTTCCCAGTGAGACAGCACTATAAAGTCGCCAGGATGCGCACTGTCACAAGTCGGTACCCGTCCTGATATGACCTTAGATGTTGCTAGGACATAAAACAAAAACAAACAAACAAACAACAAACTCACTACAAGAGGTGTTCACACCTCGCACCTTCCCCCTGTATGTGATGGACGACCGCCCCACTCCCCCACCTCACCACCACACAGACCCCCCCCCCCCCCCCAACGTCCAATCACATGTCCGGCCGTGCTTCCCGTATTGTCTCATCTGTCAGGCTGTCTCCGTCCCGGTGTAACGATTTCAACTTCCCCCTTCCCAAGTTCCCCCCCGGGAATCTGAAAACGTTTTTAACTTCCCTCCGGGGAAATTAAAAACGTTTTCAGATTCCTGGGGGGAACTTAAAAACAGTTTTCAGATTCCTCCCCCTATTTTCAAATTCCCCCCTCCGGGAATTTAAAATTGTTTAAAAAACTTTAAAAAACGTTTTAAATTTCAGACCTATAATATTTTTTTCTTAACCATCTTGGAGACTTTTTGTGTCATTTGTGGTTAAATATGTTTTATTGTACTAGTAATAATTTCCATTATGCTATTCTCTGTATATTATAATATTTGTCATGAAAAATAATCAAAAATAACAAAAAATTACAAAAATAAAGAAAATTCCCCAAAAATGGGGGGGAGGGAAAGTTAAAATGAGGGAGGGAATTTGAAAACGTTTTCAAATTCCCCTGGGAGGAATTTGAAAACGTTTTCAAGTTCCTGGGGGGGAACTTGAATATGGGGGGAATTTGAAATCTTTACACCGGGGTACTTACCGGCACTAACCCAGTCCGAGCTGAAACATGGGGGCCGCCCCGCCTCACCCACACACCTCACCCACGCACCATACATGCACGCCTCACCCACACACTTCACCCACACACCATACATGCATGCCTCACCCACACACCTCACCCATGCACCATACATGCACACCTCACCCACACACCTCACCCACACACCATACATGCATGCCTCACCCACACACTTCACCCACACACCATACATGACATCCTCACCCACACACCCCTCACCCACACCATACACACACACCTCACACACACCTCACCCACACACCATACATGCATGCCTCACCCACACACTCACCCTTGCCACAATACATGCACACCTCACCCACACACCTCACCCACACACCATACATGCATGCCTCACCCACACACTTCACCCACACACCATACATACAGCCTCAACCCACACACCTCACCCACACACCTCTCCCCACGTCACCATACATGCATGCCCCACCCACACACCTCACCCACACACCATACATGCACGCCTCACCCGCACACCTCACCCATGCACCATACATGCATGCCTCACCCGCACACCTCACCCACACACCATACATGCATGCCTCACCCACACACCATACATGCATGCCTCACCCACACACTTCACCCACACACCATAAATGCATGCCTCACCCACACACCTCACCCATGCACCATACATGCACACCTCACCCACCACACTCACCCACACACCTCACCCACACACCAACAAGCATGCCTCACCCACACACCTCACACCCACACCCCACATCCCCCGCACACCTCACCCACACACCTCACCCACACACCATACATGCATGCCTCACCCACACACCTCACCCACACACCATACATGTATGCCTCACCCACACACCTCACCCACACACCATACATGCATGCCTCACCCACACACCTCACCCACACACCATACATGCATGCCTCACGCACACACACCTCCACCCACACACATACTCACCCACACACACACATATTCACACACACACACATACTCACCCACACACACATAGACCACACGCATACTCACCCACACACTCACCCACACACTCACACCCACCTACACCTCACACCCACCCACACACTCACACACACCCACACACTGACACCCACCCACACGTACTCACTCAACCACACACACTCACCCCCCCACACACACATACATGCACACCTCACCCACGCACCTCACCCACGCACCATACATGCATGCCTCACCCACACACCTCACCCACACACCATACATGCATGCCTCACCCACACACCTCACCCACACACCATACATGCATGCCTCACCCACACACCTCACCCACACACCATACATGTATGCCTCACCCACACACCTCACCCACACACCTCACCCACACACCTCACCCGCACTGCCTCACCTGCATGACTTAGATGCACACCTCACCTGCACACCTCACCCACACACCTCACCACCCGACACACCTCACCACCCAGCACATCTCACCACCCCACCTCACCTTACATGCACACCTCACCCACACACCCCACCCACACATCTCACCCGCACACCTCACCTACATACCTCCCCTGCACACCTCACCCGCACCGCCTCATCTGCATGACTTAGATGCATACCTCACCCACACACCTCACCCACACACCTCACCTGCACCGCCTCACCTCCATGACTTAGATGCACACCTCACCCGCAAGCCTCACCCACACACCTCACCACCCGGTACACCTCACCACCCCACCTCACCTTACATACACACCTCACCCATGCACCCCACCCACACACCTCACCCGCACACCTCACACACTCCACCCACACAGTTCTCCTGCACACCTCACCACCAATGCCTTACACACAAACCTCACCCACACACCTAACCGCACCTCACCCACATACCTCCCACACAGTTCTCCCACACACCTCACCATCAATGCCTTACACACAAACCTCACACACAGTTCTCCCACACACCTCACCATCAATGCCTTACACACAAACCTCACCCGCACACCTCACCCACACGCCTCACCACACCTCACCCACATACCTCACCCGCACACCTCACCACCCTGTGTCACCCACACACCTCACCCGCACAGTTTTCCCACACACCTCACCATCAATGCCTTACACACAAACCTCACCCGCACGCCTCACCACACCTCACCCACATACCTCACCCGCACACCTCACCACCCTGTGTCACCCGCACACTTCACCCGCACATTTCTCCTGCACACCTCACCACCAATGCCTTACACACAAAGCCCACCCGCACATCTCACCCACACGCCTCACCACATCTCACCCGCACGCCTCACCACACCTCACCCACATACCTCACCCGCACAGCTCACCACCCTGTGTCACCCACACCCCTCACCCGCACAGTTCTCCCGTTTTGAGATTCCGCCATTTTTTAAAGAGAAATGTATTAGCTTGATCACTATAATCTACCTTACTTTAGTTTGAATTAACTTTTGACTGACAATGATATTTTAAGTGAAATTAGACTCAATGACTTTTGGCGTCATGTCAAAATGCTGACACACCATAGGCATGCGTAGTAACAAGTTCAACAAAATTGACTTAGTATTTATTCCTTTCTAATTCTATGCAGCAACACAAATCTTTAAAAGTGCACCCGTATCAACATTGGATGTGTGCAAGTGAACCAATCTATGTGTTTTGGTTTTGACAATGTGATGCTTCATCGGACTATGCAGCTTTAACTACGCGTTCTTTGGCGCCCGGTGAAATAGCAGGGAGTGTGTGCGCATGTGCGAGTGTCGAGAGGGAGGAAAGGAGGAGCGGAGGGAGCGGAGGGAGAGTAGGAAGAAACAAAGGAGGGAAGGAAGGAGGCAGGGAGAGGGACGGAGGGAGGGAGTAAGGAAGGGAAGGAAGGAAGGAAGGAAGGGAGGGAGGAAGAGAAGGAGGGAGGGAGGGAAGGAGGGAAGGAGGGAGAGAGGGCGGGAGGGAAGGATGGAAGGAGGGAGGGGAGGGAGGGAAGGATGGAGGGAGGGAAGGGGGGAGGGAAGGAGGGAGTGAAGGAGGGAGGGCTGGTATTGATGGGTGGGGGGGCGAGGCGCCATGTTGGAGTTGTAGGTCCGTATGACAATACAACAATTGTCTCTCATCAAACTCATGAGGGAAAGGAACAAATAAACATTGCCCGACCTAGCATCAACATTTATTTATAAGGGAGTTGTTTTTGTTGTTGGTGCTGCTTTGACTTATCTGTAAAAGCCTAATTGTGTTTGTTACCAGAGCAGAAAGGAAGAGGGGGTGAGAGAATGGGAGAGAATGGGAGCTGGGGTTGAGAGAATGGGAGAGAATGGGAGAGGGGGGTTGAGAGAATGGGAGAGGGGAGAGAATGGGAAATGGGGTAAGAGAATGGGAGAGAATGGGAGAGGGGGTTGAGAGAATATGGAGAAGGGGTTTGAAGAATGGGAGAGGGGGTTGACTAGAATGGGAGCGGGGGATGGATGAGAGAATTGGAGAGGGGTAAGAGAATGGGAGAGAATGGGAGTGGGGCTTGAGAATGGAGAGCGGGGGTTGAGAGAATGGGAGAGGAGAGAATGGGAGAAGGGGTAAGAGAATGGGAGCGGTGGATGAGAGAATGGGAGAGAATGGGAGAGGAGGGTAAGAGAATGGGAGAGAATGGGAGTGGGGGTTGAGAATCGGAGAGAATGGGAGAGTGCGTTGAGAGAATGGGAGAGAATGGGAGAGGGCGCTGAGTGAATGGGAGAATGGGGGAATGGGAGAGGGGTTTGAGAGAATGGGAGCGGGGGTTGAGAGAATGGGACAGAATGGGAGAGGAGGTAAGAGAATGGGAGAGAATGGGAGGGGGGTTGAGAGAATGGGACAGAATGAGAGAGGCGGTTGAGGGAATGGGAGAGAATGGGAGCGGGTGTTGAGAGAATGGGAGAGGGGGTGAAATAATTTGAGAAAGAGTAAGAGAATGGTAGAGGGGTGAGGGAATGAGACAGAGGGATAGGATAGGAGAGGGACGAGAAAAAGAGAGAGAAAGAAGAAGGAGGGAACATGTTGATGTCTTCAGTTCGTTAGTTATTGGAGTTTTACATCCTGGCAACATCTAAGGTCATATCAGAGCAGGTACTGACTTGTGATAGTGCACATTCATTGTGACTTTTACTTTTTTTACTGCTGCCCCACTGGGAAATCAGGCCACCAGAACCATGACACGATATCCCACTCAATCACATTGCCCTGACATTGCGCTAACCAGTCCTTGTCCTATCCTATTAATGCTGAGTGCCAGGATAGGAAGGGATAAGTATACATTTGGTAAGTCATTGAGTGGTTTGATTCGACTGGGAATCAAACGCCCGACCTTCCACACTGGAAGCCTGCGCTCTACCGATCCGGTCAGTTCGTTAGTGATCTGCCCTGTAGGTGTGAGGTGGCCCCATGAGTCTGCGCACACCTGGCACACATGGCGTGTGTCCCCCCTCATTAGCTGTATGTCAGCCCGCCACCCCCCGATGGGCGCCGCGTCCCTCACCTGCCACGGCGCCCCATCCATCAGCCCACAGGTAGACATGGGTGGCGCCCCCTGGATCCTGTTACCCGCAATACTGTCTGGGCCGCGGTAGAAACTAGGCAATAGTCAAAGTCATCGTATCTAGGCCTCACCGGAGGCTTAAGCTAAGATTCCATAAACGCGGTGGTATGCGCCATGCCATTCGCATTCGCATTTGCATTCACACCGATTGGTCCATTGAGTGATCCACTTTGCCATCCACACATTTGCATTCGCAGCCGGACATGTGGAAGCACCACCGTGCGCTGACATGCTTTTCCATTTTCTGTTTTTTTATTTATTTTTTTTATTGACGAGGTATTTACTCTGCCCATAACGTATAAGCTCCTGTCAGGGTGCTTGTTTTCAACGCTGGACAGCTGTGGCGCTGTCTTGATCTGTTCCTTTGCCCAGGAGTGTTTACCTGTGTCTGCTCGGGTCAGCCTTCTGCAATTTTGGTTGTTAGTAATAGCTTATGTTAGTTTTTTTGTAATTTTCCAGTTTTTTTTGTCTAGTCTGAGTAATGATACCTTAGCCTACTATGTACATCTACTTGGGTGACATGCAGGCTTGCGGGAGAGGATCCCGTTCCATTCAGATTTATTTTATTTTATTTGTTACAGCATCCTTTCACCTAAACCCTGTCCTTAGATAGTGCACTCGTGTGCTAGAACATACTCGGACCCTTTAGAACTGTGGCCAGGTGGGATGGCTGTGTTGTTTGCCTAGCCATTTTATATTTCAGGGTGGATCAGTTGCATGACCGTGGCCTGTCCACTTCTGTGTTGGTTTGTGCCATTACACATACCCAGGTGGACTGCGCCATATGGTGATAGCTTTCCTGATTTCCTTAATACTTAGGAGGGCTAATTTTCCTATTTTTTCTGTTTAGTGCCTACCACTTTTCCTGGCCTGTCTTTTGCTTTCTGTGCCTTTTTGTTCGGATTTCCTCCTTATTATCCTAGTAATTACATTAGTAATCACACCTACACATACATCAATAGTAATTGTTGCCGTAGGGCCATGAAATAAGTGAGTGGTACTTAGCCTGTGAGAGATGATACAAAGTGTAGCATCGCACACGTGCGTTCAGTCCGCCGTATAAGTTGATTTTTTTCCGACACGTTTTTTGTTCGGATTTCCTCCTTATTATCCTAGTAATGCATCATTTGCATAATTTCTGTTGGTCTTAGTGCTTAGGGCTACGCCTTTGTGCACTTTCCTGGTAATTAGCACTGTGTTTCATTAGTAACCCACACTATTTTTTCCGGAGCCTCCTACACTGCGTGTGTCATCGGCGCCATGTTCAACTTGCATTCCCATTCGCATAGCTTTCGGCTGTAACTTGTTAAGGGTTATGGATCGCTCCTGGCCAGGTGCGTTCAAACTTGATTGTTCCCACTCAAACTTGATGGGTCCCAGTTCAAACTTGATTGATCCCAGTTCAAACTTATCCGATTTATCCTAGTTTCATCAAGCTGCTTGATGTAATTTTATTAAACTGTGTAGATTTTATTTCTGGCCTTGCACCAGCAATTTTACAATGCAATGCAAAAAGCATGCATGATCTTTTAACTAATGTAAAACAAGAAGCAAGGCTAGCCTTCATGAAAGTGGCAGGGCTATGCCGCCTCATATAGCTGATTAAAACCATTTTCACCAATTCAGGAAGAATTTATCTAGAATTTATATGATAATTTCAAGCTTTTACCTTCAAAAGTGTACGTCGATACATATTTGATTGTGTGCCTTTACATTCTGGGTAAAAGCGATGGCCTGGTAATAATATGGCAGCATAAGAACACTTCTCGCCGTGATTATGGCCTTTGATGTTGAAACAGCATTAAACACTGTTAAAGCTGCATAGTCCGATGAAGCATCAAATTTTCAAAACCAAAACATTCACCTAGATTTTATTCTACATATCTAACTTAGATACTGGTGCACTTATTAAAAAAAATTTGCCACATAGAAGGGCATACCGAGTCAATTTAACAGAACCTGTTACTGCATATGCCTATGGTGAGAGTTTTGGCATGCTTGCCAAAATAAATTTATGATGTTTGCACTTCAAATATCTCAAAATTTAGCCATTTAGACTGAAAGTTACTTCAAACTAAAGTAAGGTAGGGTATAACAACCAATTAAATATATTTATCTCAGAAAAATGGCAGAAATTAAAAATCATCGGAGTATGCAACTTTAAGCAACCACAACCAACTAACTTGTTTTAAGGAAATCGAAAAGTATATTATGCAGATTTCAACGTTGAGTGAATAGAAGGCTGTTTATTTTCCACCTGTTTAATTTTGGTAATATGGTCCCTAGTCATTTAAGACCTGCCCCACCTCCCGCTGGGCGATAAATAGGGTATATGTACCGCCCTAGGGCTCTATCCCTGTCGGTCTCTCTCTGTCTCGCTGTCTGTCTGTTTTATGTTTGTCTCTCTCTCATTCGTTCTTTCTCTCTCTTTCTCTATTTTCCTCTATTTGTTTATTTCTCTCTTTCGTCTTCTCTATAGTTATCTCGTGCTGTCTCCCTACTCCCTCTTCTTTCTCTTTCAGCCTGTCTCTTTCTACTTCCCTATATCCCTCTGGTTTTTCTCTTTGTCCCTCGCTCTCTTTCTTGTTCCTTTCCTCTCTCTCTGTGTCACTCTCCGACTCTCTTCCTCACTCGCTTCTTTCTTTCTCTCTTCCTCCTCTAGCCCCACCCTCTTTCTCTCCTTGCCTGCCTGCCTGCCTGCCTACCTACCAGCCTACATGCATACCTACATGTATGTATGCATGCCTGCCTGCCTGCCAGCTTACATGCCTTCCTGCCTGCCTGCCAACCTACATTCCTACCTGCCTGCCTGCCAGCCTACATGCCTACCTACCTGCCTGCCTGCCAGCCAGCATACATGCCTCCATGCCTGCCTGCCTGCCTGCCTGCCTGCCTGCCTGCCTGCCTGCCTGCCTGCCAGCATGCCATCCTGCCTGCCAGCCAGCCAGCATGCCACCCTGCCTGCCTGCATGCCTACCTGCCTGCCTGCCTGCCTGCCTACCAGCCTACCTCAGTACCAGCCTACCACAGTACCAGCCTTCCTCCCTGACCTTGGCGCACAATACAACACGTGACCTGGGCGGGGTTCCTGCTTCTTGATGCGATCATCGGGTTGCAGTCACATGACCTGGTCAGCTGACCTCACACACCTGAGACGATCGAGACACCTGACATGGCTCTGGCAATGTCAACCGCGTCCCCAACAGGGGAGGGCGTATGGATGGGGTGGGGGATAGGAGAGGAGGGGGAGAGGGAGGAGGGAGGGGTGGAAGGAGAGGACGGAGGGAAGGGGGGAGAGGAATGGAGAGAGGGGGGAGGGCGGAATGGGGGAGGGAGGGAGGGAAGGAAGAACGGGGGAGGGGAGAGAGAGGAGGAGGGTAGAGAGCAGGGAGGAGAGATGAGGGAGGGAGGAGGGGGAGGGAGGGAAGGAGGGAGAGGGAGGAAGGGAGGGACAGAGAGGAGAGAGTGGGAGAGAGGAGGAGGGAGGGACCGAGAGGTGGAGGGAGAGAGAAGCAGAGAAAGAAGCGAACAAAGAGAAGAGACAGAAATAAGAAAGAAAAAGAATGAAACGAACAAAGAAATAACGATACAAAGAAAGAGGGAAAGAATGGTGAAGACAGCAAGAAAGACAAACAGAAGGAAAGAAAGACGGAAGGAAAGAAAGAAGGAAAGAGAGAACGAAAGAATGGGAGGATGGACGGAAGGAAAAAAGAAAGGAAGGAAGGAAGGGAGAGAGAAGGAAGGCAAGAAAGAAGGAAAGAAAGACAGAAAGACAGAAATAAAGAAAGAGAGACAGAACTAAAGAAAAAAAGGAAGAAAATGAAAAGAAAAGAAAGAAAGAAGGAAGGAAAGAAAGAAGGAATGAAGGAAAGAAAGGACGAAAGAAGGAAACAAAGAAATATAGAAAGAAAGAAAGAAAGAAAGAAAGAAAGAAAGAAAGAAAGAAAAAGAAGGGTGTTGCGAACCTCCTCTATACTTGGTTAGTAATGCGATTCCCCCCTCCCTCCTAGTCCTACTCCCTACTCTCCACACACACCCACACCCCACCTCCTTCCCCTACTGGTACCTAAATATACAACATGGCACCACCCTATATAAGGGCACCTAACGCGGGCGCCGAGTGCTTATTAATCCCGTGCACGGCGGCCTTAATCCGCTTACAGCCCGGGGCAGGCCTCATCACTCGCCACACACCAGATTAGACGGCCTTTCATCTGCCCGCCCCCTTCACGCAGCCGTGGGCATATTTTAATCAGCCCTGTTCACTAGATAATCTACTCGGGTGATAGACCCCCCTCCCCCCTACATACACACACATCCCAACCCTCACCAGGCCCAGCAGCTCTCTTGCCCAAGCGCGATGTCCTTCTGTAAGTGTGATTAGCTATACATAAATGAACACATACATATATATATTTATATATATATATAATATATATATATACATATATAAATATAACATAATTAATATATATAATAATAATATTATATAGTAGATAGATAGATAGATAAGAGAGAGATAGTGAGATAGAGAGAGAGGGGGGGGGACATGCCTGCATGCTTATATATAAGCTGCCTTCCATCCCTAGGTTCATTCCCATTTTGACATAAAATTCCAGGACTTTCAAGGACCGTTCCGTGGAAAAATCCAGGATATTTTAAAGACGTTTATTAAACTAAAGTACCCTGAGATATGTACTATAATGCTACCGTCCACCTAGCGGAGACTTAGCAGAGACTTAGCAGAGACTGAGCAGAGACTGAGCAGAGACTTAGCAGAGACTTAGCGGAGATCTAGCGGAGATCTAGCGGAGACCTAGCGGAGATCTAGCGGAGATCTAGCGGAGACCTAGCGGAGACCAAGCGGAGACCTGTTTATTCGCGGAGTGATTCCAGTGGGGGTGATTCCGCCCGGCGGTGCCGGACTACTAACACCTCGGCTGCCTCCGCCATGAAATAGTCCCCTTATATATTTATCTCAGAAAATGACACAAACTTAAAACCATCGGACCATGCAACTTTAAAGTGTCTTAATGTGTCCCTTTTGTGTGTTTGTTTGTTTGTTTAACGACCCCCAGCACATCTGAACTAGTTATAATCTACTTTACTTTAGTTTGAAATGACTTTTTAAATGGCTAACTTTTAAGATATTTGAAGCACAAACATGAATGTTGGCAAGCATGCTACAACTTTGACACCATAGAGCTCTGCAGTAACAGATTCTATTAAATTGACTCAGTATTCCCTTCTATGTGACAATAAATATTCAATGAGCGCATCAGTATCTAAATTCTAAGTTAGATATGTAGAATCAAATCTAGATAATTGTTTTACTTCGGGAAATTATGCTTTCATCTCACTATGCAGCTTTAATAGAAAAAAAACCTGTTACTGGGGCCTTATGGTGTCAGAATGTTTACGTGCTTGCCAAAATTAATTTGGCATGTTTTCACTTCAATTTTCAAATATATTCAAATTTGACTATTTAAAATAAAAGTTACTTCAAACTGTGAAGTATATTGTAACGATCAGCCTAATGAATTCATCTTTTAAAAAAAGGGCAGAAATTCAACACCATCGGACTATGCCACTTTAACTTAATGCTACTTACTGTCCGTAAACTGGAGCATGTGAACCAGACAGTCTACTGAGATGATATGCGGTTAATGTCCCACTCCTAATCCTCATTGGTCTACAGGGCAGCCTGTGCTGAAAGCTGATTTAGGTGCTTCACTAATCGGCAGTTCCCGCCCAAGTCCCAAACCACCAACACCGATAAGCCTTCCTATAAAACAAATGAAACAAGAGCAAAAGAGCAAAAATTACAAAAGTCAAATTCAGGAATTATGCCACAGAAGTGCGAAATGTACACTAGTCCCATCTTAAAGGTCCGCTGTGCTCTCGTTGAATAACAATATCCAGAATACACAATATCCACAATGCATTCGACATCTGACGACGACGACGAACACTACGGTTGTGTGACCGTTGCCACAGCGCAAACAAAAGCTATGGAAATTACTAACTTTCAAATGCACGTATGACAGTCAAATTTGGGATATTTTGAAAATTCCAAAAGTATATTGCTTTTGGGTCATTGAAGCTTCTAAGAAAAAGAAAATTTTCATGTTTGGACCCTTTTGAAAATTTTAGGAGGGTACCAAACTAGTCATTCACTATTAATACACAATATCCACAATGCATGCGACATCTGACAGCGACGACGAACACCACGGTTGTGGGACAGTTGCCACAGTGCATGCGTGTGAATATTGTGTATTGTTGTTTGTTTTTGCTTTGTTGGTAGTCTCTACCATCTATCTGCCAGGCAGCCAAAGGAAGAGGTGAGAAGACATCAGGGAGTGGACAGGCCTAAAGTTTGGCAAGTTCGTTTGTTGTTTTATGTCCTAGCAACATCTAAGGTCATATCAGGACGGGTACCGACTTGTGACAGTACGCACTCATAGTGATTTTATAGTGCTGCCCCACTGGGAAATCAGGCCACTGGCACCATGACCCGATATCCCACTCAGTCACATTATCCTGACACCGAGCTAACCAGTCCTTGCTATATCCTAATAATGCCGAGCACCAGGCTAGGAAGCGACAAGTATAAATTTGTAAGTCATTGGTTTGACTCGACCGGCGAACCGAACTCGCGAACTCCCGCTCTTCCGCATGCGAGGCCTGTGAGTTTGGCAAGTCCCAGAGGGCACTGGATAACAGGGCAAAATGGAGAAAACTGGTTGCAAAGTCATCTGTGGTGCCCCAACGACCCTCATGGGTTAAGGCACTGATAATGCTGCTGCTGCTGATGATGATGATGATAATAATGATGATCGCCATCTAAATTGTGAGTGGTTGAATATGAAGCAGGAATGAAAGTGGTCTCTGGCTAAAAATAGTAAAATTGCGGAAAGCAGGCCGCGATTATTACACCGACGGCAAATGTCCGCGATAACGCGGATCTTCTCCCATAGACTTAGCACTGTCAGGGAATCACGGAAAAATGGCGGAAGTCAGGTTTCAACTAACCTTCTGGTGGCTGTATTATCGCCCATACCGGACCCGCTCTTGTTTGGGTTTGATGTTCTAGCAACATCTAAGAATGGTATTCGAACTCCCCAAGGTCAAGTGTTGTCATATACATATCATTAAAAAAAAAGTTGTTTAAAGTTAATGGGTAAATATAAATAATCGCGGAAATCCGCGAAACCGCGGAGATCTTTCATCCCTGATGAAGTAGCGATATAATAATAATAATAATAATAATAATAATAATAACAGCAACAATAATAATAATAATAATAATAATAATAATAATAAATCTGCAATACCAGGCTGCAATACCATACCCTACATACTAAAAACCGATTTCTACAACTGCCACCACACAGCACGACCATTCAGCGGTCGTATCTGGATCCTCACACCATCTTTGCATAAATTGGTTTCTTAACCTCTTAATTAGAAAACCTCAATAGCCGCGAAGCAGTAATCAACTTAATGGGTTCCAAAAATACAGATATTGGGTCTGTGTGTGGGGGGGGGGGGGGAGAGAAAGAAAGAAAGAAAGAAAGAAAGAAAGAAATAAAGAAAGAAAGAAAGAAAGAAAGAAAGCGGGAAGAGGGGAGAGGGATATGGAGATGGAGAGGGAGGAGAGCGGGAGATGGCGATGGAGAGGGAGAGGGAGATGAAGAGGGAGATGGAGAGGGAGATGGAGAGGGAGATGAAGAGGGAGATGGAGAGGGAGGAGAGAGGGAGGGAGATGAAGAGGGATATGAAAAGGGAGTTGGAGGAGAAGGGAGAGGTAGTTGGAGAGGGAGAGGGAGAGGGAGAGGGAGAGACAGCGACACACAGGCGGTATCGGGGAGACACATAACGACTTTAATTAGTACTATTCTCTTATCAGAACAAAAGAGGAGACGTGGATGGGACGGGAGAGGCAGAGGGAGAGGGGAGAGACAGAGGGGAGAGGCAGAGGGGAGAGGCAGAGGGGAGAGGCAGAGGGAGAGGCAGAAGAGGAGGAGAGCAGAGGGGAGAGGCAGAGGGGAGAGGCAGAGGGGAGAGGCAGAGGGGAGAGGCAGAGGGGAGAGGCAGAGGGGAGAGGCAGAGGCAGAGAGACACACATGCGGTAGGGGGAGACACCTAACGACTTTAATTAGTACTATTCTCTTATTCGAACAAGACAGGAGACGTGGATGGGGAGACAGAGGGAGAGGGGAGAGGGAGTGAGAGAGAGAGAGAGAGAGAGAGAGAGAGAGAGGGGGGAGAGGGGGAGATGGAGGGGGAGATGGAGAGGGAGAGGGAGTGGGAGAGAGGGAGAAGAGGCAGAATAGGGAGGAGAGGGAGAAGCAGGAGGAGGGAGGAGAGGGAGGAGAGGGAGGAGAGGGAGGAGAGGGAGGAGAGGGAGGAGAGGGAGGAGAGGAGAGGAGAGGGAGGAGAGGGAGGAGAGGGAGGGAGAATGAGAGGGAGAGGGAGAGGGAGAGGGAGAGGGAGAGGGAGAGGGAGATGCATATGCATATGCAGAGGCAGAGTCAGAAGCAGAGGCAGAGTCAGAAGCAGAGGCAGAGTGAGAAACAGACAGAGGCGGCATGGGAAAACACCTAGCGACTTTAATTAGTACTACTCTCTTATTAGAACCAACAGGAGTGGATAACTGGCTATGTCCTCCGCAAATGTAATTAATTCTGATGCTGCGTGAGACGCCGGTCTGAGAACTGCGCGTCTCCGTGTGGGACGCTGCCGGCTGACGGGCATACAAGGAGGATATCAGTTATTTAATTTGTGAAACTGATAGCAATGCGACGAGCCGACAGCGGGGAGTGGCTGGAATAAGGACGGATAATTAGATAAATATAATTACCAAACTGAAGCCCGGTACTAGGGTAACCACTCTCCGAGATGCGTCGTAATATCCATAAAGTATGGGCTTGGGTGGTGGGGTGGTGTGGGGTGGTGTGTGGTGTGGTGGTGTGGTGGGGTGGGGTGTGAGATGGGGTGTGGTGTGGTATGGGGTAGGTTAAGTTGGTGTGGTGGGGTGGGATGGGTGGAGTGTGGTGGTGTGGTGGGCTGAGGTGTGAGATGGGGTGGGGTGTGGTGTGGGGTAGGGTAAGTGGGTGTGGTGGGATGGGGTGGAGTGTGGTGCTGTGGGGTGGGGTGGGGTGAGGTGTGGTAAGTTGGGGTGGGGTGGGGTGTGGTGTGGTGGGGTGTGGTGTGGTGTGGTGTGGTGAGTTGGGGTGGGGTGTGATGGTGAGTTGGAGTGGGGTGTGATGGTGTGGTGGGGTCGGCTGGAGTGTGATAGGATAGGATGGGGAGAGGTGGGGGTGAGATGGAGCAGGGGTGGAGTAGGGTGGGGTGTAAGTGGGGGTGGGCTGGGTTGTGGGCCGGGGTGTGGGCTGGGGTGTGGGCTGGGGTGTGGGCTGGGGTGGGAGAGGGGTCGGGGTCGGGTGTGGGTGTGTGTGGTGTGGGGTGTGGTAGACCCTGCAGTAGCTGATTGAGGGTGGAGAATGGGACAAGTTGAGATGGAAAGCTTCCCATTAATTATACTCATATAATTATAATCCTTATACAGCACATATATTTATTTAAAATATGACAGAAACTCAAAACTGAGTCTATGCAACTGTAGATAAATCTACGCGCCGGAGTGTATAGCGGATCTAACTATATTCGGAGTGGGATAATTGGAATGTTGCATGGCAGTGTGGTGAAATGATTCTTCTGAGTGGTATGCTATATACCCATATATCCAGCCACAAGCCTTACGTTGATATTAGTGTTTTGTTTGTTTGTTTCAGTGTTACGTCCTGACAATGTTAAAGGTCATATCAGGATGGGTACCGACTCGTGACAGTACACACTCATAGTGACTTTCATAGTGCTGCCCCACTGGGAGACCAGGACACCAGCACCATGACCCGATATCCCACATTACCCTGATACTGTGCTAACCAGTCCTTATCCTATCCTATTAATGCCGAGCGCCAGGCTAGGTAGGGACAAGTGTCAATTTTATAAGTCATAGTTTGACTCGACTGAGAATAGAACTCCTGCATGGGAAGCCTGCGCTCTACCGATTCGGCCACAGCGTCCGATCGGCTGTTAGTGTACTGTGTGAGCTGAACCAAAAACCAGTTTGGGAGGATAACACAGACATGTCACCGAGGCGATGTTACAATGCCATCACACAAGTTGTATCGCTGACAACAAAACTAGCGAAAACAAAACAGGTAGGAAATCTGACTACCGGTCAATTTTTATCCGTTATTCGTTCGTTTTTGTTTGTTGTTTTACATCCTAGCAATATCAGGATGGGGACAATGGCTTCCAGAATGGATACTTGTCACTACCTAGCTAGCCCGGGGCTCGGCATTACTAGGATAGGGCAAGGACTGGTGAGCTCAGTATCAGGATAATATGACTGAGTTGGATATTGGGTCATGGTGCCAGCAGCCTGGGCCCATATGCAGGAGTCGGTGGTATTCGGTGGTAGCGAGCCAAAACGGTGGTAGGAGGGAATTTCCCGGGTAGGGACGAAAAATGGTATGCACCAGGCGGTGATAGGCCTAACACCAAAAGCTTAACGGGTGTTACCCTACCCCTGATAGATAGGAGGTATAGCGAGTTCATTAGGCCCAAATCTATTCAATGCTGTCATATTTAACAGAATTACATACGCAATAAGTGAAATTTCATCAAATTAACCCTAAATTCGAAGCAATATTAACGCTGCCGCAGCAATGGTGGCGATATTAATATTTATATTTTCGAATCGACAAACGTAAAGTAAACAAATCGCCGCCACCGCATCGACGTCGCTTTCATCCGCCAGTATGGAAAGCGACGTCGATGCGGCGGCGGCGGTGGCAATTTATTAGGCCCAAATCTATTCAATGGTGTCATATTTAACAGAACTACATACGCAATAAGTGAAATTTCATGAAATTAACCCTAAATTCGAAGCAATATTAATGCTGCCACCGCAACGGTGGCGATATTAATATGTTCGAATCGATGAATGTAAAGTAAACAAATCGCCGCCGCCGCCGCCGCATCGACGTCGCTTTCCATACTGGCCATCCCGTTAAATATGATAGCATTTAATACATTTGAGCCTAATATATGCCTACAAACGCAGAGAGATTTCCCAAATCTATAAAAAAACTTCACGTGTAGCTATAATCAAAGTGTTACGCACTCCTGCATAGCACTTGACACACTTCCCGACGTCGGCGATAGTTACCCGGTAATAGGCTGTAACACCAAAACCCGCTACCACCGACTCCTGCATACAGGCCCAGGCTGATCTCCCAGTGGGGCAGCAACATAAAGTCACCATGAGTGTCACAAGTCGGTACAGGTCTTGATATGTTTGTTTGTTGTTGTTTTACGTCCTAGCAACATCTAAGGTCATATCAGGACGGGTAACAACTTGTGACAGTGCGCACTCATGGCGACTTTATAGTGCTGTCCCACTGGGAAACCAGGCTGCCGGCACGATGATCTGATATCCCACTCAGTCACATTATCCTGACACTGAGCACACCAGTCCTTGCCCTGTCCTAATAATGCCGAGTGCCAGTATCAATTTTAGGAAGTGACAAGTATCAATTCTAAAGGCATTGGTTTGACTCGACCAGGGTTCGAACCCACGACCCCACAATCTACCAGCATGGGAGACGGACGCTCTAACTCATTCGGCCATCCCGTCTGGTCGTCTTGATATGACCATATGTGTTGCTAGGATGCAAAAGCCCAACAAACAAACAACTGTGAAAACACGAAATTGTGGGTGAACTAATCACACAAGTATCAGATTATCACCGACCCGACCCTCCCCACCCCCACCTCCCCCCACCTATACCTCCACGACCCTGGAGGCTGCCGCGCTGTGGATTAGATGTCGGGGTGACTTGAGCCTTTCTAACTAAATGTGTCCGTTCTGGCAATGATCGCTCGGTGCCCACAGGCGCCCACCCAGCCTCTTAACCCCCGCCACACCCACACCCACACCCACACACTATAACTTCTACTGGCTTCCTACCACTTTACCCCCCCCCCCCCCCCCCCCCCACCCCTCCGGTCCTTTTCTCCCTACCACCCACGTACCGATATGCACTTAGCACTCGTCATGTCATACACCGTCAGAAGTAGTGCGCCACAACGCACTCTCTGATGGGAGTAGCGGGGGGAGGGGGAGGTGGGGGGAGGGGGGGGGGGAAGAAGATGGGGTGAAAAAGAGGGGCAGGAGGAGAGGGAGCGGAGGGAAGGAAAGGAGGAGGGGGAAGAAGAGGGGAAGGGGGAAGCAGGAGAAGGAGGAAGAAGGAGGAGGAAGGAGAGGGGGGAAGGTGGAGGAAGGGGGAAAGAGGAGGGAGGAGGGGAAGGAAGGGAAAGGAGGACATAGAGGAGGAAGAAGAGACGAGACGGAGGTGAGGGCTGGGAGCGGTTGGAGGTGAGAAGAGGACAGAGTAGGGGAAGTGGGAGGGGCGGTGAGAGGCAAGAAAGGCAGAAGGAGGAAATAGAGAGCGGAGGAGAAGAGAGAGGAGTGAGGGGGGGGACGGAGGGGGGAGGTAGGAGAAATGGGGAATTGATGAATAGGAGAAACAAGGGGTGAGAGGAGCGGGAGGAAGAGGGTTGGGGTGGGGGACAAGACGGAGGATCGGGGAGTGATACGGGTTCTAAGTGGGAGAGTGTGGCGGGGAGGAGGAAGCGGATGGCGTGGGCGGGTGGACAAAGGGGGGAGGAAAGGCGGGGGAGGAGGTAAGGAAGAGGGAGGAAGAGGGGAGGGAGAGGGAGGAGGGAGGAGGGAGGAGGGAGGAGGAGGGAGGAGGGGGAGGAGGGGGATGAGGAGGGAGGAGGAGGGGGAGGAGGAGGGGCGGGAGGAGGGGGGGAGAGGAGGAAGAGGGAGGGTAGGAGGGAGGGGGAGGGAGGGAGGGAGAGGAGGAGGAGGGAGGAGAAGGAGGAGGAGGAGGAGGGAGGAAGAAGAGGAGGGAGGAGGGGGGGAGGAGGGGACGGGGTAGGTGCGGACAGGGCGGGGGGGGGGGGGAGGTAATAGCACTGGCAGCTGGAAGTTTTGCTGATGTTGTTTTATTTCGTGTTATCACATCCCATCGATCTTGGCTAACTCAGTACGGCCAAGTTGGTACGGTGTAGGCATTTAGGAGAACAGAAAAAAGAAGAGAAAAAAAGAGGAAAAGAAGTTTTTAAAAAAAAACTTTAAAAAGCAGCGGTCGGTTTTGCGCTGCGAGGCACGTGGCCAGCAGGCTTTTAGCGCGCATGCGCAGACCGACTGAGAGTGCGCAGCGCGGCGGGGCCCATGCTATGAGATGCCACGTGCTCTATCACAGTTATAATGGGTTATAAAGTTGAGCTTCCATTTATGCCTCGTGCGACATGCGATTACAACAACAAAAAACTTGTTTTATTTAACGATGCCTCTAGAGCACATTGCTTTTCGTATCATCGGCTATTGGACATCAAACATATGGTCATTCTGACATATTTCTTTGGAGGAAACCCGCTGCTGCCACATAGGCTACTCTTTCTGATAAGCAGCAAGGTTTTTTTATTATGCACTTTCCCACAGACAGGATAGCTCATACTATAGTGTTTGATAAATCAGTTGTGGGCATGCGTTTACAGACCAGTGATGTACGCTACACGGAAGCGATGTGCACCATAAGTCACATTTCTAAGCTTGTGGGCAGGGTGTGGGGCCTGGGTATGCTAAAGCAACCCACCCACCCACTGCCAGCATTATAATTGTACTAATCTTATTTCTACTGTTCTTATGCTTAAATTAAAGAGGGCATGAATGGGGGTGAGTGAAGTAGTCGCGTGAAACCAGACAGGTGGCGCCACCATAGGGCGTCCACCTCACTAACCGCTACCGACCCCCTACAATACTGTTTTGTTTACCACTGTCCTGATATGACCTTAGATGTTGCTAGGATCTAAAACAACAAACAAACAAACAAAAAAAGCCACTGCCCGAAATTCTGCTATATATGTGCTGTGTAGTTAATAATTATGCGAGTATGAACGACAACTGCCACTCCACCCCTACCCCACCCCTATCTCCCATGTGCTGCGATAACACGGTAAATGCCTCAATACGAACCTAGCCAGTGTCTCCCCCTACCGGCCTCCTCGGTAACCGCTGCCGGCCAACCCTTGTCAGACGCCGCAGAAAACATACATGATCGATGTGATCGAATTCTTACTTATTGCCGAGACCCGTCACCGACATATGCCATTAGCATACAAAGTGCCAACAATAGTTTACATAAATACGGATATTGCGAGTTCCGCTGGTACCTCAGTATGGATTTGAAGCCGAGAACCAGCATGCCAGGTCACAGCTACAGCTAAAGCCCCAGTCACACTGGCCGTATTCGATTATGACACTCGGGTGATCCGAGGCGTCGTGTTTAAAATAAAACACTGCAGGTGGAGCCTACAAATACACGGGCCGTGTGCAAAACGGGACCCCAGTAACCCACGTCTTGGCTGGGGATGCTAGGAGCAATGAGGTCACATTTGTGCTGGTATCTGTAGGATAACCAGTATAACAGCTACCAGTACAAGTCCTACGTGGTTTTTAAATAGGTTTTTTGGCGTAATAACCCAGATTGATTAAATGGAAATATAACTAAACTATGCAATCATAAAATACTTTAAATCCTATTTTGAAATAGTTATATTGGTTATTAAAAAAAAAAAAGTTGTGGATTAAGCCACCATTTCCCCCCACCCCGAGCGTGTTTGTTTATTCAACCAGGGTGTGTAGGATCTGCCAACTGGTTTCCGACCGGTCGCCGATAGGATGCCGACGGGTCGCTGACTGCTTGGCGACTGGTTTCCGATTGGATGCCGACTGATCGGCGAACCGTTTTGTTCGCAAGATTTTTAGTGCAGCACCTGTAATGGTGCTGTCACATTACGCTGCTTCTCGGCAATGGGCGTCGACGTATGTGATTTTTTGGCGCAGCGTCGGGATACGTCAGGAAGCGTTACACACGCGTTACAAGCGTGTTAGGTGAGCGTGGGTATTTGTTCATCTACGGCGACGGTCGGCGGTGCGAGTAGGGGATCGGCGAAGTTTTGTGCTTGCACAAAACTTTCGACGTGCGACGACACATGAGTGCCAACGTTATGGCGACGTTCGGGGCGCGTCGAGATACGTTACAGTCGCTGGAATAACTTTATGCGAATGCTAGGCAGACGCTGCGCGCGTGTGATGGTTGTTCCCACATGTTGTGCCAAACTGTTGCTTTTTGTTATTTTACATCCTAGCAACATCTAAGGTCATATCAGGACAGTGCATCAAACTTTTACCACAACGTCGGCCGCACGCTACCAATACGTTGCGCTGACGCCGAAAAGTTTAACGTGTCTCGATGATTAAAAGTGATTTTGCGAGATGGCAGCGCGCCGGGGAGAAGCGTCGTAATGTGACAGCACCATAACCGCCTTGTGACAACAATTCTGGAAACATCTAAGGTAATATCAGAATGGGTACCAACTTGTGACAGTTCGCACTCATGGCAACTACGTAGTTCTGCCCCACAGGTAGACCAGGCCACCAGCACCACTGCCCAATTTCCCACTCAGCCATATTTTCCTGATACTGAACAAACCAGTCTTTGCCCTATCCTATTAATGCCGAGCACCAGGCTAGATAAGGACAAGTATCAATTTAGTAAGTTATTGGTTTGACTCGACTAGGAATCAAACTCCCCGACCTTCCACATGGCAAGCCTGCGCTCTACTGATTCGGCCACCGCGTCACGTCGTCATTGCACCTTCAATGCACACTTAACATACACACCTGGTGCATACACTGCCTGTTAAAATCCTGCTCTAATGCACCGTGCACCTGCTAATGGGAAACCATGGCAACAGTAGCTGGGCAACACTCCTACATCTGACTTTATTTTGCTTGAAGGGGAGCGGGACATAGCTATGGCGGTAGCGTATCCACCTGTGAAGCCGTAGGTCATCGGATCGCTCTTTCTCAGTGGACCCATTTACAATTACAGTTTGAGCTATTTTCCCTTCCAACCAGTGGTCCACAAATGCTTCATCAAAGGCTTTGGTATGGGTTATCCTGTCTGCGGGGAAGTGCATATAAAAGACCCCTTGCTGCTTATCCAAAAAAGTAACCTTTGTGGCGGCAGCGGGATTCCTCCAATATGCTAGCATGACCATATGTTTGATGTCCAATAGCCGATGATACAATAACAAAATCAATGTACTCTAGGGGCGTTGTTAAATAAAACGAGTTTTTTTCCATCTGCTTGACAGATCATGCAGTAGCTCCATTCTAACTGTAATTGACCACCTAACTGTCCATATTTACTCCGCATAAATAGCTACTAGAATATATAATCTGCTTCTATCCATTACAGTTCCGATATAAAATGCAAGTAACCGTTAGAATTGAGGTGGATGAGATGAAACATAATACTACTACTACTACTAGTTCCCTAGCAACCGCTTCTTGCAAACGATGCGCCCAAACAACCAATAGGAAGGCTGCATACTGTACCACGTGATGTAATCAAATACATAGCACCTTCTTTTGGTACTATCCCCTAATAGACGCGTATAATATTGATCTAGTTATATGACACTACTGTTACCATATTGCTATGGAACTTTTGGGTTACAGAATTTCATTGTGTTGCATGCTGCAAATTGTGTATTCAACAGTTATTGTATATCTTATTCTATATACCTTTTGTGTAAATAACCCTGAATTGAAAAATGGAACGGAAGACCAGTGATTCGGGCTGACAGAAGACTTATTCGGCAGAATAAACATATTCACCACAAAAAATATATATATAAATAACATGACAAACAGGCAGGGAAACATTTTCTGTATTTCTAGACGGGTTAGGTTGAGCCGGTTAATATAAAATGACTTCTCAGAAAACCAAAACTAAATATTGAAACCCAGAACCAGAACCGAACTAATTATTGAAAAGGGCAACAGAAGTGAGAGTGAGGGGTGGGAGCGGGATGTGGGGATGTGGGGGGAAAGTGGGGGGAAGGGTCTGTCGACTGGGGAAGTCCCATCAACAATAAACAGCTGATAAGCACCTGAAATAAGCTGGATAAGATCTCAAATAACTCCCAAAGCTGGTTAGAAAACAAATGCATCAAAACAACAATATCGCATCAAATTCTAGTCTTGGTAATAAAAGATAATTAAAAGGCTTAAACAGCCCCCCCCCCCGCCCCCCGTCCCTGCCCTGGTGTAATAATTTCTTTTTTTTAATATAACAACAAGAAAAGGAGCAGAAAGAAAGAAGAAGAGGATATCATTATCAACTGACAGGAGCGTCATGTAAAGTGTGTTAATAATCTGAGGTATAACTTGTTATACAAATAGTATTTAGGATACAGTCTAAACATTACCTGTCTATCTGATTGCTTGATTACCATAATCTATTGCTACTCCACTGCTACAAGCTAGCTAATTCATGGGGTCGGTGGTAAGCTACCGTTATTATTAAAAATGTGTTGGCACATTAGTTGATTAAGCGGGGGAAATTCCAGTCACAGACGTTTGGTCTTCCTCATTCCACTGCTCCTTGACCTATCCTAATAATCCCGAGCGCCCGGCTAGGAAGCGGCAAGTATCAATTCTTAGGTCATTGGTTTGACTCGACCAAGGTTTGAACTCGTGGGTTCGAATCCCATGACCTACCAACACGGGAGACGGACGCTCAACTCATTCGGCCATCCCGTCTGGCTTGCAAAGTTTGTTTGTTGTTGTTTTACGTCGTAGCAACATCTAAGGTCATATCAGGACGGGGCTTGTAAAGTGTTCATATTATACTATCTACTGTTGTTCTCTTCCCGCCGGGTCCCGGCTAGTAATGGTACTAGTATATGCTAAGGTTGGGTAACTAACTGCTCCCCTACTTTAAACTATGCTAATTTAACTGTGGGCGATGTCACGTGACCGCGCGCATCCCCACTATTTGTCTCATTCGCACATATTTGGTTTAAACTTTAATAAAGGAGGGGCCAATTGGGTCGCTCAACCAAATCTCTCGGCCTTTTTATCTGCGGAATAATAATATAAATAGCACATAACTATTTTGCCGAAAGCTGTCGGCGAACTGCTGGTAAAGTGTGCCCGTGGGTCTATGGCGGATGTATTGTTAGGCGTGGGCTCAACTTTTTGTTTACCCGGATTTAACAAGCATTACGATAATTAGACGCTGCTGCTGAAGCACCGGCCACCGGATTACTAAATGCCAATTCCCTACGGCCGTAGCCATTTTAAAAGCACATTCAGGCACCGCCCGCCGCTCCTTCCGCAAGTTGACTTTGCTGTGTCGTCTGCCCTGATTAACTGATTCTCCACAGTCGGCGCAATTATCAAAATAACTCGGAATATTTATCATTGAAAATGGTATAATTTCAATTAATAAAATATTATATATATATACATTTTTTTTAAAGGAAGTAGTCCAAAGATATAGCATCTGCTGCCGTAGCAGACATTTGGTAAGAATGGGCGATAATATGGGTAAAGTTGATACAACAGGAAACGCCACTGCCGATAGTTGCATAAGCATATTCAGCGCTCGACGGAGCGACCCAACCAGCCACGGCTGCGACCCGACCAGCCACGGTTGAACTTGTTTGAACTTGTTTCCGCTACAAAGGTATTCGGGGTCAGCGATTGGTTAATAATATATCAAAACAAATGCTCGCTGCCATAGAATTTTTACTCAAAATTAAAAGAAATAAAGAACAATTTGGCATAAACATGGCGCACAAATGCAATATTATTACTTTATTATTACTTTATTCCACCGAAACGATGGTCGGATAACATATTGCAAATGGCGGCCCCCATAAGGGGTGGCATTTGCAATAAAAAAGAACAGCTCTGATTGGCTAAAATTATGGAAAGATCACATTATTATTTTAGTAGTTTCTTGTTCAGACATATTTACACATATATATGTATCTTTTGCACAGATTGAATTGTTTGAAGTATATTTGAAATTGATCTACATTGATTTCTGTTTAAATCACACAATATCACTACTTACTGAATGGGAAACTCATCCTACAAGGGTATGCTCAATATGACCCAGTGGTCAGACGTTTTTCATCCTTTCGTCGCTGTGGACCCTTCTCAATAGTTGGTCTTTCACTCTACAGGGGTTCGCCCAATCTGATCCTGGTGCAACGGTATATAATTGCCCCCTGCGATTCCTGCCTCCCGGGAGTAATATAGCGGAATAAACCTGTACTCGCACAATAATATATTAAAATAAATTTGGCCTCGGGGGTATTAAATATGCCAGTATTATATTTAGACTGCCCCCTCCAGAAAAAAAAAACCAGCCGCTACCCGGCTTTGTTTACTAGACTCAAATGCTCTCCAGCAGGATTTTGCATTATTTTTTTCTGTTTATATAAACAAATAGAGGCATGGACAGTGTGAGGATTCTAAAGGGAAACCTCATCCCCATCATTGTAAATGTTGCAAAATCAGCAAACACATATTACAACAAAAATATGTCACAACAGTGTGATGGTTTGTTGTGTGTTATGCAGTGCATGTCATGCATTCATAGGGGACAACATTATACTGGGGAGGTAGCATTATAGTTTTATACGGGTAGAAGATTCCCCCTACCACCAGTTTTATTCCGGTATAATATTCCCGGAGGGGGCAAAAATAGTGATATTATTCATTTACATTGGTCACCATTTGCACGACACACTTATTTTTGTATATTACATTATTAGTTGACTAAGCGGGGGACATTTCAGTCACGGACAATATTGTGATTATTGGTCTTCATAATTCCACTGCTCCTTGCGCTATCCTAATAATAATGCGAAACACCAGGCTAGGTAGTGACAAGTAAACATTTTTAAGTCATTGGTTTGACTCGACCAGTGTTCGTTTGAATCCCACGACCTACCAAAACAGGGGACGGATGTTCAACTCATTTAGCCATCCCATCTGGTGTAATTTCACAAATCAATGCGCACCAAACTTTAGTAATCTGCTGCTTAGAAAGTACACGCCTGGTGATCAAATGGCGACTGATCTCATGAACAATTCCTGTGGATCAATTATTTCAATTGGATTGAGTAAGACCTGGAGGACGGTGTGGTGTGGCCGGAGGGGGGAAAGGATGATTGTGTTGCACAGCGACAGGCAACAGCGCCATATCAAAATAATGTGGTTGGCATCAGTGGGCATAACCATCGAATATTTACTAGGGGTGACGGAGGGTAGGGGTGTCTGGAGCAGGGGATTCTTCAAACCATTTAAACCATCATTGCATTAGCCCCATCGGGCTAAGAAATTGTCATTGATTATCACTTACAGTCACACGAACCTCCTCGTTGACATATAATTAATTTTAACATTTAACATTAATATTGTTTGTTTGTTTTTGTTTTACATCCTAGCAACATCTAAGGTCATATCAGGACGGGTACCGACTTGTGACAGTGCGCACTCATGGTGACTTTATAGTGCTGTCCCACTGGGAAACCAAGCTGCCAGCACCATGACCTGGTATCCCACTCAGTCACATTATCCTGACACTGAGCACACCAGTCCTTGCCCTGGCCTAATAATGCTGAGCGCCTGGCTAGGAAGCGACAAGTAGCAATCTTTAAGTCATTGGTTTGACTCGACCGGGGTTCGAAACCACGACCCCACAATCTACCAGCACGGGAGACGGATGCTCTAACTCATTTGGCCATCCCATCTGGTCTTGAACATTAATATTAACATTTATTTTAACATTAATTTGAACATTAATTTGAACATTAATTTGAACAATTAACATTAATCTTAACATCTAACAATAACTTTAACACTTAACATTAATTTTAACATTACTTTTTAACATTTAACATTGATTTTAACCTTGATTTAAACACTTAACATTAATTTTAACGTTCAGATTTTGGTTATCTGAGTGGATACCTAGACTTTGAATATATATTTCATATAAATATTATCTTGTTTCCCTTGTGGAATGGACTTTTGTGGGGTTTTTTGTTTTGTTTCTTAAATCAGTCTTATATTCACTGATTGCAACGCTTGCGATTGTTCATATACTATCACTTTATCAGTGTATACGCAAGAGCGATAACAGATATTATGTTCATTATAAACAAAAGTTTCATGTTTTATCAAAATAGACAAAGGGGACTTTAAGATATCAACCCCACTTGTAATCATAGTTTATTTAAAATGAAGATGGGTGGAATAGACTTTACTTACTTCTCACCAAAAAATATGTCACGAACAGTGGCCGACATGGTGTAAAAACACCCACACACTCACCCACACACTCATCTACTCACTCACACACCCACTCACTTACCCACACATTCTTTGACCACTCACTCCATCACCTATATACTCACTCACTCAACTACCCACTAACTCAACCACCCATCCACCACCCCCTCACATACTCACCCAACTACACACCCACTCACTCATTCAACCACACACCTACTCACACCCACTCATTCAACCAACCACCCACTCACATACTCAAACCCACTCACCCACCCACCCACTCAAACCCACTCCCTCACCTACTCACCCACTCCCTCACCTACCACCTCTACCACCCACCCATCCACTCGTCCATCACGCACTCCCTCACCTACTCACCCACCTACTCACCCACTCCCTCACCTACTCACCCCCCCCCCCACTCCCTCACCCATCTACCCACTCTCATCATCATTATCATCATCATGATGTCGGTCACGATGCGAAAAAGACTGCCTTCATTACTTGACTGCTGTTCTCCATTTTTTGTGTGGTTGTACATTTCATGAAAGCTGCCTGCAAAAGTGTTGAAGTGCTGCTGGCTTTTGCAAGTTACCAGCGGCACTCTCTCGGGGAGCAAATAGAGGTTTCACACCGGCAAGAACATGTCAAGACACAAAACTATTTGTCCCTGCAGTGGCTGGTCGGGACATGTTGGGAGTTCCATATATCAACCGCCCTTAATGCTGCCACAGTGACATGGTTTTCTGTTTAGGGTTTGCTCCCTTAGCCTTCCGTTCTGTCAAGAACCTGTACCACAAGGCAGTGGTTTACAACTCTGCAGGGCAGGGGCATCAAACTCCCTGAGGTATTGCAATACCTGCAATACCTGCATACCTACTCTAAACACCCACTTACTCTTCCAACCACCCACCCTCTCACTTACTCGCACCTACTCACTCTTCCAACTACCCACCCACTCACTTACTCACTCACCTACTTCCTCATACCCACACAACCACCTCCCCCACACCCCAACCCACTCAGTAACTATAAACAAGAGATATAATCCACGAAATAAACACCCAACAAAGGTGGCAGTGTGACCCGCACTTGTGGCACCGTTTTAATTTGTTTAATTAAAAAAAAAAATAATTGTATTTAAAGCCTTCAACTAACACAGGGTCAGGCACGTGACCAAGTGGGTGTCCCTGCCAGACAACCTTCCCGTCATCACCTTGAGATTCATCTATTCCATCTCACCCCCCATCCCGCCCCACCACCCCTACCCACCAACCTCCTCCTTCCTCCACGCCCCCCACCCCACTCGAGCCCCCCCCCCCCCCCCACACACACACACCTACAGCATGCACCAAATAAGGGAGAGCCGAATATAACGCTCATTCCGCTGTCGTCTGCTGCCGTATTAATACATAGGAAATTGTTGATTAGGGGGTTTGACGTCCTAGCAACATCGGAGGTCATATCATCAGGACGAGCTCGCACGACTCAGTGCTTCCTCACTAGGATGAAATCGTTGATTAGGGGGTTTGACGTCCTAGCAACATCGGAGGTCATATCATCAGGACGAGCTCGCACGACACAGTGCTTCCTCACTAGGATGCCCTTCAGGAAATACCCTACTCAGACACGGTATTCTGACATTGAACCAACCAGGCTTTGCCACATGGGTAGGGTAACGATTCATGGGGCAGCACTATAAAGCCGCCGGCCATCAGCGCGAGTTGTCATAAGTCCGGGAGTGTTACTGGTCACCGCACCCCCACCCCCATGTCCACCTGTGAGTGGGAAGGTGGAGGGGATTGGGGGGGGGGGGTCTTTGCGGTATTTGTAGTGTGTGTGCCGTGCGGTACCGTCCCACCCCCACCCCTCACCCAGACTGTACTATACCTATACATATACAACGCCAAGCTTTGCTTCTGTCGTGCTATACTGCTTCATAATGTGTGTTCACATAATTATAACCGGTTTACTTCAGAGACCAGATGGGGTGGCCTAATGATTTGGTAGATCATGGGATTCAAATCCCTGGGATTGTTTGAACTCTGGTCGAGTCAAGCCAATTACTTATTATTAAAAAAATGACACTTGTCATTGCCCAGCCTGGCATTCAGCATTACTAGGATAGGGCAAGGGAGCAGTGGAATGAGGAAGACAAATTGTCCACGATTGAAAATGCCCCTACTAAGTAATCAAATTAATGTACAGAAAAATACCCCAAGGACTATTTCAAGGCAGTGTGTGATACGAAAGCGTGTGTGTGTATGCATGCACATGCGCATGTCTGTACATGCGCGTGTGCGTGCCGGAAGGGAGACGGGCTGAGGAGAATGGGTGGAGATGGGGGTGGGATTGTTTGTTTGTGGGAGTTTTATGTCCTGGCAACATCTAAGGTCATATTGAGACGGGTACTGACTTGTAAAAGTGCACACTCATGGTGACTTTATAGTGCTGCCCCACTAGGAAATGAGGCCGCCCACACCATGACCAGTACCCCACTCAGGCACATTATCCTGACACTGAGCTAACCCGTCCTTGACCTATATATACTATTAATGCCAGGCTAGGAAGTGACAAGCATCAATTTTAAAGTCATTGGTTTAACTCGACCGGGAACCGAACTCCCGACCTTCCGCACACGAGGCGCCTAATCGCGCCCGGTTTGGGGTTGGGAGGGGAGGGGAGTCAGGAAGGGGGCATCTGGGCCTGTAAATGTGATTCGAATCTTTTTGTCAGGCAAATAACAGCAATCAACTACCTTCTTCAAAGTAAAGTAAAGCTTGTTTTGTTTAACGACACCTCTAGAGCACATTAATTCGCGCATCACTGGCTATTTTACGTCAGACATAGGGTCATTCTGACATATTTCTTTGGAGGAAACCCCCTGCCACCACATAGACTACGCTTTCCGATAAGCAGCAAGGGATCTTTTATATGCACTTTCCCACAGACAGGACAGTACATACTACAGCCTTTGATGAACCAGTTGTGGACCTCTGGTTGGAACTGAAAATATCCCAAACTGCAAATGGGTCCACTGAGCAGGATCGATAGGATGACCCACACCTTCACAGGTGGACACGCTACCGCTTGAGCTACGTCCCGCCCCCCCTTCTTGAAATGCCAGCGCAACATTTCATGCTTTTTTTCTCTACTTTCAAAGAAAGCCTCAGCCCCTCACTCTACTCGGCGTCTTCACGAGTGTTCATGTCCTTGATAGACAGACCTCCTTGTTCCAGCGAGGCTCCCACACACTAGGGCCCTGCGACCGGGCCACCTCCCCCAGGAGCCACCCCTCCTCGTGCTGCCCGATCCGCCCTCCACTCCAGGCCGGTCAACCTCCTTCAAGTTCAAGTCCTTTGTGTGTGTGTTCGTGTGTGTGTGTGTGTGTGTGTGTGCGTGTGCGTGTGCGTGTGCGTGTGTGTGTGTGATACATCAACCATATATATTGTATATACATCTATCTATAACCTTATGTGTACATATTATATACAAACTTACATATATATATAGTACCAGACGGATTGGCCGAATGAGTTGAGCCTCCGTCTCTCGTTTTGGTAGATCGTGGGATTCGAACCCACGGATTCGAACTCTGGTCGAGTCAAAGTAATGACTTGAAAATGTATACTTGTCCCTTCCTAGCAAAAAATAATGCTATAAACAACCCATACATGGCGAAGCATCAGTGGAGTATGATGATGCGCATTGACAGTGTAGTGGTCTGCACTGACCACTCAGGCAAGTAACCACGTAGACAGGTAGGCGTGGGGAGTGTGTTGATATCAGGGAGCCTAGGTGGTGTAATGGTTAGCACACTGGCCCGGAATGCAAAGAGATGTGGGTTTGAGTCCCACTCTAGGCGCAGTATTTCCCATTTTCATCACCCCCACGACACTGGTTGCCGTGATCAGGATCCTGTACAAGCTTTGCGCTGTATGGTTGTTGAACCTACCCTGTGTATGTATGTGTTAGTGCATTGCCTGTATGTATGTAATTGTAAGCATTACAAGACTTACAATTCCAGGGGGACGAGTGTAGTGGTCTGCACTGACCTCTCAGGCAAGTAACCACATAGACAGGTAGGCGTGGGGAGTGTATTGATATCAGGGAGCCTAGGTGGTGTAATGGTTAGCACACTGGCCCGGAATGCAAAGAGATGTGGGTTCGAGTCCCGCTCTAGGCGCAATATTTCCCATTTTCATCACCCCCACGACAACAGCGACGATTAACAGAGGAGTAGTGATCAGAACGACCATAAACTTAACCACCGTTTGGCATTATATCGGAGAGATCATGTATATATATAGGAGACCAGCCACCAGTACCATAACTCGATTTCCCACTAAGTCACATTATCTTAATTCTGGTCAAACCGGTCCTGGTCCAATCCTAGTAATGCCGATGACCAGGCTAGGTAATGATAGGTAACAATTTTGTAAGTTGTTGGCTTGACTCAGCTGGCTTTCAAACTCCCGACCTTTGACATGGGAAACCTGCGTACTACCTGGTTCGGCCACCGCGTCCGATCTCTTCGCTTAGATGTCGCCTGGGTCTGAACAATAAGCGGCTGTCACACCTCGACAGATTGAGGAAACGGAAAGAAACCGAACAAAGTCTGTTGATATCCAGCAGAGTCTGGTTTGTGACCATTGCATATCCGTTGCATATCCATTGATATCCAGCCCGATCCATTAGAAGTTTTGAACATGCACAAAACTAGGAACGGATGCCGCTGGATTGACGTCTATGTTTCTTGTCCGGTTTGAGTCCGTTTAGTCTGCTTACCGTCCGTTGGCTATCCATTTCATGTCCGTTTCATGTCCGTTTCATGTCCGTTTCATGTCCGTGTCATGTCCGTTTCATGCCTGTTTCATGTCAACTCGTCCAGCGGCAAACAAATCTGACATCATAGGCTTCAACAGTAACAGGTTCTATTATATTGACTTAACATTCCCTTCTAGGCAGCAACAAATAAGTACACCAATATATACTTTGGATATGGAGAATCAAATCTTGATTGACTATGCGCCTTCAACAGTTAAACAAAGAAATTTATATATATATATATATATGATGTATAAGCCTTATTCGAGTATAAAGCAGTGGAAGGGATTTCTATATGTTTATTATATTATATTATTCTGATATTATATTATTAGCCAATGGGCTCTCTGCATTTATTTGCTCGATACTCATAAGGGTATTTATTGGTGGCTCCACCACCGCACGACCATACTGCCCGCGCTAACATCGTCACTTGCACCTGGAACATTTTCCTTTTAGGCTAGGGCAAATATGCCCTATGCAAGAGAAATACATTATCTCAACCCACTCTCATTGTCTTGTCTCCTTTGTACTGTAGCTTGTCTTTATATAGATTATATTAAGTAAAAGGGAAAAAAGGGTAGGTGTGCAGACAGAAAGGGGAAGCAGCCCCCGCTAATTATACCCCTGTGCGTGTGTGTGCGTGTGTGTGTGTGGGTGTGGGTGTGTGCAGTCCTGTGTCTGTATGGCGGGGGGACCCAAAAGTAACAACACTTGGGGAACAGTGTGGGCGGCAGTGCTTGTTTGTTTGTTCTGTTTGTTAGGGTTTTACGTCCTGACAACACCTAAGGCCATATCATATAATGCACTCGCCACACACGATCTAGAGATCATGTCACTTATAGGTCATGTCATTTATTAAGTTATATACCTTAATAAACATATTTGCTAATGCCAGAAAGAGTGTGCAGGTTTTGTTTGTTTTTTTTTGTTTTTTTTTACATCTAAGGTCATATCAGGACTGGGAGTGTGCAGGTAGTACATCATTACATTTCTTCGACGACCCCTGTATGAGGACGGGTACCGACTTGTGACAGTGCACACTAATTCAACTTTATTATTGTAGTGCAGTCTCACTGGGACAGCGGGCTATCAGCACCATGACCCTGTCGTGGGGGTGATGAAAATCGGAAATATTGCGCCTAGAGCGGGACTCGAACCCACATCTCTTTGCATTCCGGGCCAGTGTGCTAACCATTACACCACCTAGGCTCCCTGATAGCACCATACTACCCACGCCTACCTGTCTATGTGGCTCCTTGCCTGAGAGGTCAGTGAAGACTACTACACTCGTCCCCCTGGAATTGTAAGTCTTAATGCTTACAATTACATACATACAGGCAACACACTTACATACATACACAGGGTAGGTTTAACAACTATACAGCACGTAGCTTGTACAGGATCCTGGTCATGGAACCAGTGTCTTGGGGGTGATGAAAATTGGAAATATTGCGCCTAGAGCAGGACTCGAACCCACATCTCTCTGCATTCCGGGCCAGTGTGCTAACCATTAGACCACCTAGGCTCCCTGATATCACCATACTACCCACACCTACCTGGCTATGCGGCTCCTTGTCTGAGAGGTCAGTGCAAACCACTACAACCGGGATTTCTCAATCAGTAACATTATTGCGACATCAAGCTAACCAGTCCTTGCCCTATCCTAGTAATGCCGAGCGCCAGGCGAGGTAGCGACAAGTATCAATTTAGTAAATCATTGCTTTGACTCGACTGGGATTCGACCTCCCGACCTTCCGCACGGTAAGCCTGCGCTCTAACCGACTCAACCACCGCCGGCTGGCCTGGTGAAAGTGCAGCAACCTATCGTGGGATACGGGCAATTTAGAACGCCTGTAATTTGAACGCACTTCTAGATATAGGGGAATTCAAAGTTGTGGTTAATGCAGTATAATTAATAAGCATTATAGCGATATCAGTGAGCGCGCAGTGTGACAACAACAAAAAAGCAGCACCCATGATTGGAGGGAAAGTACTTATCTTAATTTGGCCGTCTGTGTTGTTTTGTGTATAATGAAAGGCTGGCCGTCTTATAGTTGAATTAACTTGTCTGTTTAAAGTTGTGTTGTAGTCTGCACTGACCTCTCAGGCAAGTTACAACATAGACAGGTAGGCATGGGTAGTATGGTTATATCAGGGAGCCTAGGTGGTGTAATGGTTAGCACACTGGCCCGGAATGTAAAGAGATGTGGGTTCAAGTCCCGCTCTAACGCGCAATATTTTACATTTTCATCACCCCCATGGCACTGGTGCCATGACCAGTATCCTATGCATGATAGTATGGTTGTTGAACCTGCCCTGTGTATGTGTGTGTAAGTGCATTGCCTGTATGTATGTAATTGTAAGCATTAAAAGACTTACAATTCCAGTGGGACGAGTGTGGTAGTCTGCACTGACCTCTCAGGCAAGTAACAACATAGACAGGTAGGCGTGGGTAGTATGGTTATATCAGGGAGCCTAGGTGGTGTAATGGTTAGCACACTGGCCCGGGATGCAAAGAGATGTGGGTTCGAGTGCCGCTCTAGGTGCAATATTTCCCATTTTCATCACCCCCCCCACAACAGTTGCATAGTCCGATGGTTTTGAGTGTCTGTCCTTTTCTGAGATAAATAGATTTTTAGGTTGATTGTCATAATCTACCTTATTTTAGTTTGAGGCAACTTATTTTAAATGGCTAACTAATGGAGATATTTGAAGTGCGAACATGCTACATTAATTTTGGCAAGCACGCCAAAACTCTGATGCCATAGTCTTCTGCAGTAACAGGCTTGATTAAATTGTCTCAGTATTCTCTTCTTTGTGGCGACACATCTTTTAATTATGTGCACCAGTATCTAACTTAGATATGTAGAATGAAATCTCGATAATTGCTTGGTTTTTTTTAATTTGATGTTTTCATCGGACTATGCAGTTTCAAGGCGTCCCCAATATTAATAATAATGCAATGGTTGCGTCTGTGTGCATGCATGCATGTCTGGGTATAATAGAATTGAATGGACGCGTGCCCACAGGGTTGGATTTGCTAAAAAATTATCGATGTATCCTTTGCGCGCATTTCGCGTCCATATGTCAAATTAAAAACAACTGGAGTGTCTGTCTTCAAAGGACACCTCTGTATCCAGACCAATGGTGTCCTCACCTAGCAGGTGCTACGTCATCGAAGGGAGAGTGAAATGAGACAAATGACAGTTTGGGCATTGCAGGGGTTCGCCGATCTGTTTGTTACAGGGGTCGGCCAAGATGTGTAATGCTGAACTACCAACAGTCTCTTTTTGGCGTTAGCAAAGATGTGTATAAACGTATGCAACCTTGCATAGTCCGATGCTTTTCAGTTTCTGCCATTTTCTGAGATAAATACATTATGCTGATCATTGTATTCTATTTTATTTCAGTTGGAAGTCAATTTGATTTTAAATCGCTAACTTTGGAGATATTTGACGTCAAAACATGCCAAATTAATTTTGGCAAGCATGCCATAACTCTGACACCATAGACTTCAGTAGTAACAGGCTCTATTCAATTGACTTATTGCGACCTTCTATGCAGTAAGAAATGCTTACTAAGTGCACCAGTATCTAAGTCGAATATGTAGCATCAAATCTTGATAAGTATTTTGGTTTTGAAAATTTGATGTTTTCATCGGACTATGCAGCTTTAATAAATGACATGGACTATAGATCATCTGTGGAGCGTGCAGTGTATTATATTCCTGGGTGAACTACATGTGAGTGTATGTGGTGAGTGTGTGAGTGTATGTGATGAGTGTGTATGTGGTGAGTGTGTGAGTGTATGTGGTGAGTCTGTATGTGCTGAGTGTATGTGGTGAGTGTGTATGTGGTGAGTCTGTGAGTGTATGTGATGAGAGTGTATGCAGTGAGTGTGTATGTGGTGAGTGTGTATGTGGTGAGTGTGTATGTGGTGAGTGTGTATGTGGTGAGTGTGTATGTGGTGAGTGTGTATGCGGTGAGTGTGTATGTGGTGAGTGTATGTGGTGAGTGTGTCTGAGAGTGTATGTGGTGAGAGCCTAGTGGGGGGGTGGTGGTGGTGTATGTTACTGGGAGGGTGTTTGTTCCCAGTCGTGGTTAGAAGAGACTTTTACAGTTGTGTATGTTGTCAGCTCGGGTTTCTAAGTCAAACACTCCTATAACCGAGCCTTGTGGTAAAAGTGGACTGTGCGTCTAAACACTTGAAAGCAATCTCTGGTATGTGCTCCTCCCCGCCCCCTAACCCGCACGCGCAGACCGCCGGGCAGACATCCGGGTATACGGGGAGGGGAGGGGAGGGGAGGGGAGGGGGGAGGGGAGGAGGGGAGGGGGGGAGGGGAGGGGAGAGGGGGGGGGGGGAGGGGGAGGGGATTGGAGGGGATTGGAGGAGGGAGGGGAGGGGGGGAGGGAGGGGGTGGGAGGGGGGGGTGGGGGGGGGGGGGGGGGGGGGGGAGGGGAGGGCAGGGGAGGGGAGGGCAGGGCAGGGCAGGGAGGGCAGGGGAGGGGAGGGCAGGGGAGGGCAGGGGGGGGAGGGGAGGGGAGGGCAGGGCAGGGCAGGGCAGGGCAGGGGAGGGCAGGGCAGGGCAGGGCAGGGCAGGGCAGGGCAGGGCAGGGCAGGGCAGGGCAGGGCAGGGCAGGCAAAGAGAATGGTGCCCTTACCTGCGTTGGTGAACGAACCTGGACACGCCATCTAATTATTAAACCCACATACCTACAAAGAACCAAAAACACACGTTATATGGGCTGTCACAACACAAGCAAGTCATTCTTAAAGGTGCATAATCCAATGATGTTCAGCTTCTACCGTTGTATTTTATATACAATAAAGATAGTAAGTTGATCGTTATCGTGGTTATAGTCTATTTTACTAACTTAAAGTTGCATAGTCTGATGGTTTTGAGTTTCTGTCATTTTCCAAGATAAATATATTAGGTTGATCGTCATAATCTACCTTACTATTTTGAAATAACTTAAATGACTAACTTTTGAGATATTTGAAATGCAAACATGCAAAATTAATTTGGGCAAGCACGCCAAAACTCTGACACCATAGACTTCTTCTGTAACATATTCTATTAAATTGCATTCCTTCTAGTATTCCCTTTTATGTGGCAATACATGTTTACTAAGTGCACCATCTTCTGAGTTATATATATGTAGACTCAAATCTAGATAATTGTTTTGGTTTTGAAAATTTGATATTTTCATCGCACTATGCACCTTTAAGTAACTTAATTTGAAGGGTTTAAAATTGGATTTTCTTTGCGCCTGAAAACAGGCAAAACAATGGTGCGCACACCGAAATCCTAAACATGGGCTTTGTTTACACATTTTCGACCATAGCAGTATAGCATTTCGAGCATAGTACGCTAGCAGCATAGCACGGAGCAATAAATGTTCAGGGTCACTCTCCTGAAAACTGGCCAGAAGTTTCACATAGAGAGTTCAAATCTAATATTTGAATTTTAAACATTTTGTTGGTTGCAAATGAAAGCTGTAAATCTCCCCTTTACATCTATGTAAAATATAAATTGATGAGATAACAAATAAAGGTGTAGTCCATGATTAAGCTATGTCATATGGCAGTATAACATGTGTTGCTCAGATGTAACACAGGTTTAGGACACCACACAGTCTGCTTAATAAAAATCTAAGCAGAACTAAATAATTTTATACTGAGAAGCATATTAAAAAAGAAGTAATTTCCAGCCATGCTTTATTCACTGAATAATTAGTGTACAATATTTGTGTGGCATCCAGATACCACTGGTTACGTCTGTGATGGAAATTTGTAATGTTATTTCTGAAGATATCAAATAATCTTTTTTAAATTAAGCATGCATACATGTTAATAAATACTTCCTTTTTGATCTGGGAACTGTTTTGTTCGATATATCAATGCAATACAAGATGCTAGTAAGGATTCAATCACGTCCCATATGTCATGTTACAAATGGCTGACTGTAAATGGTTTTTTTTGGTACAAAACACTTCATAACTAAAAGGACCAAAGTTGCACACAGTTTATGTTATTTCCCTTATTTCTTACATCAAATCTGAACATAAATATGAAAAGTAAAAGGACAAAAATAAGTAGGAAGTTTTTTTATTTATTTATGTTTTAAAATCCTATTCCATGCTGACCAGTTTTCAGAAGAGTGACCCTTTAATGAACGCAACTGTACCTAGGTTTGATATGTAGGGTCAATGCTGTTTTTGTTTTGAAAATTAAATGGGTTTTTTCATTGGGAATGGGCGTTGGGGGGGGGGGGGGCATGTCTTTGGCAATGTATGGACATATTTCACCTAGAGTGGGACTCAAACCCACACTTCTGCCATTCTGGGGCTAGTATCATAATCATTATAGTTATAGTGGCTATGCTCCCTGATGCAATCAACCTGCACATGCCTACCTGTGCTACGTCTTATTTCATCTGGGTAGGCCAGTGCACCTCAGTACACTCCTGTAATTGCATTGTTTGTTTGTTTGTTGTTGTTTTATGTCCTAGCAACATCTAAGGTCATATAAGGACGGGTACCGACTTGTGACAGTGCGCACTCATGGCAACTTTATAGTACGGCCCCATTGGAAGACCAGGCCACCAGCACCCTGACCTGATATCCCACTCAGTCACATTATCCCAACACTGAGCCAACCAGTCTTTGCCCTATCCTAATAATGCCGAGCGCCAGGCTAGGAAGTGACAAGTATCAATTTTTAAGTCATTCATTTGACTCGACCAGGGTTCGAACCCACGATCTACCAACACGGGGAGACGGACACTCTAACTAATTCGGCCATCCTGTCTGGTCCCTGTAATTGTAAGTCTCATTCATACAATTACACATATCCACGTATCGCACAAACAGTACATAAACATGGATGATTCAACACTATACAGTATCCTGGTTATGGACCCAATGTATTTGGGAAGGGTTTTGGGAATGAGAAACATGCCCAGAGCGGGATTCGAACCCCTCAATACTGCCATTCCGGGACTAACATCCGAACCATTAACCTGGGACTCAAACTCGCAGTTCTGCCATTCCGACACCAACATTCTAACCATTAAACCTATCTAGGCTCCCTACTAAAATGAGCCTACCCACCCCTACCCGTGTATGTAGTATTTCACCTGGGGAGGTGAGTGCACCTCAATGCACATTTATCTGATCATGCAGCTTTAATAACCAGATGCCGAATCTGTAAGAGCACAGGCTTCCCATGTGGAAGGTCAGAAGTTCGAATCCCAGCCAATTCAAACCGATGACTTATCAAATTGATACTTGTCGCTACCTAGCCTGGCACTCGTCATTAATAGGATAGAACAAGGACGGGTTAGCACAGTATCCAGGTAATGTGTGGGATACTTGGTCATGGTGCCAGCAGCCTGGTCTACCAGTGGGGCAGCACTATAAAGTCACCATGAGTGTGCACCGTCACAAGTCGGTGCCCGTCCTTAGATGACCTTAGATGTTGCCAGGACGTAAAACAACACCAAACCAACAAATGCCTCTTTAAAATGAAATCTGACGCGAGGAGTTAATCATGAAGACAAACAAAAACAGGGATGATATGGTTTCAGTGAAGAAAAAAAAAAGTGGAAACCAAGCCGAGATTATTATCCCTATATCAAAAATGCCCGCTGGTTGTTAAAAAAGACCACCCAGAAATCAGGTTAAAAACGGAAAAATATCATCCTTGAAAAACAAGTCTGCCAACACACGCTATCTGGTGTAAATATAGATAAAAGATTCACCCTGTACTTGTCGTACAAGGGTGAACGACAATGTTGTGTAAATACGGGCGAAAATAGCTTTAGTATGGAACAGGAAGTAGAATGCCTGCCTCCAGTATCAAATGGGTACTTATATCGGCACAGTGTTGGTGAAATGGGAGAGAATGCAAAAAGACAAGATGGCGGCATTGGAACGCTGTCGATTTCACCTTTAAATTCTATTAAACTATATGTTTTATTATATTTTTCAACTCAAAGGTAGCGGGGAAATATGAATATATATATAAAGAATACATTTTTTCTTAGATTGTGAAATTAGGCTCTCATTTCATTTCCTCGTATTTTCGACCGCTTTTATATAGGGCTGGCATTCACCCGTGTACTGCGAGTACAGGGGGAATCCTTTATCTAGTGTAAATATAGCCGTGTGAAAATGAGCACACATTCTGCGGGTCCTCACCGCCTTTACCACCACATTATCGCCCACGTGAAATGTGACCCGACCCGATTGCAATTAACCAATTTTAATTGCTGTAATCCCCCCCCCCCCCACCCCCGCCCTCCCTCCCCAACAAACTACTATTTTGATCAGTTGAAATAAAAACAAAAACAAACATAAAAAAACGACAGAAAAACAACACACCATGCGTTCTGGTAATGGTATAGTCACCGAGACAACGCTTCCGGAAGCCCAAGAGTGACATTGCGGAGAAATACTGGTGTGACACGGCAGAGTGACATTGCAGAGGGACATTGGAGCGACAAAACAGTGATCGATGCAGATGCATTGCAGTGACATTGCACAGTGACATTACACAGAAACATTGGAGACTGGTGAGACAACGGAGTGACATTGCAGAGCAACATTGTAGAGACATTGCATAGCAACATTAGAGTGACACCACAGTGATGAATGCAGATACATTGCAGAGTGACATTACAGTGACATTATGAAGACACTGCAGTGACATTGCAGAGCAATATTGCAGAGTAACAGTGGAGCCACCGTTGAGACACTACAGCAACATTGCAGAGTGACATAGTAGAGAAACATTCCATATCAGCATTGGAGTGACAACAGAGTGATCAGTGTAGAAATATTGCAGTGACATTGAAGAGTGACAATGAAGAGCGACATTGCAGTGACATTGCACATATACATTATTCAGAACCTAGACTGACATGGCTGAGACCCTGGAGTGACATTGGTTAGACACTGGGGGGACATTGCAGAGTGCCATTAGTGACATTACAGTGATACTGCGGTGACATTGTGGAGCTATTGCATAATAACATTGCAGAGACACTAGTGACATTGCAGAACGAAGATGGCAGCGTGAAAATGGACTGATAGTGATAGTGTAGAGACATTGTGGTGACAATGCAGAGACAATGGAGTGACATTGCAAAATGACATTGCAGAGTGACAGTTCAAGGGCTATTTTAATTACAAAGTTGTACATCACTTATTGAGTGCGTATGAGAGAGGGAGATGGGGGGGGGGGAGGGAGGTTGTCAGTGAAATATTATTAAAATAAACTTTCATCATGTTCTGTGATAACATGATGTGTATGTACTACTCTGCCCAGATCTGCATACTGACACTGACGGAATGGCTTTCATCATGTACAGAGGCACAATTAAAAATTCACCAAAGTGCCATTTTATATAACGCCAAAATGGGGTATTTTGCAGCACAGAAAGTCCATTACCTGACTGTGTGTTATTGTTGTTTTATGTCCTGGCACTTTCTAAGGTCATATACGCTGATCAGGACAGGTACTGACTTGTGACAGTGCACACTCATGGTGACTTTATTGTGCTGCTCCACTGGGAGACCAGGCCGCCGGCATGACCCGACCCGATATCCACAGTCTAATTATCCTGGCACTGTGCTAACCAGTCCTTGTCCTATCCTAGTAATGCTGAGTGCCAGGCAAGGTAGAGACACATATCAATTGTATAAGTCAACAGTTTGACGCGTCTGGGATTCAAACTCCCGACCTTCCACACTGGAAGCCTGCACTCTACCGATTCGGCCACCGCGTCTGGTACCATTACCTGACTTGCTAGGATCAAAACAGGGTACAACTCTGATGTGCTTTTGTGTCTTTTTGGTTTTGTAAATGTTGATTGAATCATACCAGTTAAAGTCATGGCACATGATTGCTACCCTGAGTCCTTCAGGCTCCTAGCCATTTATTCCTCAATACTGGACGGAATAAACGACTGGGTACAGCGCTCGCTTCCCTGGCAATAGGTCATCGGATTACCGGACATGGTGGCCGAATCGGTAGCGTGCAGGCCTCCCATGGGGAAGGTCGGGAGTTCGATTCCGGATAGAGTCAAACCAATGACTTACAAATTTGATACTTGTCACTTCCGAGCCTGGCGCTCGGCATTATTAGGATATGGCAAGGACTGGTTAGCTCAGTGTCAGGGTAATATGACTTGAGTGGGATATCAGGTCATAGTGATGGTGGCCTGGTCTCCCAGTTGGGCCGCACTATAAAGTCGCCATGAGCGCGTACTGTCACAAGTCGGTACCCATACTGACATGAACTTAGATGTTACCAGGACGTAAAACTCAAACAAACAAATCCAACGCAAAAGTGTATACTGCTCATGCCGACTGATACTAGTGATAGCCCGACCCATCTGCACCTCTCCCCACGTGTCTTGTAGCCGACGTCGCAGTTTCAGTTCTCAACCAGTTTCAGTTCTCAACATCGCTTCTGCGCATGCGTCAAAATCTAACAGCATCGTCTGTGCATTGTCAATGGTCGTGAGCAATCTTCATACAGAAAAAGTGAAATATCTCTAAAACCACACCACCTAGAAACAAATCGCTTGGTACACATATAGAAAACATGTTTACCGAAAAGATTATATTAAATGTATAAGGTTAGTGACACTGACACTATAGTGACAGTATGAGGCAGCGATTTGTGGCGATCGGCGACGGTTTGAATCGGGTTGATGTTGACACATGCGCAGACGATGCTTTGATGCATGCGCAGCTGCTTTGACACATGTGCAGAAGCGATGTTGAGAACTGAAACTGGTTGAGAACTGAAACCGCGACACCGGCGCCGTGCATGCGCAGGGCGTCCGGGCGGGCGTAGAGCAATTTGCATTCCGCTGGTAACCCCCGCCCCCCAGCATCCCCCTTTTCCCACCGCGCAGCCGCTCTGGGCATTGACTGCAGTGCGCATGACAGCCCGCCTCACCGCGCCCAGCCTCGGCGATCATGCAAATGAGCGAGGTGATTCACGGGATACTCTCAGAGCAGAAGGGACCCTCCCCGACCCCCCCCCCCCGCACATCCCTCACCACCCACCCAACCCACCCCCAACCATGTTCTGCTCTTCAAATAAAACCAGCTAACAACTATGAAGACCGTTGGGGGAATAAATTAAAACTTGAAAAGGAGAGCATGAGTGGATGCAGATAAATGGATGTTTGCTGTGGTTTTACATCCTAGTAACACCTAAGGTCATATCACCAAGACAGTTACGGAAACTTGTGCAGGGGTTTAACATCCTAGTAACACCTAAGGTCATATCATCAGGACAGGTACAGACACTTGTGTTGTTTGTTTGTTTGTTGGGCGGTGTTACATCCTGGCAACATCTAAGGTCAAATCACGATGGGTACCGACTTGTAAAAGTGCACACAGCTTTATGGTGTTGCCCCACTGGAAGACCAGGCTGTTGGCACCATAACCCAATTTCACACTCAGTCACATTATCCTGCTGAGCTGACCAGTCCTTTTCCTATCCTAGTAATGCCCAGCACCAGGCTAGGTAGCGACAAGTATCAATTGTGTAAGTCATTGGCTTGACTCAGACAGGAATCAAACCCATGATACTGGATAGATAGCAGGGTCACTTGCAGAACCGCCATTTAGGAAATCCTGTTCACAGCGCTAAATTCATATGCATCATATATAGATTAGTTAGACGAATCTTACCTGGGTATAGATGATGGATAACTATTGTTTTACCGAGGTAGAAGCCTCGGTTAGACGTGGGCGAGGGAGAAGGAAGCACATCCGGGTCCAGCAATCTTTACCTACTAATTCAGGATAAAAATGATTCTAAAAAACAACCTAAGGTCAAGTGACCTCATGCTAAATTGAGTGATTGACTAGACATGGCAGGGCGTGGTGGGTGGGCCCTCGCCCACGTCTAACCGAGGCTTCTACCTCGGTAAAACAATAGTTATCCATCATCTATACCCAGGTAAGATTCGTCTAACTAATCTTTTTTACCTCGGTATGCCGCCTCTGGCTAGCCGTAGGCTAGGGAGACCTTTACGTAAAATAATTTTTATCCTGATATTCTTGTTTTGTTATTATTCTTTAGTGATTATGTCTTATGTATGCAACAATGGAAAAGCGATTTGTATGGCAAAAAAGAGGAAAAACCAATGTTTTTCTTACCTCTCTCTTTCAGTTGGTGAGTAGCCTGTGCGCTATAGGCTGAGGCTTCTCTAGTCGTTTGTGGTAATGTCTAGCAAACGAAGTAGCGGTTTTCCATCCCGCGTGAGCTAGGATCCGTTTAACGGAGATGCCTAGCAATCTTGCCTTGGACACCATTGCACCACGTGTAGAGTGCGATGAGTACCTGTCTGTATTTACTCCCGCCAGTTTTAACACATTCATTGTCCATCGGGCGAGGGTATCCCTGGAAATGGCCTTGTGTGGCTTAATAAAGCTGACCAATAGCTGTCTTGAGTTTCTTATTAATCTTGTCTTGGATATATAATTTCGTATCGCAGATACGACACATAACTTGCGATCCTGAGTGAAGCTGGACACCCCTATCGTAGAAAGGGGGTCACCTAATCGGTTTGATTTTAATAAAGTTGATAAATCAAACGTGGCCTCTTTACTGTCAATTTCTAGACCATTCAGCGACAGGGCAACTATAGTTTGGCCTCTGTGTCCAGTGACCAGGAGAAGCAAAACTGCGACTTTGAAACCTAAAAGTTTAACGTCCAGAAACTTATTTTCTGGCCATTTCTTGAAGAGGTTGAACACTAGAGAAACATCCCAAAACCTATTATATTTGGGTTTAGGCGGATTCCTCTGATAAATTGATCGTATGATCCAACAAATAACATGGTGTTTACCCATTGTTTGTCCATTAACCCGCGGTAGGATTATCGACAGAGCACATCTGGCAGCGTTAATAGCGCCATATCCTAGGCCTTCGTCCTCTAGGTAACGTAGGAAGAGTCCTACCTGGGATACTGTGGGAGTCATTGGCTTGACTTTCTTAAGCAGGCAATAAATACCCCATTTCTTTAAATACGTAGTATACATTTTCACCGTTCCTTTTCTCCACGCATCATCAACCAAACGCTGTTGTGTAATTTTGTCTAAGCCAAACTGTTCTAAATATTTATTTAAAAAAGGAATGCCACTAACGGAGTTGTCGACACGTTTCCGTGGCGTTCTAGTGGTCCCTGATGTTTGAGGTTTCCTCGGAATCTTGGGAAGCGAAGGCTGCTTTTGGCTGTGGCTAGTAACGTCGGTAGCCACGGTTGCGTGTGCCACTCGGGGACGATGAGTATGGCGTGTGTCCCCTCCATTTGAATCATTCTGGCGACTTTGCTAATGATAGTAAAGGGGGGGAAAATGTAAAAGAAATGATGTCGCCACTTTAGGGAGAAGGCATCAATGTGCCAAGCATTGGGTTCCGGGTGCCACGAAACATATTTTGGAATTTTAAAGTTATTACGCGAAGCGAACAAATCGATCTGAGGTGAACCCCATGTGTGACAAATGTGTTTGAAAATGGATGGATTAAGTGACCACTCTAAGTGATCATGGAACTGGCGACTCATCTTGTCAGCTAGACAATTTTGTGTGCCTGGAATGTGATTAACAGTTAACCAGACATCAAAGGTTTGAGCCCAGTTCCAAATGAGAAGTGACATTGCATTACATTTAATCGATTTTGTACCTCCCATATTTCTGACATAAGCCATAGCTGTGGTGTTATCCGTGAGGATACGTACATTATTTTTGGGTATTTTTACTAGACTGGTTAATCCCAAGTAAATGGCCCTTAGTTCTAGAACGTTAATATGATCGGGGAGTTCCGATTCTAGCCATCTTCCTCCCGTTGCTACATCATTTTGATGTGCTCCCCACCCTTGGAGAGACGCGTCAGTGGTAACGGTAGTGTCAGGCTCTCCCATTCTAATGGGATTGGGGGAATGGTCAAAGTGGTTTAGCCACCAATCAATGTCGGCTAGGCCGTTCTCCGAAATAAACATGGTCTTTTCAAAGTTTCCCTTTGCGCGGGCCAGCGCCAAATTTTTATCAATTTCGAGGGATTTTATGTGTGCCGCTCCGTATAGAATAGCGGGACTATACGAAACCATGACCCCGATAAGGACCGCGACCTGTCTAATCTTTGGCCTAGAAGTGTCTAACAGCTGTATCGCTGTGCGGTAAAGCTTATCTTTCTTTTGGCGTGTAAGCGAAACGGTCATAGCCGTGGTGTTCAGAATGAACCCGAGACACTTAAGCTCCTGAGTAGGAGAAAAAACCGATTTCTTGTTATGTATGAAGAAACCCAATTTGGTGAAAATGTTGCATAAATCTTTAACAGCGAGTTCACATTGCGTGAAAGATTGGCCCATAATAAAAGAATCATCTATGTATGGAAACATACAATGCCCCAATTTTGCCATGTGTGCAAAAATTGGTTTCAACAACTTAGTAAACAGACGCGGTGCGCAGGCCAAACCATTAGGTAAACATGTAAATTCAAAAAGTTGGCCATTCCAGAGAAAACGTAGGTATTTCCGATCTGTCTGGTGAATAGGAACGGTGTAGTACGCATCCCTTAAATCAACACTCGCTAGCCAACACCCTGGGGTAATTAAATCACGAGCTGTTTCTAAAGAAAACATTTTGAAATGTTTGTATTCAATGATTTCATTCAACTGAGTTAAATCTAAAATCATTCGGATTGAACCATCAGGTTTAGGAGTAGAGAAGATATTGGAAATATATTCCCCTTCAGTATGTTCAACTCTGTTGACAATGCCCTTAGACTCAAACAGTAGAACCTGGTGATCTAGCTGAGATTTTTCTAGTGAATTAAACTGATACGGAAAAGGCGCTCTCTTTTGTATAGGCAATTGTGTGAAAGGGATGTGAATGCCTTTAACAATATTCAGGACCTCTGGATTAGTGGTTAACTGTTGCCATTGATGTAAACAATTAGAAACATTCCCTGCTTGAAAAAGGCTTACTTCAGTTTGAGTTTCCTCCGTGACCATTGTAGGGTCAGGAGGCTGCACTGTTTGTGTGGAAATCTCTACTTGTTCCCTTGTTTCGGGAACTGGGGCTTGGGAACGAAATCCCTCTTGTAGCCGCGGTTGTCGTTCCAGTTTGAGGCCGGCCTGTCGCCTCGGCCCCTTCCTCGCTGGTTGAACTGGAAGGACGGTCCGCCCCTGAACGGCCTTCCTCCTCTGCGGAATCGAAAATCCGTCCTAGACTTTCTGAACCCTGCTGGGTTTTGGAAGCGACGACTCTTTGCTTCAGTGTTTTTAGCACTCTTGTAGTCGACCTCTACCTGTTTGTACA
>CM059194.1:19883591-19978352 GCA_030323885.1 Branchipolynoe longqiensis | reverse complement strand
GATATTGGAAATATATTCCCCTTCAGTATGTTCAACTCTGTTGACAATGCCCTTAGACTCAAACAGTAGAACCTGGTGATCTAGCTGAGATTTTTCTAGTGAATTAAACTGATACGGAAAAGGCGCTCTCTTTTGTATAGGCAATTGTGTGAAAGGGATGTGAATGCCTTTAACAATATTCAGGACCTCTGGATTAGTGGTTAACTGTTGCCATTGATGTAAACAATTAGAAACATTCCCTGCTTGAAAAAGGCTTACTTCAGTTTGAGTTTCCTCCGTGACCATTGTAGGGTCAGGAGGCTGCACTGTTTGTGTGGAAATCTCTACTTGTTCCCTTGTTTCGGGAACTGGGGCTTGGGAACGAAATCCCTCTTGTAGCCGCGGTTGTCGTTCCAGTTTGAGGCCGGCCTGTCGCCTCGGCCCCTTCCTCGCTGGTTGAACTGGAAGGACGGTCCGCCCCTGAACGGCCTTCCTCCTCTGCGGAATCGAAAATCCGTCCTAGACTTTCTGAACCCTGCTGGGTTTTGGAAGCGACGACTCTTTGCTTCAGTGTTTTTAGCACTCTTGTAGTCGACCTCTACCTGTTTGTACAGGTAAGCTAGCTGACCCCCAAACATCTTGGATTTATCTAGGGGTTTGCTCTTGATAGGGGTAGGTCCGGAATACACGGTGTATTCCTTACCATCATGGTCCGTTACCTTGTTCGAGCGGGCAACCTCTTTTCCGGCATCTGTGGTGACCGATTTGAAAACGTTTTCAAATCTCCGATGGGTCATGTAGTTACTAGCGGCTGCTAACAAAGCTATGCCCCGGTCCATAACCCGCGCCAAAGACGAGAACTTGTTCTCTGTCTGCATCCTGTTAGCCACAGGGATAACAGACGTCAAGGCACCCAAAACTGCCTTATGGATCAGGCAGAGGGAAGTTTCATAACGACGGCGTTCGTCGGAAAGATGAATGCCGGAATCCATCTCTTTGAAAACCGAAGCAGGAATGCCCTTAACTCCTGAAATCTGCTCAGTCAACTTGTTGATGACTTCGATCGGTTTAAACGTAGTGAAATGGCTATTCACCGTTTTGCGCATCATGGTAGTGGTGCGCACTTTCTGAGCTTTCTTTTTGACAATTTTCTTGCCAGCTTTAACGCCTATTTTGGCGTAGACACCCGCTCGTTCCGTGTCGGAATCCGACTCGGTGGAAGAAGAGTCGGACGACGAGTCTGAAGAAGAGTCCTTCTTCTTCTTCTTCTTTTTCTTTTTGGACTTTTTGGAGCGCTTAGACTTCGCTTTCTTTGTGAACTCGTCACCAGAACTGCTCACTGGGCGGCGTTTCTTGCCGCGCGCTTTCGGTTTCGGAACCTCAGGTGCCGAAAGCGTGTCCTCTTCGTCCTCAGAAAAGTCTTCCCAATCCTCATCAGGGATTTGGGAAGGATCTGGAAAGTTCTGCGCCTGGAAAAGGCGCATCTTCTCCTCCATCATCTCCGCCATTTTCGCCTCCCACCCCACTGGTTGAGGGGCGTGATCACTGTCTTGATCCGAGGCATGAGCCCCAGGATGTGGGGACGGCGGAGCCGTAGCCGGTGGAGACGAATCGTAATCCGTAGGGGGGACACCCACCGCTGCAGCGGGCGGCTTATTCCGGCGAGTGGCCATCGGGAACTGTAACGAAACCAAAGCGTTACTAACCCGGAATCATCTCAACTACACAAGTGTAAGCCAGTAAACTGGGTTGAGGAACATGGTACAGAGAACGTGTTTTGCAACGTGTCAGTACAGGCGTGAAGCTAAATTTGCCGTAGGTGTGTGGTAACGAAACCAACCAAACGGAGGGCATCGATCGTGAGATCGGCCCCTCTCTCTGTTCCGTACACTTCTCCCACCTGTGGCTACAGCGCCAACAAGTTGGAGAAAATATTACAAAACTCGGAGGTTCGCCTTAAACCGGTCAGGGGTGTTTATAAAAAACACCCAGAAGCATCCCAACATCATCCTCTATTAGGATCCGGGAGACTTTTCTTAGGAAATGAGCAACTCGGGTTGCCATTTCTCCCTGTCTGAAAAACAGGTGTCGATAGAACTCAGTATCGGTTTCGTTTGTGCCAGCGGCACGCAATGTTCTATCCGTAAGTTAAAAAACGTACAAAGTCCAAACAGGACTGAAGAAAGTTCTGAACTTTCATAAAAAGATGCTATAGAGCATGATAAACAAAGTTATCGAAGAAAACAGTACTTACTTTTGGATAAAAGCAGTAGTAGTAGATAAATCCTGTGGAGCAACTCACAAACGTCCTCCCGTTGTGAGTTACTTATGCTAATTGCTGGACCCGGATGTGCTTCCTTCTCCCTAGCCTACGGCTAGCCAGAGGCGGCATACCGAGGTAAAATCTATGTTCACTTTGAAAGCTTTCCATATTGGACATTACCTATTCCACAGCGACATACAAAAGGAATGCAATTTACATACCCATCTAATGGGATTCGCGCCATACTGAATTGTCAAACACACTGCATGCAAACGCTGCTAACCATTCTGTCGCATTCTGTCCCTACTTCAATTGTTTCCGTCCCTGTATCTCCAAATACACTTCAGCAGGCGCATGTGGACTTGGGACCACAACATGATAACAGTACACAAGTTTGTAGCGTCCAACAATTACCCATTCCCACAACCCCCTGCGGCTGGGGTGGAGTGGGTGTGGGTGTGGGTGTGGGTGTGGGTGTGGGTGTAGCTTGGTTCCAGCCCGAAGCTAAGATTCTATATACGCGGTATGCGATATGCGAATGCGGCATACGCCATAGATACCTATGCCATTTTCGGGACTTTTTGCTCCAAATTTGTGAAGGAAAGCAGCATTCGCATTCGCACTCGCATTCGCATTCGCATTCGCATTCGCATTCGCACCGATCGGTCCATGGAGCGATCGACTTGCCGCATTCACATTCACATTTGTATTCGCATCTGGACATATGGAAGCACCACTGTGTATTTACATGATTTGCCATTTTTTTGTCACATTCGCATACCGCATATATGGAATCTTAGCTTTAGGCGAACATCTGTGTGGGAGTGGAATACTCTACACAATCATCCCCAGGCGAGGCGCTTCTTAATCCCTCCCTAAACCAGTCGAGTCAAACCAATGACTTAACAATTTATAATTGTCGCTTCCCAGCCTGGCGCCCGGCATAAATAGGATATGGTAAGGACTGGTTAGCTCAGTGACAGGATAATGTGACTGAGTGGGATATTGGGTCATGGTGCTGGTAGCCTGATTTTCCAGTGGGGCAACACTATAAAGTCACTATGAGTGCACACTGTCACAAGTAGGTACCCATCCTGATATGACCTTAGATGTTGCTCGGACATCAAACAACAACAACTTGCCTATACCCTGCATGATACCCCGCAGGTTTGATGCTAAGAGACACTGTCAGAACCAGTCCTTCAGATTTCATTTCACACGCACTGCTATTTTTATTATCATTATCATTATGTTTGCTTTTTGGAGTTTTACATCCTGGCAACATCTCAGGTCATAACAGGACGGATACCGACTTAATGCAGTCACTCATGTCGACTTTTATATTTTATAGTGCTACCCCACTGGGAGACCAGGCCGCCAGCACCATGATCCGATATCCCACAGTCACATTATCCTGATAGTCTTACTGAGCGAACCAGCCCTTGTCATATTCTATTAATTCCGAACACCAGGCTAGATAGCGATAAGTATAAATTTCATAAGTCATTGGTTTGACTCGACCAGGAATCGAACTCCCGATCTCCCGCACAGGAAGCCTGCGCTCCACCAATTCGGCCACTTCATCTTTTTTATTTTTTTTTATTATCACAATTATTAATATGTAGTCGGGGAATGCATGTATGAATATATTGCTCACAAATCAGACACAGGCGGCGCTTCTAAATCACACACTAAGTGCATGTATGGGTGGGCAGCCATCAGACTGCGGGCTTTATATCACGCAACACTCATATTAAACAGCACACTATAGTATCCCACAGATCTGCAGGAACTAGTATGACAGGAACCAGTATGCCGGGGAGCAGTATGACAGGAACCAGCCTGGCCGGAACCAGTATGGCTGGAACCAGTATGGCTGGAACCAGCATGGCAGGACCACAGTGGTTCTGGCAGGAACCAGTAGCGCAGGAAACAGCATGGCCAGAACCAGTCAGGCAGGAACTAGTATGACAGGAACCCGTGTGGCAGGAACTGATGTCAGAAAGCTGTGCAGGGAACCGGTTGTGTAGGATGTTTTGTTTGTTGTTGTTCTACATCCAAGCAACATCTAATGTCATATAGGAAACCAGCTGTGTGGGGAACCAGCTGTGTGGGGAACCAACTCTGCAGGAACTAGTTCAGCAGCAGTAGCTCAGCAATAGCTAGGCTCTGCCGGAAATAGCTTGGTAGGAACCAGCTCTGCAGGAATTAGCTTGGTAGGAACCAGCTCTGCAGGAACCAGTTCGACAGGAACCAGCTCGGCAGGAACCAGTTATGGCAGGAAACACAACTATGCAGGAACCAGCTTGGCAGGAACCAGTTCAGCAGGAAACCAACTCGGCGGGAACCAGCTTGGCAGGAACCAGTTAGGCAGGAAACCAACTCAGTGGGAACCAGCTTGGCAGGAACCAGTTCGGCAGGAAACCAACTCGGTGGAAACCAGCTTGACAGGCACCAGTTCGGCAAAAACCAGTTGAACGGGAACCAAACCCGCTGTAAATGTAACCCACTCTGCAGAAACCACCTCGGCATAAACTAGTTTGTGACCTAGTTTGTGACCCTGATAATTGAATAATGAGGGTGCACCCCAGTTACGCGCTAATTACAGCTCTCTAATTACAGCAGCGTCGAGTCTGCTGTACTCACAACCAAACCACACCAAGCCTCACCAAACAGGAAGCAAGAGTCGGCAATGGAGATGAGAGAGAAGCACACAAAAAACACCCACTTAACGTGTCAGAATCAATCCTCCATGCACAAGGTATTCAATTCTCCCAAATTGGTGCTTGACTTAATAAAAGTCATTGTGGGTTGTCTATCATGGGTAGTGAAGAGTTAACAAGCCTCCCCCACTCTAGGGTTTGGGTGTGGGTGTGGGTGTGGGTGTGGGTTTGTGTGGGTGTGGAGGGGGGGGGCGGGGCCCAGGTGGGCGGGAGGTAATCAGCTCACGTCAGGCGTGTTAATTAGGCCCCATCTAACAGTATTACTAGTTCCAAAGTGTGGTGACCTTCACCTTGCAGGGTCACGTGACAGAGAAATGGCTCAACAGGAACTGTGCAAAGGGGCTCTCTTCACATCATTTCACATCATTCATATCACTTCTTATCATTTCATATCACTTCACATCAGATCACATCACTTCATATCACATCAGTTCACATCAGTTTAAATCACTTCACATCATATCAGTTCACATCACTACACATCACTTCAGTGCACATCAGCTCACATCAGCTCACATCAGCTCACATCACTTCACAACACTTCACATCACATCTCCTCAGTTCACATATCACTTCACATCACTAGCACCATGACCCGATTTCCCACTCAGTCACATTATCCTGATACTGAGCTAACCTGCCCTTGCCCTATCCTATTATTTCCAAGGGCCAGGCTACGTAGCGACAAGTATCTATTTCATAAGTCATTGATTTGACTCGACTGGGATTCTAACTCCTGACCTTCCGCATGGGAAGCCTGCACTCTAGCAATTCGGTCACCATGTCTGGTCGTGGGAATGTTGAGATGGGAGGATAGGGGTGGGGTCGGGATAGGGGGCGGCGATGTGGGGTTGTGGACTGTGGAGAGTGGGGGATGTGGAGCGTGGGGATGGGGGATGTGGAGGTGTGGGTGTCGGGGGTGTGGAGATGGGGGATGTGGGGGATGGGGGATGTGGAGGATGGGGAATGTGGAGTGGGGGAGGTGGAGACGTGGGGATGTGGGGATGTGGGGGTGGGGATGTGGAGGTTTGTGGGGTGTCAGGTGTGGAGATGGGGGTGTGGAGATGTGGGATGTGGGGAGGGGGATGTGGGAGATGGGGGAATTGTGGGGTGGGAGGTGGGGATGTTGGAGATGGGGGAATGTGGAGATGTGTGGTGTCAGGGTGTGGAGATGTGGGGGGTGTGGGTGGGGTGTGGAGTTGGGGGATGTGGGGATGGGGGATTGGAGGTGGGGGAATGTTGGGGATGGGGGATGTGGAGGTGTGGGGTGTCGGGGGTGTTGGAGATGGGGGTGTGGAGATGGGGATGTGGAGATGGGGGGATGTGGAGATGGGGAATGTGGGGAGTGGAGATGGGGAAGGTGGTTATTGGGTGGGATGGTGGAGTGTGGGGATGTGGTGGGGAGTGTGGTGTGGGGGTGTGGAGGTTTGGAGGTAGTGGGGATGTGGGATGTGGGGAGGTGGAGGTGGAGATGGGGGGATGTGGGATGTGGAGATGTGGTGATGGGGAATGTGGAGATGGGGAGGGAATGTGGAGATGGGGGATGTGGGGTTTGGGGTGTGGATGTGTGGGGGTGGAGTGTGGGGATTGTGGATGTGGAGATGTGGGATGTGGGGATGTGGAGATGGGGGATGTGGAGGTGTGGGGATGGGGTGTGGGATGTGGGGTGTGGAGTGGGCGATGTGAGATGTGGGATGTGGAGGATGGTGGGATGTGTGGAGATGTGGAGGTGTGGGGATGTGGATTTGTGGGGATGAAAATGTGGAGGTGTTGAGGTGTGGGGGTGTGGGGATGTGGAGGTGTGGAGGTGTGGGGATGTGGGATGTGGACGTGTGGACGTGTGGAGGTGTGGAGGTGTGGAGGTGTGGGGATGTGGAGGTGTGGGGGTGTGGGGGTGTGGGGATGTGGATGTGTGGGGGTGTGGAGTGTGGAGATGTGGATATGTGAGGTGTGGAGTTGTGGGGATGTGGAGATGTGGGGATGGGGGATGTGGGATGTGGAGGTGTGGGGATGTGTGGATGCGGGATGTGGGGCTGTGGAGATGGGGGTGTGGATATGTGGGGATGTGGAGATGGGGGTGTGGATATGTGGGGATGTGGAGATGTGTGGATGCGAGATGTGGGGATGTGGAGATGGGGGTGTGGGGATGTGGAGGTGTGGGATGTGGAGGTGTGGGATGTGGGGATGTTAGGATGTGGAGGTGTTGAGGTGTGAAGGTGTTGAGGTGTGGAGGTGTGGAGTGTGGAGATGTGGAAGTGTGGACATGTGGAGAGCTGGGTTCTTGGTGACTGCTTGTCTCCAATTATAACACCGTGTGAGAATTGATGCTGTAATTACCCGTCGATGCCATTGTGAAGGCTGCCGTAATGTTACCATCAATGAGGACACCCTGTCTACCACACCACATTACCAGCTACCAGATGACAACGCACACCCCCCCCCCCCCCCCACACACACACACGTATTATCAACATCCACATGCAGAAGGCAGGCTCTGCTTTTTTTTACAAGGAAAAAGAGAAATATACACACACATTTCAAATAGGGGACAAATATGACTATTGAGTGCATTATATATATATATATATATATATGTATATATATATATATAGATTAGTTAGACGAATCTTACCTTGGTATAGATGATGGATAACTATTGTTTTCCTGAGGTATAAGCCTCGGCTAGACGTGCGTGAGGGAGAGGTAAGCACATCCGGGTCCAGCAATCTTTACCTACTAATTCAGGATAAAATGATCTCTATTAAAAAATTCTAAAAACTAATGTTTCCTTGGTACAAGCAACAGTCTAGACGTGGTAGGGTGTGGAGAATGTGGAGATGGGGGAATGTGGAACGTCTAGCCGAGGCTTATACCTCGGGAAAACAATAGTTATCCATCATCTATACCAAGGTAAGATTCGTCTAACTAATCTATTTTACCTCGGTATATAGCCTCAGGCTAGCCGCAGGCTAGGGAGACTTTACGTAATATCATTTTATCCTGATATTTAATTGTTATTGTTATGTTATTTTCTGTTTATTTTTGTGGTATGGAACATTGTTAAAATCACTGTTTGTGACTAGGCTTATGTTCTCACCTTTTTGACCTTTTAATGCTGTAGCAGTCGTTGTCCAACGGGCGAGAGTGTCCCTTGAAATGCCCTTGTGTGGCTTAATAAAGCTTATCAATAATTGTCTTGAGTTTCTAACTCCTTGTGTCTTGGATATATATGTTATAATCGCAGATACTACACACAGTTTTGGATTGTCCTTGAATTGCGTTACATCAATTGATGACAAAGGGTCGCCTATGCGATTAGATTTCAACAATGTTGTTAAATCGAAGGTCGCTTGCCTTCTATCTATTTCCAGTCCATCGAGTGAAAGTGCCACTATAGTTTGGCCTCGATGACCTGTGACTAACAGTAATAAAAGTGCTAACTTAAACCCTAATTGTTTTATATCTAGAAATCTATTATGTGGCCAATCCTTAAACATGCTGGGGTTGTCAAACTTTTTACTCCTGTCAGTGATCTTAGTGCTTTTAGTGTCTACCTCCACTGCTTTGAAGAGGTGCGCTAGCAATCCCCCAAACATTTTGGTTTTGTCCAGCGGCTTACCTAGCACTGGCTTTGGTGGGAGGTAAAGTGTATATTCTTTACCGTCATTGTCCGTTACTTTCTTAGACCTGGCTACTTCTTTGCCAGCATCTGTGGTCACTGACTTATAGACGTTCTCGAAACGTCGAAAAGTCATAAAGTTCGACGCTGCGGTAAGCAGCGCAATGCCTTTATCCATGACTCGTGCAAGCGACGAGAATTTAATCTCGGCTTGCATTGTATTTGCTACCGGAGTTATAGATGTCAGAGCTCCGAGCACTGCTTTTTGGATCGTACACAACGCGTTCTCGTAACGCCGTCTTTCATCCGAGAGATGGATACCTGCATCCATTTCTTTGCTGATGGACTCGGGAACCCCTTTGATTCCCGAGATTTGTTCGGTTAACTTGTTGATCACCTCAGCGGGTTTGAACGTGTGGAAATGTCCTTTTAACGTTTCCCTCATCATGGTTGTGGTACGCAACCTCTTTACTTTCGCCAATGGGCATTTCTTTTTAATTTTCGCCCCTATCCTTGCATAAACACCCGCTCTTTCAGTCTCTGAGTCGGACTCAGTTGAGGACGAGTCATCTGAATCATGAGATGATGAGTCCTTCTTCTTCTTCTTCTTTTTGTTTTTCTTGGTCTTTTTAACCCGCTTCTTGTTGACTTTGGTGAATTCATCACCTGAGCTACTCACGTGTCTTTTGCGCTTTTTGACTTTCGGTTTCGGAACCTCAAATGCTGATTCTGTTTCATCATCCGAAAAGTCTTCCCAGTCGTCGTCTGGGATGGGAGGAGAGGAAGCCTGTGTTGTGGGCTGTGTGTTTTTGTATTTCTCCATAATTCTGACGATCTTTTCTTCTAGGTCCTCCTCTCCGCTACCCTTATCCGAAGGACCAGCTCCTGGCTGTGGTGACGGTGGACCCGTCTGTGGCGGCGACGAATCGTACCCTGAGGGCACGCGGCCTTCTGCCGCTGCCGGCGGAACCTTGTTTCACTTGGTGGCCATCGGTTTCTGTAACAAAAAAGTTACTTAATACCGGTATCATCTCAACTTGGTCACAAAGTGAGCCCCAGAACTGGGTTGAGGTATTATTCTTATGGTATAGAGTAACGTGTTTACACCGTTCTGTATACAGGCTTTAAGCTAATGGTATGCCGTAGGTTTTATCGGTAGTGAAACCAACCATACGGAGGGGCGGCCATTGGCACGCCCGCTCTCTCTGTTTCGTACACTTCTCCCACCCGTGGCATTCTGCGCCAGCAAGTTGAAGAAAATATTACGAAACTCGGAGGCTCGCCTCAAAAACCGGTCTGGGGAGTCTATAAAAGAAACCCAGGATCATCCCCAACAAAACCCTCTTTAGGGTTCGGAGGAATTTCCTTAGGAGATGCAACTCGGGTTAACATCTCTGCCTGTCTGTATACAGGTTTCGCTATATCAAGCGGTATCGGTTTCGGTTCTGTACATAAGCGTTCTATCCTTGTGTTTTTTATAACACCAAAACATGTCCAAATCGGACCTGAGAAAGTTCTAAGCTTTCATAATGGGATGCTATAAACCATCCTTAAGAAGTTTATCGCAATTTCTCAATACTTACAGTTAGTTAAAGTGTTGTAGTAGTTAAATCCTGCCGGAGCAGCTCAGCGAACGTCCTCCCGCTGTGAGCTGCTTATGCTAATTGCTGGACCCGGATGTGCTTACCTCTCCCTAGCCTGCAGCTAGCCTGAGGTTATATACCGAGGTAAAATATATATATATATATATATATATATTATATATATATATATATAGTATAGTTATACGAATCTTACCTGTACAGATGATGGATAACTCTTGTTTTCCGAGGAACATGCTCGGGATGGGTCGTGGGCTAGGGAGAAGGAAGATAACAATAGCCCGAACAACATTCTCCAAAAAATGTATAGAGTGTTAACATCAAGTAGATATTAATACAAAACAAGGAAGCGTATTTCTTCAGTGTTATGTTTGTTCTACTCTTCTAATGTATGGGGCAGAGGACATGGACAATAAAAAAGAAAATGTACAAACGTTTAGCTGCATTTGAGATGTGGACTTATCGAAGGATGATGAAAATATCATGGACAAAGAAGATCAATAACAAAGAAGTTCTCAGAAAAATTAAAAATAAGAAAAGCTTGTTTGCCACTATACAGACAAAGAAACTTATTTATTTTGGCCACATCATTCGTCAGAGTTCAATATACCGTACATTGTTGGGAGGGAAGGTGAATGGCAGCAGAGGGAGAGGGAGACCAAGAACATCATGGTTTACAAATATTTCACAGTGGACAGGCTTGAATTATTCACAGTCTATCAGAACAGCACACCATCGGGACAAGTGGAGAACCATTGCATCCAACCCTCGACTAGAGGATGGAACTATTGATTGATTGATATATATATAAAATATAGTTTGTTATACGAATATAAACTGGTACGATGATGGGAGTACTACTTTTCCCGACGGGGGGGGGGGGTGGGTGTGAGGTACAAGCCTCGGATGGTCGTGGGCTAGGGAGAAGGAAGCAACATCCGGGTACAGCAACATTCACCTAATTAATCGGGACAAAAGTGAGCTTTAATGATGGAAACCTCCAGTTCTCTCTCGGCGGAAGCGATCGGAATGGTCGTGGCAGGGTGTGGTGGGTGGGCCCTAGCCCACGACCATCCGAAGCTTGTACCTCGGGAAAACAAGAGTTATCCATCATCTGTACCAGGTAAGATTCGTATAACTATACTATTTTACCTCGGTACTAAGCCTCTGGCTGATCGTGGTCGAGGGAGACCTTCACGTAGCCTTACTTTTGTCCCAACAAATCTGACGAACATAATAATAATAATAGTCAGTATAATAAAATTTTAGAAATTTGTACTTCTCACCAGGTCTTGTTAGTTGGTGAGTAGGCGGGTGGCAATCCTGCTGTCCTTTTCTAGTCGTTTGTTGTAATGTTTTGCAAACGACTTCGCCGTCTTCCAGCCGGCGTGTGTCAGGATCCTCCTAACAGAGATTCCCAACTTCCTTGCTTTGGAAGCCATCGCTCCTCTAGTTGAGTGCGACGCATAGCGGTCGGTGTCAATGCCTGCGGCCTTTAAAACCGTAATTGTCCATCTCGCGAGCGTGTCTCGGGATATAGCTTTGTGTGGCTTAATAAAGCTCACCAAGAGCTGTCTTGATTGTCGTAATATTTTAGTCTTGGATATATATTCCCTAATGGCAGAAACTATACATAGTTTTCTATCTTGGCGGAAGCTAGTTAAATGCACAGAGGAGAGCGGATCTCCCGTTCTGTTTGACTTGAGCAATTTGTCCAGGTCAAACGTCGCCTCGTCTCTATCTATGTCGAGACCGTTCAACGAGAGGGCTACAATTGTTTGTCCTCTATGACCAGTTACTAGGAGTAATAAAACTGCTACTTTTTGTCCTAATTGTTGGACTGACAAATGCTTGTTTTCCGGCCATGACTGGAAAAGTTTAAATACCGTAGAGACGTCCCAGAACCGACTATACTTAGGTTTGGGAGGGTTGCGTTGGTAAATGGATCTCATAATCCAATGTATGACTTCTTGTTTGCCGATAGTCTCTCCCTCAATCCTAGGCAGGATAACCGAAAGGGCGCACCTCGCTGCATTAATGGCTCCATACCCGAGTCCATGATCTTCCATCATTCGGAGGAATCTGCCAACTTGGGCTATTGAGGGTTCCATCGGCTTAACCTTATGTAATAAGCAATGGAGGCCCCATTTCTTGAGGTAGTTTGAGTATAGCTTTACTGTTCCTGGTCTCCAGGCATGGGACATTAAGCGTTGTTTAGTAATTTTGTCAAGTCCGTATTTTTCTAAGTATTTACTCAGAAAAGGAATGCCAACAACGGGGTTGTTGACACGTCGCCCTGGGTTGTGACCTTTCCCTGATGTTGTAGGTTTATTGGTCCTCTTGGGAATGATAAAGTGTCTTTTGTTTCCCAAGTCACTGCTGCCCTCCATGGCTGTGTGTTCCAGTCCGGGACAATCAGCACTGCGTGTGTTCTGTCGTGTCTGATCTTTCTGACTACTCTGCTGATTAGGCTGAATGGTGGAAAGATATAATAGAAAGCTTTATTCCAAGTTAAAGAAAAAGCGTCCACCCGCCAAGCGTGTGGTTCTGGATGCCATGAAACGTATTTGTTAAGTTTTTTGTTCTTTCTTGAGGCGAAAAGGTCTATTTCTGGGACTCCCCATTTTTGGCAAATAATATCAAAAATGGCATCACTGAGCGACCATTCCAAGTGATTATGGAAATGGCGGCTTTTACTATCGGCTAATGTATTCTCTGACCCCGGAATGTGTGCAACGGTTAACCAAACCTTTTGTTGTTCGGCCCAATCCCAAATTAATTTTGCTATTGTGTTACATGCTGAGGACTTGGTACCCCCCATGTTTCTAATGTAAGCCATCGCTGTAGTATTATCCGTTAGCACCTGGACTGTGAGCTTATGTATTTTAACTAAGCTTGTCAGTCCCAAAAGGATGGCTCTTAATTCTAAGATGTTAATGTGGTCTTGGATCTCATCATCCAGCCATCGGCCCCCCGTAGCTATGTTGTTTCTATGTGCTCCCCAACCTTCCAACGAAGCATCTGTGGTAACCATTGTGTTGGGTTCATCCATTCGGATGGGATTAGTGGAATCATGTATGTTTTGTAGCCACCAACAAATGTTGTCATGCCCCGCCTGTGAGATAGTCATAAGACTTTCGAAATTGCCTTTTGTTTTAGTCAGAGCAATATTCTTATCAATTTCGAGTGATTTTATATGCGCTTTTCCATATAAAACCGCTGGTGCATATGCTACCATAAGTCCTATCAGTACTGCTACTTGTCTGATTTTGGGTCGTTTAACGGCTAGTAATTGATCTGTTGTTAACACAAATTTTGCAATCTTGTCATTAGTCAATGATATTGTCATTTCCTTTGTGTCTATGAAGAAACCTAGGAATTTCAGGATTGTTGTTGGTTTTAATACCGACTTTGAGTCGTGAATGTAAAACCCCAACTTAGTTAGCAAGTAGCAAAGGTCTCTAATCGCTAACAAACAATCATTTTTAGTACGTGCTACTATGAAAGAGTCGTCAATGTAAGGAAACATGACGTGGCCTTTAATGGCCATTTCTGCAAAAACTGGTTTGAGTAGCATGGTAAACATTCGCGGTGCGCAAGCTAAACCATTGGGCAGACAAGTAAATTCATATAGTTGTCTCTTCCAAATAAAGCGGAGGAATTTCCTGTGCGCTTGAAAAATGGGGATTGTATAGTAGGCGTCTTTTAAGTCAGCCAAGCGTCGGGCATCACAAGATCTCGGGCTGTTTCTAAGGAGAACATTTTGAAATGTTTGTATTCGACTAATTTATTTAGTGTTGTTAGGTCTAAAATCATCCTAATGTCGCCATTGGGTTTTGACCTTGAAAAAATATTGGAAATGTATTCCCCATCGGTATGTTGCACGGGTGTAATAATGCCTTTGCTTAAAAATTTAGTTACTTCAGAATCTAGTTGGAGCTGTTCTTCTATCGAAAAGCGATATGGGAATGGCGTTCTGTCTTGTATGGGGGTTTCTATGAAAGGTATAAAGACCCCTCTAACGATATTGAGAACATTATTGTTAGTAGTGATGTTTTCCCAATCATTAATGTGGTTAATAACATTCCCTGCCACAAAGGTGCTTACACTGGGTTGTGTTACCTCCTCTATTTGTTCCCCGGCTTGGGGAACTGCTTCTGGGGAGCATTGTCTCTCCGGAAGGGGCGGTTGCCGTCGTTCCAGCCGTACTGGTTGCGTTGGCCTCGTCCCCGCGGCTGGTAGGAGGGGTTCCGGAATCAGAACCTGCTTGCTGACTGTCCTGATCGGCGTCCCCGAAAATCCGACCTGGACTTTTTTAACTTAGTCGTATTCGTGTCCTTCTTGCCGTCTAGGTGTTTGGACTGTTTTGCTTTAGTCTCCACCTGTTTGAAGAGGTATTGGAGCTGGCCTCCAAACATCTTCGACTGGTCTAGTGGCTTGCCCTTGATCGGTTTTGGCGGTAGAAAAAGAGTATACTCTTTTCCGTCGTTGTCGACCACTTTCTTTGAACGCGCGACCTCTTTGCCTGCGTCAGTAGTTACTGATTTATAGACATTTTCGAATCGTCTGTATGACAAGAAATTGCTGGTCGCTGTAAGCGCCGCAATCGCAGAGTTCATGTCTTCGGTGACGGTTGTGAATTTATTGCCCGTCATCATACGGTTCGCTATGGGCATAATGGCCGCGAGGGTTATCAGGACTCCTTTATGAACTGTGTGAAGACACGATTCATATTTCTTCCGTTCGTCACTCATTGTGACATCGTCATCCATCTCTTTTATCGTGGCTTCGGGGATTCCTTGAATGCCCGTGTATTTTTCCGCCAGTTTTGTTAGCGTTTCTGCGGGTTTGAACGAGTCAAAGTGACCCTTGAGGTTCGTCCGCATAAGGGAGCAAGTGTTAATCTTGCTCTTTCGTACTGCCCTGATCTTTTTCTTCACCTTTTGGGTGATGTCTGCGAAAGTGCCGGTGTGGGGGTCGTCAGAATCTGAGTCGGTTGTGGTGGACCCCGACGAGCTTGAAGAAGAAGATTTTGATTTCTTCTTCTTCGCTTTGGACTTGCTCTTAGTTTTCTTAACTTTCTTGACCTTATTGCGTGCCTTGTAGTACTCATCGCCTCCTGATGAGTACTTCTTTTTGGGACGTTTCCGTTTCCGTCCCACGCGCACTTCCGAATCCGTAGTTTCCTGGTCGGAAAGGTCCTCCCATTCGGACTTGTCCGAGAGTGACAGTCTCCTCTGAGGCGAAGCCTTAGAGGGTGGCGTAGGGAGGAGCTGTTGTAGCTGCTCTCGTATGAGCCGCACCATTTGCTCATTCGCGTCAGGCTGCGAGAGCCCTTCCTCGGGCGAGCCATCCCGGGACGCGGCTGAGCGTTGTCCAGAGGTCGCGTCGCCTTCACTGAGCGTGTGTGGTACACCTTTGGCACCCCGCTTCGCGGCCATCTCGAATTGTCTGTAACCAACCAAAAAAGGGGTTTTAGAGCGAATTGAGGCGCATCTGAACCAGTGGGACAGTGCTACATGTGCTTGGCCCAATGTGGGGTATTCAAATTGTATTTAAACCAATTTAACACCAGGCGTGAGAAGCTAGAGTCTATCGAGAGTGAATCGGTGGGACAAACCGAACCGAAACCAAACGAGGGGTCGGGACCAGTGTACTGTTCCTGCCCACGCTCTCTGTCCCATACACTTCTCCCTCCCATGGTTACAGCACCAACGGGTCGGAGAAATTGCTATGAAACTCGGAGGTACGCCTCTAACCTATCATGACGACGAAAGGGCTCCTGCCCACATGTCTCTCCGTTCGGCAACGGGCGGCATAATCAGGAAAAACCCTATCTAAGCGACGAAATGACTCCAGCCAACATGTCTCTCCGTTCGGCAACGGGAGGCAAAAACAAAATGGATGCTTCCAATTTCTACAGCACCGGATAAAAGCACAGCTTTAGTCATGAACTAAATGTAAAACAGCCTAACAAGGTGTATGAGCATGTGCTATAGTGGTTCATAAACAACTTTGCCAGTTTATGTGTCGGTACTTACAGTAGAAACTAGGTAATCCGTGGTAAATTCTTGCTGAGCTGCTCGTAACGTTCCTCCGTTATGAGCGGAATATGCTAATTGCTGTACCCGGATGTTGCTTCCTTCTCCCTCGACCACGATCAGCCAGAGGCTTAGTACCGAGGTAAAATATATATATATATATATATATAAAGCTAATGCCCAATTAAAATTTTCCTATAAATATTCATACACATATATGATCTGGGTTCTTCTTCAATGCAGGTCTTAATTGGTTGGTCCCTCACGTTGTAACGATTTTCTTCTAATTCAATTCCCTTTTTTTTACACAAGATGGGGAAACAAATCCTTTTGTTATACCACCAAGAAGCAATGAGACCAAAGCAGTGAGAAACATTTGTTGTTGTTTATCAGTATCACCTTATCCTGGCACTGAGCCAAGCAACCAGTCCTCGCCCTGTCCTACAAGGGAGTCACTGAATGACTGAGTGAATGTGAGTGAGAATGAGTGAGTGAATGTAAGTGAGAATGAGTGAGTGCTTTGGTGAGTAAGTGGGAGAGTGAGTGAGTGAGTGAGTGAGTGAGTGAGTGAGTGAGTGAGTGAGTGAGTGAGTGAGTGAGTGAGTGAGTGTGTTGGGTTTAGCATCCCCACAAGTTCACTGACTTGTTGACATCGCAAATTCATGCCTGGCACTGACACCAAATCACGATATCCCACTCAGTCACATAATCCCACGACACTGACCCAACTAGGCCTTGTCCTATCCCAGTTGCGAACTACGCACATAGATTTGCTTGTTCCATATGGTGCCAATGAACCTCTCCGCCGGCATGTGTGAGGAGGAGGTTGTAAGCTGCGAATGAGTGTCACACAAAAGCTGCAGTGCTATAACTCCCAAGATACCCCTTAACAACTTACAAGTGTTCCTTCAGTTCACAATACGCCGCCTTTCAACCGCATCCACTCAGCAGCCCGATGCTTCAACTGCGCCAATGGCTTCATACGAGAGTGGCTTAATACGATAGTGGCTTCGAGCTACAGCAGCAGTCTGTGTGTGTGCGTATGTGTGTATGGGTCTATGTGTCTATGTGTCTGTGTGTGAAGCCTATCCATCCACCACTGTGGCTTTGCATGATTGTTTCCCGGTGTACCCAGTTTGTGTACACACACACACACACAGACACACACACACACAGCTAGCTCTCCGCGACTGTGGCGCCACACAATTGCGGTCCACACAAGTGTGCCTACCCTCTGTCCTCACTGGCTTCATACAATCATGACTGCGCACATTCATTGGCGCATCTCACCGAAGTAGTTGCCCGTGGAGAATTACCTCTCCCGTATAACGCTGCCACTCTCCCCCGGCTGGCCCAGCCCGGCCGGCTACCTGCGGCTCTACACGCCCTATGTGAATACAACGCGGCTTATTGGCTTGTTTGTTTGTTTGTTGTTGTTTTACGTCCAAGCAACATCTCAGGTCATATCAGGACGGGTACCGACTTGTGACAGTACGCACTCATGGCGATTTTATAGTGCTGCCCCACTGGGAAATCAGGCCACCAGCACCATGACCGGATATCCCACTCAGTCACATTATCCTGACACCGACCCTTGCCCTATCCTAATAATGCCGAGCACCAGGCTAGGAAGCAACAAGTATCAATTTTTAAGTCATTGGTTTGACTCGACTGGGAACCGAACTCGCAAACTCCCGATCTTCCGCACGCGAGGCCTGTGCTCTACCGATTCGGCCACCGCGCCCGGTCGGCTTATTGGCAGAAGTATCTGTGTGTATTTGTGTGTGGCAGGCAAGGGGGGGGGGGGGGCGGTGGAAGCCATTCATGATTGTAAACGGCCATGTCCACAAGGGCCTGGATGAGGATAACGTCGCATCTGGGTAATCCTTATTGAACACAAACTACGTCTAACAGGCCTCGTTAGTGAGTCTAGGAATTGAGTCATATACTTCCGCCAGGCATTCAGCTTCATAGTGCTCCCACAGATTGGTTTCTTCCCAACTAACATCTCACCATCATTAAAGCTACATAGTCTCATAACAAAAACACCTCGCTAGATTTGATTCTACATATCCAACTTAGTTAGACACTTGGGCATTTATTAAACATTGTTTTATAGAAGTAACACTAAGTCAAAACAAAAATTAACAAAAAAAACACCACTATAATTATTTTTTTAATTTAAATTTTTTTCTCAAAATTACTCTATTCTGATGCAATTGTCTGCCAACCAACCCTTCTGCTCTGCCCCTCCCCAGCCCATCCGCACCCTTCAGTGTCCCCATAGGCCCAGGGGGTAGGACCCCAGGGTAGGACCCGGGGGAGGACCAGAGAGCAGCTCCTGGAGAACTCAATCTACTCCTCAGGTCTACTCCGGGCAGTATTTGAAGGTCAGGCCTCACACGAAAGTTTACCGTAGCAGAATTAATAAATAAAGAAGTAAATAGCGAATAATGCTCAGCCTTTATACATAAATATAGTTCCTACCCGGCATGCATGTGAAGTCATCCATGATTGCAGACGGCCATGCCCAAAGGGCTCAATCCTAATCACCTGTGTAATCCTGCTGATGTAAAACCTGTCTCTGACAAGCCTCGTTAGTGAGCTTATGTCTTCGTATGAGAGGCAAGCCTTGGGGAAACATGATATATTTGTGTATTTGTTGTTGTTTTGCATCCTCGCAATATCTAAGGTAATATCATTAGGACGGGTACCGACTTGTGACAGTGCGCACTCATGGCGACTTTTATAATGCTGCCCCACTGGGAAATTAAGCCATCGGCACCATGACCCAATATCCCACCAAGTCACATTATCCTGACACTGAGCTAACCCGTCCTTGCCCTAATCCTATTAACGCCAGGCTGGGTAGCGATAAGCATAAATTTTAACGTCATTGGTTTGACTCGACCAGGAACCGAACACCCAATCTTCCGCACTCGAGGCCTGTGCTATACCAATTCGACCATCGCGCCCTGGGAGGTATTTGTTATTTCCAGAGCAGACCCTTGGCATGAGGAGCTGAGCTTTAAACTTTCATAATCTGATGGATTGAACTTTTTTTCTATAAATATTTTAAAAACTTAGATCATTATATTAGATTGATCGCTATAATCTACTTTATTTTAGATTGAAGTAATTTGTATTTTCAAAGAGTAACTAGCGAGATATTTGGAGTGAAAACATGCCATCTTAATTTGGTATGTGCAGTAAAATGCTGTACACAGGCTTTGTTTGGTTATTTACCGGGATAGTAAAGTAGGATAGGAGCATCAAACTGTAATAAATATTGGAGGAGTGCACCTGTATCAAAATTCGATATGTTTTCATCGATTATGCACTGGGATGTAGCTTTCCTTCTTTTATTTGAAAAAAAACCTGCAACAAAACATTAATTACCGAACACGGTAGAGGGCATGATTCCTGTGCAGAAGGTAGGGAGTTCGAATCCCAGCCGAGTTTAACCAATGACTTATAAAAATTGATATTTGTCGCTACTTATCCTGGTGCTATACATTATTAGGATATGGCAAGGACTGGTTGGCTCGGTGTCAGGATAATGTGACTGAGTGGGATATATCTGGTCATGGTGCTGGTGGCCTGGTCTCCCAGTGGGGCAGCACTAGAAAGTTGCCATGAGTGTGCACTGTCCCAAATCGGTACCCGTCCTGATATTACCTTAGATTTTGCCAGGACGTAAAACTCCCACAACCAACCAATTACCCGAACCAGTGACTGAGCAATTGGGGTCTTCTGCCCTCACAGCATGTGAGGTCATATCAAGTACCGACTTTTGACAGTGCACACTCATGGCGACTTTACAGTGCTGCCCCAAGTGGGATACTGTGCCATCAACGCCACGCAGCGACATATCACATTATCCGGACGCTGAGCCGACCAGTCCTTGTCCTATCTAGGCACTAGGCAAGGTAGCGACAAGTTTCACTTTTTTGGGGTAAATATGTTTATTCTGCTGAATAAGTCTTTTGTCAGTGCCGAAGCACTGGTCTTCCAGCCATTTTTCAATTCAGGGTTATTTACACAAAAGGTATATAGAATAAGGTGTACAATACTTGTTGAATAGACAATTTGCACCATGTAACACAATGAAATTCTGTAACCCAAAAGTTCCACAACAATATGGTACAGTAGTGTCATATAACCAGATCAATATTAGTCAGATCAATATGAGTATTTACATAGTATTTAGAATGTAAGCAGAAGTTATCTTCTGTATTCAGTTGGTAAATTTGTACGAAGTTTGAATGTTCAGTTGCAGTTAGGCAAGCGGTATATAAATGTTGGTTTGTTAGGAAAATTCTAGTGTAACTCTAATGTAGCTAGTTATGTGAGTTTATGAATTATGTTGTTGGGGTGGGGTTGTTAATAATACACTGGATCATCTGTGACCAGTGAAGCAGTGGGATCAATCCCAGTGCATTTAGGTCTTAAATTATACATTTTTACCTGGGCTGTCTCTGTCATCGTATATGGTTGACTGGAGATAACAGAGGAACAGCAACAAATTAAAAAAGTGGGGGCTGGGGTGGGGGGAGAAACCGAGGCTGAGGGTTTGGTGGTCTGCCACTTACGGTATGGTGACGCCATGGAACATACTTTACTGCAACTGCATAAGGGCCTGCCCAATCCGATGTACTCTTAGTGAGTTTTTAAATTCTAGGTAAGAGGATGCTGCCCTAGTTCTGGTTGGTAGGTTGTTCCACATCATGCTGGCTTTGTAAATTGGTGCTTTAATTAGTTTGTTTGTGGAAGGCTTGGGGACTTTGAGTAGAGTGGAATCAGCCCGTCTAGTATTCCTTTTTGTGTTTTCTATATATTGGGTATCTCTGGCTCTTCTGTACATAAGTGATAGGAGATGTGAATCTCTTCTAACCATTAGGTAATCTAGGTTTGCGTTGTCATGCATTTCCTGTACACTTAGTGTTTTGCCCCAATAAATTGTTCTTAACGCCTGGTTTTGGATCCTTTGTAGCTTAGTCAGTTGCTGCTTTGTGAGCAATCCATAAATTATATCATTATAGTCTATTATTGGTAGAACTGTTGATTTATACAGCAGTAGGGCAGTGTTTTCACTTATGAAGCTCTGCATCTTCCTGATTGTAGTCATTTTTAGTCCCAATGATTGAGTTAGTCTAGCCAGCTGTTGATTCCCATTTAAGGTAGAATCAATCACTGTTCCTAAGTACCTGTATGCACTTGCCTCCTTAATTTGATTTCCGCCAATATGCAGTGTTATGGGTTGTGCCCTTGCCTTCCTTGCTTTGGTGCCATAAATGACAAACTCGGTTTTATTGGTGTTAAGGGATAGTTTGTTTTCACTACACCACAGGTTAACCCTGGTCAGCACTGTCCGAACCTGATCAGTTGCTATTTGGAAATCTTTATTGTGTACTGTGAGTGCTGCATCGTCTGCAAATAATGTGAATGTTGCATCCTCTGATACTTGGGGTAAATCATTTATAAAGATAAAAACAGAAGGGGGCCCAGGGTTGAACCCTGCGGAACTCCAGTTTTAATAGTCCTGATGGTTGACTCAGTGTCATTAAGTTTTGTGTATTGTTTCCTATTAGTTAAGTAGTTGGCCATCAATGTACAGGTTTTCTTCACCAATCCTGCTTTCTGGATTTTCTGCAATAGTATTCTATGGTCAATTGTATCAAAAGCTTTTTTGAAGTCGAGGTATACTGCAATTGTAAGTTCACCTTTGTCCATGTTGGTCAATAACTCATCCATAAGAGAGGCCAATGCCCTAGTTGTTGATCTGTCTTTTCTAAATCCATTTTGTTGGGTGGTTATGTATTTCGAAGACTCTAAAAATGTTTTTATCTCATCATGTATTATTTGTTCTATGATTTTGCCAGGAAGAAGGAGAATAGATATTGGGCGCAGCTCACTACAGTATCTTGGGTTATTGGTCTTTGGGATGGGTGAAACTGTAGCTAGTTTCCAGCTTTCCGGAAAAATACCAGTGTTGACCACTAGGTTATACAGGTGAGTGAATTCATTTATAAGTGTAGTAATTGAAACCTTCATTAGGGCTGAGCTGATGTCTTTAATGCCAGATGACTTATATGCTGATGCAGCATTGACCTTTCTGAGGATTTGCTCCTGTGTTATCTCAGTCAAATCATACGTCTGATCATTGGTGGTGACCGGGTAGGTGTCCTGACTATCTACAGCCTGGTCAAACTTTCTGGCAAGATTCTCACCTACATCAATAAAGTAGTTGTTAATCTCTTCAGCCAGGAGGCTATCTAGTATTCTCTCCCCGTTGTCCTCATTACTAAGATTGCTGATAATAGATTTTGCTTCCGGGTTAATTTGTTGCAGTTCATGCCAGAGTCTCTTAGGATTTTGCTTATACTTATTTATCTGGTCTAAACAGTGCCTAGACTTGGCTTTTCGCACCTCATTTCTGGCCTTCCTGACCATACATTCAGCTATAAATTGATCCCCAGGGTCTCTTGTTATATCTGATTTCCGAATGAAATAATCTCTGTCCTGTTGTAATTCTAGGAGTTCATTGTTCAAATAACCAGCTGTTTTGTTTCTTATGTCAAGTCTAACCAGGGGACAGTGTTTGTTTGCACCATTGACAATCATTTCTTGTATCATGTCCCAGCATTTGTTTGGATCTTCCTCTGATAGTAGTTCTGCTGTATTGTTTTCCCTCAAAGTGGCTGCTAGATCATTGAAGTTACAATTCCTGTAGGTGCGGCCCCAGTAGATGGTGGTTCTTTTGTCATTTCTGGGCTTTTTCTTTATTATATATATTGGTTTATGGTCGCTTATATTGTAGTTCAATACACCCGATTTTGTACAGTACTTGATATTAGTGAAAGCAAGGTCTATTGTTTTTTTGTGTGGTCCTTGTTACTCTAGTCGGTTGTTTAATTACTTGCTGGAGTTCATGTTCTGCCGCAAATTGTTTCATATAGCCTGCAGGTGGGTGCCTCTTAGCGCTGTAGTCAATGTTAAAATCACCAATTAGGAGCACTTCATACTTATTAATGTCTGGGATCTGATTCATCGACATGCTTATTTGCTCTATTGCTTCATTTATGTTTCCATTTGGAGGTCTGTAGATGTTACCTATTAATATTCTTTTTGTGTAGGGTCTAGTTATGACAGCCCATTGGAGTTCAATGTTTGGATTAGAGCAATTTTGTTCCAAACACTTGTCTGCATCCACATGCAGGTCAGTCCTGCAATAGATCCCTAAACTTCCACCATTCTTGACCTGACCACTTTGTAGTTTTGTCTTCCTATCAGCTCTAAGAAACCGGTAATTAGGGATTGATGTTAACTTTGTCTCCATAGATTTATTGAGCCATGTCTCAGATATTGTGAATATATCAAACCCTGATCTTGGTAGGTCTAGTCTTAGTTGTTCTATCTCATGGGTTAAGCTGCGTACATTCAGGTGGCCAATCTTAAATCCAGGGAGGCCCTTTAAATCGCTTAGAGGAAGCTTGCCTTCCTGACATCACCTGTTTTGTTTATCCTCCAATTTCCCTCAGCACAGTTCTCAACCCCCATGTCCCAGCGCCCCAATGCTCCAACAAATATAAGTTTACATGAATTAATTAGGTTTCCAGTCAACCAGTGTTTTAAAGTAGGTCCAGTTTCCCTAGACCACAGCCAGCCAGTCTCACATAGGAGTGTGGAAAATACCAATGTAGTAACTCCATTGGCCATCCTATTGTTGTATTAGTATTAATTAGTGCTTCAAGGTTAACACTAATCAGACAATTCCAAGCTGGAGAATCCGTGTGAGTTTTGCATGTCTCTCTTCAATTATAGTGTAAGCTGTTAATATGTCATTGTTTGAGCATGTCTATAAGCTTAGTGCTAGCATACAGAATGGTGGGGGCCTGATATCCTCTTTGACACTGATTCTAACAGGCATGCATTGGATTGGTTAGTGGGTAGTGGGTCAGTAGAAAATGGATGGACCAGACTACATGTATCTCTGAAGTCTGGAGATAATAGCCAATCAATGAACAGTTTTCAGAAGCGGCACAATGTTGTCCAAGTAATCCTTGTCTTAGGTAGTGAGCACATAGTCTGCCAGCCAACCAGCTGACACACTAGTGGTGTGCACTATGGCCACCACATGTTCCAAGACAATACTTTGAATAATGTGCACATAATCTGACATCGATACACAAACTTTTCAAACTGTGCACATAATCTGACATCGATACACTTTTATAAGTCCATAGTTAGACTCGGCCGGGGATCGAGTCCAATAACGCCGATACCCCTCTCTACCCATTGGTGTTGAGTGTGTGCCTTCCTTTAGTTGAACCACCCCTCCCACTTCCCACCCACCCACCAGCCCCACTGCATCCTGCACCAGCCCCACTGCATCCTGCACCAGCACTTAATTACCAACTTTAAAATTAAAAATGGCCAACTAAAAAGGAAATTACCCAAACAGGAACTGGCAGTCCAGCCCAATCACACTTCCTGTCCGCGGTATTTGGAAATTAATGGCAATTAAGGAAATTGGTCGACATTTTTCTTTTCTTTTTTAATTACATAGCTGACAGAGAGGACTGTACCATTCCATCTTGGCAATTTATACACCACGAATGGTTGCTTGTTGGAGTTTTACGTCCGGGCAACATCTAAGGTCATATCAGGACGGGTATCGAATTGTGACAGTGCACACTCATGGTGACTTTATAGTGCTGCCCCACTGGGAAATCAGGCAGCCGGCACCATGACCCGATATCCCACTTAGACACTGAGCTAACCAGTCCTTGTCCTATCCTATTAAAGCTGAGTGCCAGGCTAGGAAGCAACAAGTATCAAGCATAAAATCATTGGCTTGACTCGACCAGGAACCGCACCCCGACCTTCAGCACGTGAAGCCCGCACTCGACCTATTAGGCCACTGTGCCCGGTCACACCATGAATGTCATACCATTAAAGCTGCATAGTCCGAATAAAACATGCATTTTTTTAAACCAAAACAATTATCTAGATTTGATTCTAAATATCTAACTTAGATACTGTTGCACTTATTAAGTAATGGGGCTGTCACACTACGACGTTTCTCACCAACGCGCGTCGACGCTTGCCGACGTGTCGCCTTTTTGGGCGAAACGCCGGCACACGTCGGGACGCGTTAGTGGCGCGTCGATACACGTTGACTGATAGCAACGTGTGGGGGTGGGTGGTGGGGGGTGTTTTGTGTTGTTTGGTGGGGGGGGTTGGGGGGGTTGGGGTTGTGGTTGTGGTTGTTTTTTGGGTTGGGGGGGGTGTGTGTGGTGCATTTGTCACTGCATAAGGGGATACTGAATCAAAATAATAGAACACGCTACTGCAGAACCTTATGGTGTTAGAAATAAATTTGGCATGTTTGCGCTTCAAAATATCTCAAAAGTTGGCCATTTAAAACAGAAGTTACTTCAAATGAAAGTTAAGCAGCTGTCACACATCACCGGATTGAGCAACTGACAGAATTGTCTAGTCTGGTGGTGATAAGTATCAAAATGTATTAAAATGTGTCAAAGTGTTGCGACATCGGGTCAAAGGCCGCCGGATGATCGGACATGAAATGGACAGCCAACGGGACGAAACAAACTCAAATTGGACAAGAACCATAGACATCAATCCGGTGGCATCCATTCCTAGTTTTGTGCATGTTCAAAACTTGAACGGACACAAACCAGACTTTATTCGGTTTCTGTCTATTTTCCCCAATCCGGTGATGTGTGACAGCCGCTTAAGGTAGATTATAACAATCAACCTAATATATTTATCTCAGAAAATGACAGAAACTCACAACAATCGGACAATGCAATGGGTTATGTGAATAAAATGATCAAATACGGATAACACTGTAACTCACAACCACCAAGTTAGTGCTGTAATATATTATTACATTAATATGTTATAATTATATTCTAAACACCAATAACAAGATATTAGCGCTTTAGTTTTTTTTGTTTTATTTTCCTGGTAAATATGTTTATTCTGATGAATAAGTTTCAAGTTGTAGCTCACACAGTAACACATGTGCTTAATATATTGAATTATATGGTTACAGTTATCATTATACGCACAATTGAAGACACACGATGGCTGAATCGATAAGAGCGCCGGGTTTGAACCCCGACGCAGTCAAACCAATGACGTACACCATTGATGCCTGTAAGTGTAACTACCTAGCCTGGCGTTCAGCATTAATTGAATAGGGGAGGACTGGTTGGCTCAGTATCAAGACAATGTGCTGGAGTGTGATGTTGATTGGTGTCAACAGCTTGGTCTCCCAATATGACAGCACTATAAAACCAAAATAAGTACTCACTGACACAGGTCAGTACCCATCATGTAAACGGTTAAGCCTTAAAACTACCAACCAATAACTGTCTATTGTAACCCCCAGGAATTCCCCTCACCCCACCCGCCACCAAAACCTTCCACCACCATTGTACCTTTCGTGTCAACTTCACATTAAATGTCTGTCAGACAGCACCAGTGTCATGGTGAAGGGCGGGGGGGGGGGGGGGGGGGGGGGGGGGGGGCAAGCGAATCGGTAGATCAGGTTTTCCAAACCCACATCTCTGCTATTTCGGGTCTGGCAATAAACAATGTGACAAAGAACTAAAATAAAAACAATATTTAATTATGTCAAGGCATCTATGCTGTTCATAACGATAACATTATTGTTATTTGTCACACTGCATCCATTTCCACACCTTTGTACCATATATTCACAATCAAATGAAATGAACAACATTATTACTTTTGATTGATTGATTGATTGATTGCTGGTGGCTTAATGCCGTGATGGTGTTCTCTGTGGCGGAGTGGTTAGAGTGTCTGACTTTTTTCTGGGTCGGACTCCTAATCTGAGGGTTGGTGGTTCGATTCCCCATGCCCCCACCTCTGCCAATTTGGATTTCAAAGGCCAGTTGCTCTCATACCATGTCTATGTGGTGTGGGAGGTTAAAAATCCTTTGGGTCGGTAAAAGTGTAGGCTCAGGCTTTCTGTCAATGAACTGTCTAATGGTGAAAACAAGTCTATTCAGACTTATCCATGAGAGGCAGTATAAATCCTCAAGAAAAAAAAAAGAAAAAAATTGGCAACAAGCGCCATATTCATAGCAAAAAGCTAGTGGTATCTATTCCGTTAATCTTGTCAATCCCATTCACATGCCCACCTCGAAATACACATGAAATTCCAAAATGGCTGGATCCATGTCAAATGAGAGCAACAACCATTTTGAAGTAGTTAGACTTGTGTCAACTGACAGTGAAATCTAGCCCCCAAAAACCAAAATTACAGGAGGCGATATGGCCCAGTTGTTTTTAGGAACCGCAGAGTTGTTTGTCTTTTGCATTGGTAATGGTAAACCAATATTACTAATTTATATTTAAAACAAAACAATGAACGCCCATAATACTTCTTCATTTTATCAAGGTTGGCCAACAAAATAATCACATGATCTTGGTTGTCCATCAGTAGCGATGATGACAGCAACTCATCACTTGTTGTGAACTCGCCGATGACCGCTGAGTCCAATTTGTGCTCGGAATGCATGTGGGCACATTGGACATGCGTGTGTAGCTGCTGTCCGAGTCTGGTAGGTGAAGGAGATGATCTTTCCTCTGCTGATGCTTTTGTTTAGTTTCAGATATACGATCAGTTTCAAACTGTGCTTTGCCTTTTGCGAATAGAAGCACGCCATGAACTCCTGGTGATACATTCTGTGGGAGACCTTAAAGCTGCATAGTCCGATGAAATATCAAATTTTCTAAACCAAACCAATTATCTAGATTTGATTTTACATATCTAACTTAGATACTGATGCATTTATTAAGCATTTGTTTCTAAGTAGAAGGCAATACTGAGTCAATTTAACATAACCTGTTACTGCAGAAGTCTATGGTGTCAGTTTTGGCAAGCTTGCTAAAACTAATTTTCCATGTTTGCACCCAAAATATGTCAAAAGTTTACAATTTAAAATAAAAGTAACTTTGAACTAATGTAAAGTAGATATTAGTGATCGATCTAATATATTTATCTCATAAAAAATACAGAAATTCAAAACCATCGGACTATGCAACTTTAACAAATATATGACCCTTCCTTCTGGAGCCCCTTACCCATAAGGCCTGACCTACCCTCCCTTGACCCCCCCCCCCTTTCCATCTCCCCCTCCCCCTCCCCTCCCCCTCCCCCCTCTGCCATGACCTACTTCGATTGGAGCTTTGATGTGCAGGTGCCTCATTATTTGGTAATCTCTAGCTGCTGAGACCTACTCAGGGGCTACTTCCAGTGTTCAGACGCTGGACAATGAGGGTGGGAGGGTGTGGTAGGAGGTTGAGGGGGAAGGGAGGACCAGGAAGCACGTGACCATGGTTTGGCGCAATCTCTGATAAAGCGATTCAGTTCAGAGCAAGGTGATATAATTGTTCAAAGCCTCCTGCCATGTCATCATCCACAGTGTAATGAGAGTGGTGATGGGCGACCGAGCAATGACTATCAGCATAAGCACCACCGGCATTATTTTGCACACTACCCTCACTAAACCGTCCAATAAATAAGACTAAACAGAAGAGCCGTACATTTCACAGCGTGTCTTCCAACATTATGAAAAGGTGTACTTTGTGGGCGCTAAATGTGCTCAGTGTAATTTTTGTAGCCGTATATAACAATTACCTTATGTATACAATGTTCACTTTGAGGCAAGTATATAAAATAGGGGGTTCCCTAAACATGTATGACATTATCAATAAGCAGGCACTCATAGCTCTCATTGCCCCACTGCGATACCATTCCACCAGAACCATGATGCGGTATCCAACTCAGTCACTTTTCATGTACAAGGAACAGTGAGCAGAGCCTTAAAGCTAACCTTTTCTTACACAAGGAACAATAGGCAGATCCTTTAAACTAACCATTTCTTACACAAGGAACAGCGGGCAGAGCCTTAAAGCTAACCTTTTCTTATACAAGGAACAGTAGGTAGAACCTTAAAACTCACAATTTCTTACACAAGGAACAGCGGCCAGACCTTTAAAACTAACCTTTTCTTATACATAGGGCAGTGGGCAGAGCCTTACAGCTAACCTTCTCTTATACAAGGTCTAGCAGGTAAAGCCCTAAACCTAACCTTTTCTTATACAAGGGAACAGTAGGTAGAACCTTAAAACTAACCCTTTCTTACATAAGGAACAGCAGGCAAAACTTTAAAGCTAACCCTTTCTTATACAAGGAACAGTGGGCGTAGCCTTAAAGTTAGCCCTTCTTTTTATACACGGAACAGTCTTAAAGCCAACCTCTTCTTACACAAGGAAATTAGACACAGCCTTAAGGCAAACCATTATTTCTATTCAAGGACCCGTATGGCAGTAAGCAGACCCTTAAAGCTAACCCTTTCTTGTGCTAACCACTGCCGCCTGTCTATAAATAGAGCAACTGCTCAGCTTGAATTTAAGAATAAGAGCGCTGCCAGTGTGAGCCAACAAGTCAGTAAGGTTGGTTGTTTTGGAGTTTTATGTCCTGGCAACATCTAAGGTCATATCAGGACGGGGACCGACTTGTGACAGTGCACACTCAGGCCTCCAGCACCATGACCTGATATCCCGCTCAAGTCACATTGTCCTGACACTGATTCAATCAGTCCTTGCCCTATCCTAATAATGCTGAGCGCCAACTATCAATGTTTAAGTCATTGGTTTGACTCGACCAGGGTTCGAACCCATGATCTACCAAAATGGGAGATGGATGCTTAACTCATTCGGCCATCTCATCTGGTCTCATGCACAAGGTGTACATGTTGTTTACATGGAATAGAACGAGGTCAGAATATTCGCTTAGCAATGCGGTCAAAACAATATAGAGATTCCCACCGCTCTAATTAACACAATTATGGTTGTTGTTACCTGACTCTTTCTTAATAAGGCGTTCACCTTCAGCACTACACTCTGCACAAGGGGACGGTGAGTGTGTCGGTGTTTGTTTGTTTGTTTTACGTCCTATCAACATCTAAGTTCATATCAGGACGGGTACCGACTTGTGACAGTGCGCACTCATGGCGACTTTATAGTGCTGCCCCACTGGAAGATCAGGCCGCCAGCACCATGACCTGATATCCCACTCAGTCACATTATCCTGACACTGAGCCAACCAGTCCTACCTATCCTATCCTAATAATGCCGATCTACCAACACAGGAGACGGACACTCTAACTCATTCGGCCATCCCGTCTGTTTGGGTGTGGGTGTGGTGTGTAGGTGTTGGGTGTGTGTAGGTGTTGGGTGTGGTGTGGTGTGTAGGTGTTGGTGTTGGGTGTGGGTGTGGTGTGTAGGTGTTGGGTGTGGGTGTGGTGTGTAGGCGTTGTGTGTGTGTAGGTGTTGGGTGCATGTGTGTGGGTGTGGGAGCGTGAGTGTATGTGGGAGTATGAGTGCGTGTGGGAGTGTGTGTGGGTGCGTGCGTGTGAGTGTGTGGGTGCGAGTGGGTGCGTGTGTGTATGTGCGTCTGGGGGAGGGGGGTGGGGGGGTGGGGGAGAGCGCGCGTGTGTGTGCACGGACGTGCACGTGTGTGTGTGTGTGTGTATGTGCGTGTTAGGGTGGAGAAGGAGGGGGAGTGTGGAGGAGCTCAATAATCAGTGCTGTTCATGTTTATTTCCCACTATTAGCCCATGAAACACTTTACTAAGCTTAAATCTAATCGCACCACACAACACAACACTCAATGTGTTAACATTAAACTAAATATCATCCATGTATTAGGACATAATTGATTTAAAACGAAATATCGCACACCCTTACTTAACGCCTTGTAGTGGGTGTGGGTGCAAAGATTCTTCTACAGTGATTGGTTAGTTGTTGTTTTACGTCCTAACAACATCTAAGGTCCATCGGGACAGGCACCGACTTGTGACAGTGCACACCCATGGCGACTTTATGGTGCTGCCACATTGGGAGACCAGGCTGCTGGCACCATGATCCGCTATTCCACACCATCACATTTTTCCGGACACTGTGCTAACCAGTCCATGTCCTATTCTATTAATGCCTAGCGCCACGCTAGGTAGCAACAAGTATCAATTTTATAATTCATTGGTTTGACTCCACTGGGATTCGAACTTTATAAGTCATTGGTTTGACTCCACTGGGATTCAAACTCCCGAGCTTCCGCACAGGACCAGACGGGATGGCCGAATGAGTTAGAGCGTCCATCTCCTGTGTTGGTAGATCATGGGTTCGAATCCTGGTCGAGTCAAACAAATGAGTTAGAATTTCATACTTGTTGCTTCCTAGCCAGGCACTCAGCATTATTAGGATAGGGCAAGGAGCAGTGGAATGAGGAAGACCAGTCGTCTGCCACTGAAATTTCCCCTGCTTAAACAACTAATGTACACACACACACACACAAAAAAAAGGCTGCGCTCTACCAATTCGGCTATGGCGTCCGGTTTCTACAGCGATGCTGCACTGTAAACGCTTAGTGCAACTTTCGGTTACCATGGCAATTGGCGGTCTCAGGTGTGGGCGGCAAAGCACAGGCGGGGAATTCCCATCTTGTGGTTGATTAGTGCATCCTCGGCACTTCTTTCACTTCTTCACACCGACCGACAACATAAAATGTCACCCATCTATGATTAGAGCAGCTCCCATCCACCATCACGAGCCGCACGAGCATCCAATCCACACATACCACAAACAAGTATAACTAGCACTAATTTCACAATGTTGATTCTGTGGCCCGTTGGCCTCTGTGATGACTCGCTGATTGATTGATTGACTGACACAAAGCCAAGGTTTGTACTTGTAGAGGTTCATACACTTCACAGAGCCCACCCACCCTCAACCCCCTTCCTCCACTCTGATTTTAATAAGATTGCGTTGACAGATTTGACAGGAATATTTATGTTGTGGTTTTATAGTGCCCCCCCCCCCCCTGATCAACGACATCAAATTTCACCCGTCAATTACATATTATTACAGCAGTTCCCGTTCACCATCACACATGACACAAGGCTCCAGACCACACTTACCATAAACATGTATACCAAGCACTAATTTTATGCGACATGGAGAATGTGGCCTATTGGCATCTGCGGTGACTGACTGAGGTAAAGAAATCCTACCTTGATGTACTGCAATACATTAGATAGAATGCTGAAATGTTTTGTTCTTTTTTGTGCATTTTTTAGTGATGGTTTATTTACCCTGTCCATAAAGTGCCTGTCACACTATAGCGGATTGAGCAACGGTCAGAACCGGACAAAGAATATTCTAGTCCGGTGTTATTCGGACTTGAAATGTATCGATTATGTAACGGATGGGTAACGGACGGGTAATGGACGGTTAACAGTTGATAATGTATCTAATGATCAACGCACAATTCAGAATACAAAAAGAACTATAACGAACGGTAATGGACATGTAATGGATATGTAATGGACGGGTAACGGACGGTAATGGATAATAACCGTATAGGTCAGTCCGGCGCAATATGTTACAAGTTTCGTGCATGCTCAAAACTTGTAATGGATCGGGCCGGATATAAACGAATATCGACGGATATGCAACGGACACAAACCGGACTTTGCCGGATATCAACCGACTTTGTTTAGTTTCTTTCCATTTCCCCAATCCGATGATGTGTTACAGAGCCTTAAGGTATCCGTTGATATCCGTTGATATCCAGCCCGATCCGTTATACAAGTTTTGAGCATGCGCAAAACTTGTAACGTCCGTTCCCCTTCCGTTCCCGTCCGTTACCCGTCCATTACATAATCGATACATTTCACGTCCGAATAACACCGGACTAGAATATTCTTTGTCTGGTTCTGTCCATTGCTCAATCCACCATAGTGTGACAGGCACTTTAACGAGTAAGTCGCATTGCAGCTTGTTTTCATCACTGAACAGCAATAGTCTCAAGTTAACATATTGGACAGGAATTCCTGCGTGATGGCTGATTGCTTAAGTTAGTGCGTACTCACACTTCTTCACACCGATCAACAAAATAAAATGTCATTCGTCTATTATTAGAGCGGTTCCCATCCACAATGATATGCTAAACAAGCCTCCAAGTCCAATCCACACAAACAACTATACTTAGCACTAATTTCATGACATTGAGATGGTGGCCCACTGGCCTCTGTGATGACTGACTAATTGATTGATTTACTGATTGATTGATGAAGCCAAAGCTGAGGTTTATGCACTTCAAAGAGACCTCAAATTCCCAACGATTCAAATGATAAGGCATTTCCCAGCATTAGTGACCAGAGGGGATGGCCGAATGAGTTGAACGCATCTGGTCGAACCCTTGTCGAGTCAAACCAATGACTTAAACATTTATACTTGTCGCTTCCTAGCCAGGCACTCAGCATTATTAGGATAGGGCAAGGACTGGTTGGTTCAGTGTCAGAATAATGTGACTGAGTGGGATCTCAAGTCATGGTGCTGGTGGCCTGGTCTCCCAGTGGGGTAGCACTATAAAGTCGCCATGAGTTAATCAATCAATCAGTAAACCAATCAATCAATCAGTCAGTCATCACAGAGGCCTGGGGTACCCGTCCTGATATGACCTTAGATGTTGCCAGGATGTAAAACCCCAACAATCAACCAACCAGCATTAGTGTGTAAATCCCAGCCATTCCGACCCAGTAGAACTCAACAAGAGACCCTTTTCCTTTAGTTATTGCGTGATAACTTGGACATTGCTGTCAATGCATTCTCCATTTTCAATTGTTTTGCAACCCCCCCTGATATTGGCTGAATGTTTATGAGTAGTAGAAATATGGCTGCCTCGCTTCGAGGTACTCTCCACGAACTGCATGCTGGGAGATAATTAGCTATTGTCCCATTCCTTTGACATCAACCTTTGTCAAGAAGATAGTTGAGCTTGTCAAACAAATGGAACACACATCATTTAATCTCACGTGCGGAAGATCGGAAGTTCACGAGTTCGGTTCCCGGTCGAGTCAAAACAATGACATAAAAATGTATACTTGTCGCTTCCTAGCCTGGTGCTCGGCATTATTAGGATAGGGCAAGGACTGGTTAGCTCAGTGTCAGGATAATGTCACTGAGTGAGATATCGGGTCATGGTGAAGGTGGCTTGATTTCCCAGTGGGGCAGCACTATAAAATCACCATGAGTGCGTACTGTCACAAGTGGGTACCCATCCTGATATGACCTTAGATGTTGCTAGGATGTAAAAAAACAAACAAATTTAAAGCTGCATAGTCCCATGAAAGCATCCCATTTAAAAAACCTAAACACCCCGCTAGATTTGATCCTACATACTCAACTATTGATACACTTATTATATTGGTGCACTTATTAAGCAGTTGTTGTAGCATAGGTTGGATGCTAGCCCACCTAATATAACCTATTATTGTTAAGGCCCTATGATGTCAGAATAATGACAAAATTGCCTAAATTCATTTTGTATGTTTTCATCTCAAATATCTCAGGGATAAGAACAGGTCGGACCTAAAAAGGTGGGTCATTGTCCAAAAGTTGCGAAATCGACAATCGGTGGGAAATTCTCATAATATCGACAAGTGTCAAAATAAATCTCCAAAAGTCTAAAACCGCCGATCGGTTAGAAATCTCATCCCTGATATTTCTGAACTTAGTCTTAATTACCCATACACGCCAATAGTATCATAACGATCAACCTAATATATTTATCAAAAGAATATCATGTAAATTAAAAATCATCAGATCATACAACCTTGACAGACACAGTCCAAATAAAAATGTAAAATTTAAGACCTAAATGCACTGGGATTGGTTCCACTGCTTCACTGGTCACAGCTGGTCCAGTGTATTATTAACAACCCCACCCCAACAACATAATTCATAAACTCACATAACTAACGACACTAGAGTTACACTAGAATATTTCTAACAAACTGACATTTATATACCGCTTGCCTAACTGCAACTGAGCATTAAAACTTACAACAATTTTACCAACTGAATACAGAAGATAACTTCTGTTTACATTCTAAATAATATGTAAATACTCACATTGATCTGACTAATATTGATCTAGTTATATGACACAACTGTTACCATATTGCTATTGAACTTTTGGGTTACAGAATGTCATTGTGTTACATGCTGCAAATTGTGTATTCAACAGGTATTGTACACCTTATTCTATATACCTTTTGTGTAAATAACCCTGAATTGAAAAATGGCTGGAAGACCAGTGCTTCGGCACTGACAAAAGACTTATTCAGCAGAATAAACATATTTACCCCCAAAAAAAACAAAAAAACGTAAGCAAATGTTGATAGTAACACAGAAAACATGCAGAGTGATATTATGAAGACACTGCAGTGACAGGACGTAAAACTCCAACAATCAACTACTCATAACAACCAATCTAAAGAATACGGCATGAACTATAAACCAAAAATCAGCGGATTATACAACTTTAAACATGAGCCAATGTTGATAGCAACATAGAAAACACGCGATGGGGTACATGCTAATTTACCCATCCCATCCCATCCGAATAGGAGAGATCAATTTAGTCACGTGACTACATTTCAACAACGGCTGAAATTTAAACAAATAAATAAATAAATATTAAAATTAAAATAAAGTCATGAAAAATATAATAAAATATATACAAATTTAATTAAATTTAAAAAAGAATAATTGTTTTAATTAAATAAAAAGATAAAAAGAAGACAACAGAAAAAATGACTAGCTGTCGCGTGACCAGCCCCGTTGACACCAACGCACCTGTCACTAATGCACACAGGCAGGGTGAGGTGTTCTCATTAGTGTCAACCTATATCACTATAACTAGGCTCCCCACGTCTATATATGGATCTAAAGTCAATAGGGGTGGACAAGCGGTAAATGATGCCGGCTCCAGTATATGGCATTGCTGGCTAAAGATAGCCCACATCGTACACCATGGTAGTATTTATAAGGAGGGGGTGGAGGGGGGGGGGGGCGGTGAGAGGCCAATAATCAATAATTGTGTCCTGAGTTCATTTGGAGAAATTGCATATTCAATCATTTCTTTTTATTTGTTCATAGTATATCTACTTTTTTAATCGGGGGTCTTTATCGTTAAGCTCCACCCTAAAAGTTGTTTGTTTTGGTTGGGTATTATGTCCTAGCAACTTCTCTGGTGATAGCAGGGTGGGTATCGACTTGCGACAGTGCACACTCATGACGACTTTATAGTGTTGCCCCATTGGGAGACCGGGCCGCTGGCCCACCCAAAAATGAATTGATTAAACTGGTCATATGGAGGATGTGTCATTTTCTGAGATAAGCATATCAGGTTGATCGTTATAATCTAGATTAATTTAGCCTGAAGTAACTTTTAATTGAAATGGTAATTTTTTTTAGATATTTGAAATGCAAACATGCAAAATAATGTTGGCAAGCATGACAAGACTCCTATGCCCTAGGCTTCTGCAGAAACAGATTTTTATCAAATTGCCTCAGTATCCCCAAATATGCGATAACAAATGTTTAATAAGTACACCAGTACCTAAGTTAGATACGTAGAATCAAATCTAGATAATTATTTTGGTTTTGAAAATTTGATAATTTCATCGGCCTATGCAACTTTAAAATATTACACGAGGTTAACATTCATCCCAGGTATGACGGTAGGAAAATAACCACGCAAACCTTGTGATCTGCTGTACACGAACGCTGAAACACTCACCTGAAACATCAGAAGAAAACATGGGTAAATACAGGTTCCATATCATCAAACACAGCCAAGCATACACAGAAGATGGGCATTCCAGACCTGCTGGGCGTCTCCCTAGCCGAACACCTATGTTCGGGACTATTAAACTTGGCAGCGCAGGTTTCAATTGATGGGCTATACGCGATATTCACACGCATACGCTGTGGCAACGGTCCCACAACCGTAGTGTTCGTCGCCGCCATCAGATGTCGCATGTGTTGTGAATATTGTGTATTAATAGTGCCTGACTAGTTTGGTACCCTTCTTAAGTTTTCAAAAGGGTCCAAACATGAAAATTTTATTTTTCTTGGAAGCTCCAATGACCCAAAAGCAATATACTTGTGGAATTTTCAAAATATCCCAAAATTTGACAAACGTACATGTATGCATTTGAAAGTTAGTAATTTCCATAGCTTTTGTATGCGCTGTGGCAACAGTCCCACAACCGTAGTGTTTGTCATCACCATCAGATGTTGCATGCGTTGTGAATATTGTGTATTGCTACCTGTTATGCTTGTAAATTTAAAATAGGCGAGAAAGATGATAAAAAGCAGGTTTTTATGACCAATTTTCCCCATGTTACCGTTTAAATCCAGACGGCTAGACTTTTATTTTCAGACCACCCACAAACCACCTATGGTGAAACTATGGCGGTGGTTGGAGCGGGGGAGGGTGGGGAGGGGAGGGTAGGGAGGGAAGGGAGGGTAGGGAGGGCGTAGGGAGGGAGTAGCGATGCGGGGGTAGGAGAGAAGGGAGAGAAGTGAGAAAATTGAGAGAAGTGAGAGAAGGAAGAGAAGGAAGAGAAGAGGGAGAAGGGAGAGAAGGGAGAGAAGGAAGAGAAGAGAGAGAAGGGAGAGAAGGGAGAGAAGGGAGGGAAGTAGGATGGGGAAGGTTTTACGGCTTAAGAACATCTGAGGTCAAATTAGGACTGATACACTCAAGGCGGTTTTATAGTGCTTCCTCATAGAGATGCCATTTTCCGACAAGACTTGGAATGTTGCTCGGATATAAAACCCCATCCGTTCAGTCGTTCTGGGTGTTGGCGAGTTTGATTCTGGGCATATTGCTTGGGAAACCCCCTCTCTGACGTCATATCACGGGAATCCCCCCACCTCCGCCCAGTCTAGGAAAATGCACCACTCATAATGTTGATGCATACACATAGGACAGCCGTTTGTGGACAAATCAAAATCACCCTCATCGAGACAATTGCTTTGATTTCTTTTTGTAGCGCATGTCACATTATGCACAAGTTTACACATTAAAATTGCATAACCTTTAAGTGTGGTCACGAAAACACACCATTCGCTATGTGACACATAACAGATGGCGCAGGCATTCGCAGACAGATTGAAATCACCCTCATCGAGATAATTGCTTCGATTTCTTTTTGTAGCGCATGTCACATTTTGTACAAGTTTACGCGTTAAAATTGGATAACCTACTAGTGTTGAAGTGTGGTCACAAAGACGCACTGCTCACTCTGCGCCGCAAACATATTAATGCAGACTTTCGCTGCCAGATTGCAATCACCCTCACAGGAGACAATTGCTTTTTTGTTAAGCGTACCTTGCATTAGGTGCAAGTTTATGCATTAAATTTGCATAGCCCACCAGTAGTTGTGAAGTATGGTCGCAAATGCATAACACAGGCATTCAGACACATTGAAATCACCCTCATGAAGACAATTGTTTTCATTTCTTTTGCTTTAAATTCACGTCATATGCTCAAGTGTATGTGTTAAAGTTGCATAGCCCACTGGTTTTGAAGTGTGGTCATGGAAATATGCCACTCGCTACATGAAGCAGACGTATTAACGCAGACTTTCATGGACAGACTAAACAGCCTCATCAAGACAATTGTTTCGATTTCTTTTTGTAACAAATTTCACATTATGCACAAGTTTGCATGCTAAGATTGCATAACCCGGTGGTTTTAAAGTGTGGTCACAAAAATGCACCGTTTTCCATATGACACCGACATATTATTCCAAACCTTTGTGGACAGACTGAAATCACCCTCATCAAGACAATTGTTGTCGATTTCTTTTTGTAATGCATGCCAGATTATACACAACTTTACGTGCTAAAGTTGTATAACCCAATGGTTTTAAAGTGTGGTATTGAAAACCTACCACTTGCTACGTGACACAGACATGTATCCAAATGTTCACGGACAGACTGAAAAGTGAAATCACTCTCATTAAGGCAATTGTTTTTTGGGGGGTTTTTGCGGATTTTTTTTTGCGGATTTCTTTTTAAAGCATGTCACAGAACGAGCTGGTCTGGAAGCAGGTTGTGGATTTGTTGGTGACGCGTGACATGTTGAGCACAGGTCATCAGTCAGAGACTGACCAGTGTCCGGTTAGTTACCACCACTCAGTCACCTGACCCCTCCCTAACTACCCACTGACAGGCCGGACAAACCTTATCGTGTTGGCTGTAGTTCCCTTTGTCCGGCCACCTGTCCCCTCAGTAAACCCCCCAACCCCACCTACCAACCACCACACACCCACACATCCACCCCCACACACTCCACCCCCACACACTGCATTAATAGGATAGGGCTAGAACTGGTTAGCTCAGTGTCAGGATAATGTGACTGAGTGAGATAGTGGGCCATGATTCTGCCGGGCTGATTTTCCAGTGGGGCAGCACTATAAAGTTGCCATGAGTGTGCACTGTCACAAGTCGGTTACCCAAGCACCTCCACCCACCTACTACCAAGCATCTACTCCCTCGCCGCAGCCAACCCTGCCCCCACCATAGCCAATCCTGCCCCCACCATAGCCAATCCTGCCCCCACCACAGCCAACCCTGCCCCCACCACAGCCAACCCTGCCCCCACCACAGCCAACCCTGCCCCCACCACAGTCGGCCCTATCCCCACCACAACCGGCCCTGCCCCCACCACAGCCGGCCCTGCCCCCACCACAGCCGGCCCTGCCCCCACCACCCCCATTGTCCGCCTCCCCACCCCGACCCCGACCCCCAGCCCCTTAACATTAACATTAACATCTGCCTCACCATACTGACCAATCAGGCCAAATCCGGCCAAATCTCACCAAATCTCGTCAAATCTCTCGCAGTATGCACACTGGCTTCTCCCATTACACCGTGTATCTTAATCGCAATCTCTAGTCGCTGACGCCCTTATTCAGATGTCACCAGCCTGCATTGATAGGTATCTACCTCCACACACCCACCTTCCTCCGCCCCCCCCCCCCTATCCCCCCGCCCTTCAGGAAGCACCAATCATCCATCCGCCCTACCAGCCTATGGTCAGGGATCCTACTAGATATTTATGAATCCGGGTATTCTGAGTTACAGTCCACTGGTCCCTGAGGAACGACTGAAGCTGTGAGCTGGCGTGTTTACACACCAGAAGTTGTGGTTGGTGCCCCGTGTAGCCCTATCCTTCACGATAGACCCTATACTTTAAACTCGCTTTAAGCTATAACCACGTGCTTCCTTATGACAAAACTCGGTAGGGGCATTGCTGTACATTTATTTCTAACGTAGATTGCAGTGAAATTGGGCCTAGCAAATATTTTACATTAGATAAAATACCAATGATTATTTACCTGCATGTGCGCTAACCAGCAAGAAACCCCGCCCTCTCTGACATCCGCTCTACAGAATCGCTGAATCTGGTCATCCAAACTACAGAATCGCTGAATCTGGTCACCCAAACCCTGTCTTAATTACTAACCACAAAATACCCACCCATCCACCTCTGTAGGCAGCCAGAAAGGTCTATTGCTATACCAGTGCACCCACCCCCAAGAACCTCCCCGCTCCCCCCCCCCCCTTACCCCCACCCCCCACCGTCCACACATCTGTGTGTTACCACTGTGTATGCCCCCCTGTCTCCAGCATGTATGGATTTAAATGACGCGAACACACGGGGGGAGTAAAAGACTTTTTATTAAAGTCACTAAGAAAATCTCATTGGATAGGACGACAGTGTTTTTATGACGTAACAAATCATGACGTTGCCGCATCATGCGCGCCCGCGCATACGCTGCCTCCAATTGGGCGTAAGGGCGCTATAGTTAAAAGTAATAATAATATGTAATGATGTGTAAGTTCATTTGCCAATGACTAAGTCAATATGCTGGGTGTTGAACCCGGTACCTGCGGGGAGCGGCCGCAGCCGGCCCGCTGTGTGGCGGGCGGCGTGCCCTCCCCCCCCCCTCGCGCGCCCAGTGTCCCCCCCCCCTCTTGTTCAAAGGGTGGGTGGGAGAGGTCAAGGCTCGTCCTCTGCCATCAGGGCAGCAGCCAGGCTGGGGGAGGGACGAGGCATGCACATCCGAGCGGTTGCTGAGCAGCTCGGGATGCGTGGTGGCAAGGCGCGTGCGGCCAGAAGAGTGAGGGCAGTTAGGGGAGCCGGGAGGTGCCCCAGCTCGCTCCCCTCCCCCCCTCCCCCCCGCCTCCCGCGGGTGGGGTGGGGGGGGCGCGTTTTCCTTTCGCCTTTTCCCCCGCGGCGCGTTTTCCCTGCGCCGACCCCGGCAATGGGGGTCGGGTTTCCTCCCCCCCAGCTTATCTTAACGAGGCCGACAAGGTCATTAGTCCTGGGCTATCGCCCGGCGCGGCGACCTCCGTGTTGCGCATTTAAACCCCAACGGCGAGCCGTTGGGCATTTAAATGACGCGAACACACGGGGGGAGTAAATGACTTTTTATTAAAGTCACTAAGGTTAATTATATTACAAACAACAAATGCACAATGTTAATGAAGTAAATCAACCTGATGCGCACATGCGCTGCCCCAATGGGCGTAAGGGGCGCTAAGATAAGTAATAATAATATGTAATGATGTGTAAGTTCATTTGCAAAGACTAAGTCAATATGCTGGGTGTTGAACCCGGTACCTGCGGGGAGCGGCCGCAGCCGGCCCGCTGTGTGGCGGGCGGCGTGCCCTCCCCCCCCCTCGCGCGCCCAGTGTCCCAAGTCCCAGCAGGCAGTAGTGGTAGTGGCGTGGTGCACCCGGCGTTTCCTTTTTAGGAGCGAGGCAAAGCCGCGCCCAGCGCGCTGGTGGTGCGCGCGATTCCCGCGGTGTCCGCGATGACGTAGGCTGTGTAGGCGTTGGAGACCCAGCCGCCGAGCTCGCGGATGGTCGCTTCCGGCGCGCCCGCGTTGAAGAGGGCGCAGGATCCGCCGCGCCGGAAGCTGTGGGATCCGTAGTCCGCGGTGACATGCCCCGCTCGCTGGAGTGCGCCGCGGATGATCGCCCAGAAACTGGCGGCGGTCAGGGGGGTCCTCCCCAGCCAGAGCAGCGGCCCCGCGGGGGGCAACCGGCGTGAGGGCGCATGAGTTGAACAAGGCTTGTGTGGGGCAGAGGGGGTGTGCGGGCATGCGCGGCAGGGTGATGACACGCGCGGGGCCGCAATATTGGTTGGTTTTGGACCAACGGATGGTTAGCCCAACCCCGGTGCGCGAAAAGCGCGCGTCAGATCGGCGCAGGTGCCGTGACGCGTCAAAGGACCCCACGGTGGTGGGGATGAGGTTTGACCTCCTTAAGAGCCCATAGAACATGGCTAATGCTGCTGCCCAGGCGGCCGCGTGGGCGCTGTCCGTAGTGTCAATGCTGCACAGTATGGCATGGAGCATTTCCGGTGTGATGGGCGCCTTCCGGCGCACCGCGCTCCCGCATTCGCGGCGTATGCCGCGGAGCGTCATGGTCAGGGGGTGGTCGCCCTGGAGTGGGTTAGGGAGGCCCCCCTCCTGGTGAATTATTCTCACAATGTTGAGGTATTGCCGCACGGAGGCATAGCATAGTCGCCACGCCAGGTGGGCGGCGTAACGGCAGAGGAGGGTGGAAGTGGCGGGGGCCAGGGGGGCACCCAGCCACGCGCAAAAACGCAAGTATGCGGCCCTATGCGATCTATATGCCCTGCGGGTGTTGGGGGCGTGCGCAGATTCCTTGTATTGCGCCACCTCTCGGTCGAGAGCTGCGACGTCCATGCTAGCGCGGGGAGTGGTTGGCACCGAATGGGGCGCGGGGAGGTCCCGGTGGGGGGGCCCGGCAGCCGTCTGTGATGGTGCGGCCCAGGGCCACGCGCAGGCGCTCGGGCCCCCCGGGGAGCATGAGCCGGCTGGCTGCGTCGGCTACCACATTGCGCACCCCGGGGTAGTATAAGGCGCGGATTTTGAAGTTGTAAGTTACCGACATGTAATAAATTTGTCTGAGGTACCCCATGGTGAGGGGGTCCTTTGCGGTGCCCCGGTTTATGATGGCCGCCGCTGCCTGGTTGTCGGTGTGCACATACACGCGTTTGTGCGCCCAGGTGTGTGCCCAGAGGTGCGCAGCTGGCAAGAGGCTTAATACCTCTTTATAGTTTATAGATAGGGCCTCTGTGCCGGGCCAGTCGCTGAACGCGACCGCAAACCAGTCGCCATTGTGGTAACCGCCAGCTCCATCCATGCACGCGTCGGTTGAGATGGGGGTGGTGGGGGAGGCCTCCAGGATGGGGGTGCGCCCATTGTGCTTGCGGGCGAAAAGGCACCACCAGCGGAGATCCTCGCGCATGGCGGGGGTGACCCGGGCGCGGTGGGAGGGGCGCACGAGGGCGCCCATTACATCCAGTAACCTGCGCAGGTGGGTGCGCCCCCCGTATATTACCTGGGCGGCTCAGCTTAATTTTCCGCATATCGACTGGATCTCTTTTTTTGTGAGACTGCGGCGCTGCGCGGCTGATTCGGCCTCAGCTATGAGTGCGCTGAGTTTTGCGGGCGGTAGCCCGAGGGTGAACGTGACCGTGTCTATGGCCACGCCTAGGAAGGTTATGGCTGTGCTTGGCCCGACAATTTTGTTGTAATTGATGGCGAACCCCAGCTTGCGCAGGAGAGCCATGAGTTCGCTCATGAGGCGACGACAGCCGTCGCGGTGGGGGTGGGTGACAAAAAAATTGTCGCAATAGACCAGCACATGGTCACCCCACCCCCGTGCGCGCATGATACCGACAGCCGCCTGCGTGAGCTGGTTGAACGTTATAGCGCTCAACCGCGCGCCGAACATCAGTCGGGTATCCTGGAGGTATGTGGGGGAGCTGTCCCCTGCAAACGTCAACTGTAACCCTGCATAGGGATAATCCGCGGGGTGGATCTTAACACTGCGGTAGGCGCTGGCCAGGTCTATCTTTCCCATGTATCCGCCGTGTTGGAGGAGGGCAGCGGCCTCCTCCACGGTGGAGCAGCTGTACCCGTCGCCTTCCGCGTAGTCGTTAAGGGCGCTGCCGTGCGGGCGGGAGGCGTCGTGGATCAAACGGATCCCGCCCCCCTCCTTGGGAATAGCACCTAGAGCACTCGTGATGTGCGCGGGGCCGTTGCGGATTACGTAGCGGCCGTTGCTGATCTCCAGCCGTATTTGCTTTTCTACCGCGTCTCGCGCCTCCGGGCGCGTGGCCGAAGGGTGGTTGGGGTGTCGGGAGGGCCCGCCCGTCACGGGCGCACTGGTGATGCGGAAACCCTCCCGCACCCCGGCGATGATGTGCGCGCGGTCCGGGGTGTCGGGAGGGAGCAGCCTCTCCCAGGCGTCCGGGAGGAGGGCGCCCCCCAGACAGCCCTATTCTTTTTTGACGTGCTCATACTTGCAGGGGGAGTATGGGCATTTTCCCGTGTTGGCGAACAGCCTGCATATGGTTTTGTCGGTGGCGGCGGTACCTGCTGCGTCTGAGCGCCCTCCCCTGCCGTAGTGGTGGCCGGCGCCGGGGGTGCCCTGGGTTCCGCGCCCTTTTTGCATGGGGGGGGGGCGCTGCCTGGGGACCAATAGCTGCATCTCCAGGTGGGTCGCCGCCGTGCCCCAGGCAGAGCTGTGCTCGGCCTGCACCTCCCGGTACTGAGTGTCATACTCGATTACTGACTGCCACTCAAATTTTGCCGCCAGGTTGTGGATGCTCGCGGTGTATGCGAGGTAGTACTCCACGTCCTCCCTTTGTACCTGGCCAAGCTGCAGGAGGTGCGCGAATAAACACTGGTTTGCGGCGCCCCACTCGCCCTGCGTGAGGTAAACACAGGCGCAACTATCCTCCTCGGTTTTGAAGTGTACTTGCCCTGTGGGGGGGTCCAGCACCTGCAGATACTCTTTTCTCTTCTTTGCAATCCTGTCGCGCACCGTGCGCGGCAGATAGTCTATGATACGGAGCGCTTTGTTGGACTTAGCTCGTATGGTGAGGCTATGGCGAGGGTCCGGGCCGGCGCCGTGCCGGCTCGGCTGGTCCGTGGGGGTGGGGGAGGCGGTATGTAGCCGACTGCGCCCGAGGGGCGGGTGCGCTCGGGCGTCTCGACTGTCTCGCCCCTAGCCCGCCCCAGTACCTTGCTGGCTGATGTCGACGACCACAGTTGGTCGAAAGCCACACCCGCCTCCAATATGGCGTGGCGCTCCTGCTTGGCCTTTTCTTGGCTGATGTCGGCTGCTGCTCGGTCGGCTTGGCCGGGGGTGGGCTGGCTGTCCTCCCCCGGGCTTGAGGGGGTGCTAGGCCTGAAGTCCTCGTTGCCGATCCCGCTGAGCGCTACCCGGAGGAGGGCGCGCTGGCCGCGCGATATGTCGAGGGCCGCGAAATCCGACTTGTCCACCGCGCGCAGTGCGGCGATGGTGGTCACGTCCTCTTGTGCCATTACGCCGGTAGTTTTCCTGCTGAGCCCCGCTAGGGTGGCCCAGTCTAAAAACTGGAACTCGTCCTCTGCCATCAGGGCAGCAGCCAGGCTGGGGGAGGGACGAGGCGCGCACATCCGAGCGGTTGCTGAGCAGCTCGTGATGCGTGGTGGCAAGGCGCGCACGGCCAGAAGAGTGAGGGCAGTTAGGGGAGCCGGGAGGTGCCCCGGCTCGCTCCCCCCTCCCCCCGCCCCCCACGGGTGGGTGGGGGGGGCCAGCGAGTGCGCTGAGGCGGCGCGTTTTCCTTGTGCCGACCCCGGCACTGGGGGTCGGATTTCCTCCCCCCGCCCTATCTTAACGAGGCCGACAAGGTCATTAGTCCTGGGCTATCGCCCGGCGCGGCGACCTCCATGTTGCACATTTAAACCCCAACGGCGAGCCGTTGGGCATTTCACGGTAATAATCAATGGCAGTAATGTGCTGTTACACTGCTGGAAAAAAACAATGAAACCAACATTTTTGGTTCCCACAATTTTTTGGTTCCTATCGCCTGTTTCATGGAACCCAAAACAAATCGATACCGATGGGTTTCGCATGAGGCCTGGGCTTTGGAACACAAATTGTGTTTCCCATAAAAATTGTAAATCCTATAGGTTGTGTTGTTATGTCCACTGCATCAGGTTGCTGGATTGATGTGGTGTACTTCATCCCCACCATACAGGAGTCAGTAGCCTTATTTAGGGGCCGAATCGGTAGAAGTTAGAATGCAGGCCTCCCGTGCGGGAGATTGGGAGTTCGATTCCCGGTCGTGTCAAACCAATGACTTACAAAATTTGTACTTGTCGCTTCCTAGCCTGGTGCTCTGCATTAATAGGATAAGGCTAGAACTGGTTAGCTCAGTGTCAGGATAATGTGACTGAGTGAGATATTGGGCCATGATTCTGCCGGGCTGATTTTCCAGTGGGGCAGCACTATAAAGTTGCCATGAGTGTGCACTGTCACAAGTCGGTTACCCATCCTGATATGACCTTAGATGTTGCCAGGGTGAAAAACTCCCAACAACCAACCAACCAACCAACCAACCAAGTGGCCTGCTGGGTCCCAGAGTTGGTATCTCAGGAGCGGGACGTAGCTCAGGCGGGAGAGTGTCCACCTGTGAAGCTGTCGGGCATCGGATCGATCCTTCTCAGTGGGTCGATTTGCAGTTTGGGTTATTTTCTGTTCCAAACAGTGGTCCACAACTCATTCATCAAAGGGTGTGGTATGCGCTGTTCTGTCTGTGGGAAAGTGCACATAAAAGACCCTTTGCTGCTTATCCGAAAGAGTAGCCTATGTGGTGGGAACGAGTTTCCTCCAAAGAAATGTCAGAATGACCACATGTTTGACGTCCAATAGCCAATGATAAAAATCAATGTGCTTTAGAGGCGTCGTTAAATAAAACAATCTTTACTTCTTTTAACAGAGTGTGTAAAGTGTGTCGACACATTAAGAGTTCTAATCAACAGAAGCTCTGCACCCCCAGTTCTTTCATGACATTAACTACCCAGACACCATCATTTTAGTATTCTCCAACATCTGAAATATTTATTTATTTCGTGGTGTGGCCGATCAATCAACAGTGAGAACAAAGGCCATTTATGTCTTTATTTCTACAATTAAAAAAAAGAAATTATAATTATGATCAGGTAAAGTTAAAGAGTCCGATGAAAGAATAACAATTTAAAAACCAAAACCCATTCCTAGATTTTATCCAACTTACACAATGGTGAGCTTAGTAAACATTTATTGTTGCATCAAAGGAATATTAAGTCAATTACTTAGAACTTACCAGCGCTAAAAAGCCTATAATGTCCAGCATTTCAATACTTGTGCCGACATTATTTTGCAGGCTTTCACTTGAATTTAATCCAAAGTAAACCATTTATAACACAAAACTTACTTCAAAACTAAAGTAAAGTAAATTAGATTAAAACCTGATAACAATCAACTAAACATGCCAGGCCAGACACTTTTTTTTTAAACAAACAAAAAAAACCCATCGAAATATCACAATTTAATTAAGATTAACAACTTTTTTTTAAATAAGATTTTTTTTTAAAACCTTGATTTGCAAAGATTTAATCATTTTCTTTTTACCACCCTCTGACCAGATGTGGTCATTAATGCGCACGGCGCATGCGCCGTGTAATGAAATGGATAAATAGATAACGCCAATTGGTGGCTGGTTATCTGCACATGGTGAGCTGCACCCCTTTGGTACTGGACCGGATGCGATAGCCACCTCGATAGAGCCTGGGACTCGCGTGCGAAAGGTCGGGAGTTCGATTCCCAGTCGAGTCAAACCAATGACTTATAAAATTGCTACTTGTCACTTCCTAGCTTGACGCATTAATAGGATAGGTCAATGACTGGTTAGCCCCAGTGTCAGGATAATGTGACTGAGTGGGATATCGGGGTATGGTGCCAGTGGCCTGATTTCCCAGTGCTGCAGCACTATAACGTCACCATGAGTGTGCAGTGTCACAAGTCGGTACCAATCCTGATGACCTTAGATGTTGCTAGAACGTAAAACTCCAACAACCAACGAACCTTTGGTACCGGAGCTGACCTACATTCAGAATGAATGTTGGCATGTGCGTAGGTTGATGACAGCTGACCCACCTGTGTGTGGGGGTGGGGGTAGTGGGGGGTGATGTGCGAGTAGGAGACCAGGTGGGCTTCTGTCACGCTATATCTTCATCCTGCTGGTTATACCTGTTCAATCAACCCACACCCCACCCTCCCCCCACCCACCACACCCTCTCCCACCCATCCCACCCATACACCAAATCAGGCCGGCACAAGCTGCACCTTCACTCAACCCCCATTGTTTGTTTAGCATGACCGCAAGGTGCACGTAGTTGGGTGGGTGGAGGAGAGTGGGGGGGGGGGGGGGAGTTAGAGGGAGTGGGGAAGGGGAAGACATGGGAGAGGGGCACTGGAGAGGGAGGAGGGGGGAGGAGGGAGGAGGGAGTGGGAGTGGGGGCAGTGAGGGGGGTGAAGGGGGAAGGGAAGAGGGGGGAGGATGAGGGGAGAAGAGGGAGGAAAGGAGAGGGAGGGGGAAGGTAGAGGGAAGGGAAAGTGGAGGCAGGGGAGGAAGGTAGAGGTGGGGGGAGAGTGGAGATGGGGGAGAGAAGAGAGAAGGGGAGGGGAGGGGAGGGGAGAGGGGCAAGAGGAGGGAGGAGGGAGGAAGGAGGAGGGAGGAGGGAGGGGGAGAGGAGAGGGGGAGGGGGAGGGAAGGTGGAGGGGGAGAGGAGGGGGGGAGGGGGAGGGAGGGGGGAAGCAGGGTAGAGGGAGGGGCGGGAGGGGGAGGAAGAAGAGGAAGAAAGAAAAGGAAGAAGAAAGAGAAAAAAGGAAAGGGGAAGGAAAAAGAGGACGAGGAAGAGGATGGGGAAGAGGAGGCAGATAATCCAGAGGGCGGGAGGAGGAGGGGAAATATAAAGGGGTGGAGCAAGAAGAAGAGCAAAGAGAAGGAATATGACAGCAGAAGAGAGGGAAGAGAAGGAAGAGGGCGACGACATAGAGGAAGGAGGAAGAAAGGGAAAGGCGGAGAATAAGAGCAGGGAAGAATAGGAGCAGCAACAGCAACAGGAGATCAACACGACAACGACGACGAGAACAACAACAACAAGAGATCCAACCTCGGCGAGTGCATACCAGTGCTTGTGCCACACCCCATGTGACACCTACAATCACAGCTCACACGACTGTCGGGGTACCGCCGGTGGCCGCGGTCAGTACGCGGGGGCCGGTGTAGGACGTTCAAAACACTACGCCGTTCAAAACACGACGGTAGTGTCTTCTGAAACGGGTAGTGTTTTGAACGTCCTACACCGCCCCCCCCCCGGCCCCGGCCGGGGGGGGGGGGCACGTATTAGTAGTATACGCTGATAGCGCTGCGGCATGTGCACCATGTATTAGTATACGCTGATAGTGCTGCGGCGTTTGAAGCACGTATTAGTAGTATATGCTGATAGTGCTGCGGCGTTTGAAGCATGTATTAGTAGTATACGCTGATAGTGCTGCGGCGTGTGCACCACGAACGTCAAACGTCATCCCTCCCTCCCTCCCTGTGTGTGTCTTGTGTCTTGTGTGTGTCTCTGTGTGTGTCTCTGTGTCTGTGTGTGTGTGCTTGTGTCTCCGTGTGTGTCTCTGTGTGGGTATCTGTGTCTGTGTGTGTCTCTGTGTGTGTCTGTGTGTGTGTCTCTGTGTGTGTGTCTCTGTGTCTTTGTCTGTGTCTCTGTGTATGTGTGTGTGTCTATGTGTATGTGTGTCTCTGTGTTTCTGTGTGTGTGTCTGTGTGTGTGTCTCTGTGTCTGTATGTGTGTCTCTGTGTCTATGTCTGTGTCTCTGTGTCTATGTGTTTCTGTGTGTGTGTCTCTGTGTCTCTATGTGTGTGTCTGTGTGTGTCTCTGTGTCTGTGTGTGTGTCTCTGTGTCTGTGTGTGTGTCTCCATGTCTCTGTGTGTGTCTCTTTGTCTGTGTGTCTGTGTGTGTCTATGTGTGTGTGTCTCTGTGTGTGTCTCTGTGTCTGTGTGTGTCTCTGTGTCTTTGTGTGTGTCTTTGTGTGTGTGTCTCTGTGTATGTGTGTGTCTATGTGTGTGTGTCACTGTGTCTTTGTGTCTGTGTGTGTGTCTCTGTGTCTGTGTGTGTCTCTGTGTCTTTGTGTGTGTCTCTGTGTGTGTGTCTCTGTGTCTGTGTGTGTCTGTGTGTGTGTCACTGTGTCTTTGTGTCTCTGTCTCTTTGTCTGTGTGTGTGTGTGTGTGTGTCTCTGTGTGTCTGTCTGTGTCTCTGTGTCTGTGTGTGTGTTTCTGTGTGTGTCTCTGTGTCTGTGTGTGTGTCTCTGTTTCTCTGTGTGTGTCTCTGTGTCTGTGTGTGTGTCTCTCTCGGTGTCTCTGTGTCTCTGTGTGGGAGGGAGGGAGGCAGGGACGGAGGGAGGGAGAGTGTCTGCATGTGTGTCACGCTCTCAGAGACACACACACAGACACATACACACACAGAGACACAGAGTCAGACACACACACAGAGACACACAGAGACACACACAGAGACACACACAGAGACACAGAGACACACACAGAGACACAGAGACACACACAGAGACACAGAGACACACACACAGACACACACAGAGACAAGAGACAGACACAGAGACACACACAGAGACACAGAGACAAAGTCCCATGAGTGTGCACTGTCACAAGTCGATACCCGTCCTGATATGACCTTAGATGATGCTAGGACGTTAAACAACATCCAGCAACCGGCTGACCCACATTACTACATACTGCTCCACCCTAAGAAAATAGAGTAGTGTTTTGAACTTAAAGGTAGTGTTTTGAACTTAAGGATAGTGTTTTGAGCATGGCCACAGTAGTGTTTTGAACTTACCATCAACCAGGTTAAAAACACTACGTTTGAAAACACTACCGTAGTGTTTTTGTGGGGTAGTGTTTTGAACTTACTACACCGGGGCGAAGTGAGCAGGGGTGAGGTGAGGTGAGGTAGGGTGAGGTGAGGTGAGGTGAGGTGAGGTGAAGTGAGGTGAGGTGTGGTGAGGCGGGCACCGAGGCTTTCCATCGTGGTTATGAGCTACTCAGCGATGGCCGAGCTGCTCTCAACGTGACAGTATCAATTACAGTTCTGTAAACGGCATGCCACAGGACGCCTATAGCTGGTACCTCAACACCCCCACACCTCCACACACTGTGACAACCCCCCTGCACTCCACCCTCGGCCTCACTCCCACACAGCACCCACCACACACCCACACACCTCCAAGCACCGATCCCCTACAATCCACCTGCCAATGACAACCCCCACCCCTCACCCCACACACTCACTCACAACCAGCAGCCCCCCTCCCACACCTCCCCGCGCAAACAACCACTCACAACCCCCATCCCCTACCGGACGCCGTGGCCGAATCGGGAGAGCGCAGGCTTCCCGTGTGGAAGGTCGGGAGTTTGAATCGCAGCCGAGCTAATCCAACGACTTATAAAATTGATACTTATCGCAACCTAGCCTGGCACTCAGCATTAATAGGATAGAACAAGAACTGGTTAGCACAGTATCACTCTCAGATTAATGTGACTGAGTGGAATATTGGGTCATGGTGCTGGTGGTGTGGTTTTCCAGTGGGGCATCACTATAAAGTCGCCATGGGTGTGCACTATCACAACTCGGTTCCTGTCTTGAAATGACCCTAGATGTTGCTAGGACCTAAAACAACAATAATACCCCCACCCAGCACCACCCCCTCCCTTACACACACAACTCCATACTCCGAGTCCACCCGTCACTGACAAGCCCCACTCCACCCTCACCCCTACTCCCACCCACTCACACCCACACACAGCACCCACGCACCCCACCATGCTGCCATAACAGTAATCCTAATAAACCAACCAGCTCAGTAGTGTCAATAAGGTGTCACTACTCTGTCAACACCGCACCGAACAGGAACTCCATATTAAACCTCCCATAGTTCGATGAAAGCATCACATTTCCCTCAGCTAGATTTGGTCTTATTGAACCAACTTGGATACTTAATATTAAACGTGCGGGAAAGTTTGCTTCTGCGGAGGGCTACACTGCATTTAGTTGCTGGTTCACTCCCCGATAGACGGTAACTACAATAAAGCCTGAGGCATCACCGGTGGCACTGCAATTGCTGGCTCACTCCCCAATAGACGATAACTACAATAATGTCCGAACCACCAATGGCTACGCTGCAATTGCCATCTCAATTTGTGATAGACGGTAACTACAATAATGTCCGAACCACCAGTGGTGGTGCTGCAGTTGCTGGTTCACTCCCCAATAGACGATAACTACGATAATGTCCGAACCACCAATGGCGACGCTGCAGTTGCCGTCTCACTTTGCGATAGACTGTAACTACAATAATTTCCGAACCACCAGTGGTGGCGCTGCAGTTGCTGGTTCACTCCTCAATAGACGATAACTACGATAATGTCCGAACCACCAATGGTGACGCTGCAGCTGCCGTCTCACTTTGCGATAGACTGTAACTACAATAATGTCCAAACCACCAGTGGTGGCGCTGCAGTTGCTGGTTCACTCCCCAATATGCGATAACTACGATAATGTCCGAACCACCAATGGCGATGCTGCAGCTGCCGTCTCACTTTGCGATAGACGATAACTACAATAATGTCCGAACCACCACTGGTGGCGTTGCAGTTGCTGGTTTACTCCCCAATAGACGATAACTACAATAATGTCCGAACCACCACTGGTGGCGTTGCAGTTGCTGGTTCACTCCCCAATAGGCAATAGACGGTAACTACAATAATGCCCGAACCACCACTGGTGGCAGTGCAGTTGCTGGCTCACTCCCCTATGCTATAAATGGTAACTACAATAACGCCAGACAGACATCGACTACAATAATGTCCGAACCACCACTGGGGGCGATGCAGTTGCTAGCTACCTATTTCTGGAGACGGCTGCAGCATGTGGGCGGACAGTGATGGTGACTGGTGTGTCTAGATGAGGTTAGTTAGCCAAGTAACCCACAGATTACAAATTCAAGGTGCCCATGGAGTGGTGGCATTTAGGAAGGTGCGTCTAGTGCTCTTAATGCCTGGCTCTAATGGAGCCGATTTATCCAACGGGCTGTATTTTGTAGTATACTGTCTGGGGGAGGGGGGAGGCAATGGTCTCAGTGTGAATCCATTGGGAAAGGATAGTGTATAGGTGTGTGGGGGAGGTAGTGTGTGGGGGGGGGGGGGGGGGGGGGGAGCAGGGGAGAGACAACAGTATGGGTGTGAATGCATGGGGAAGGATAGTGTGTGGATGAGGGTAGTGTGTGGATGAGGGTAGTGTGTGGGTGAAGGTAGTGTGCGCGTGAGGGTATTGTGCGGGTGAGGGTAGTGTGTGGGTGAGGGTAGTGTGTGGTTGAGGGTAGTGTGTGGGTGAGGGTAGTGTGTGGTTGAGGGTAGTGTGTGGGTGAAGTTAGTGTGTGGTTGAGGGTAGTGTGTGGGTGAAGTTAGTGTGTGGGTGAGGGTAGTGTGTGGGTGAGGGTAGTGTGTGGGTGAGGGTAGTGTGTGGGTGAGGGTAGTGTGTGGGTGAGGGTAGTGTGGGTGAGGGTAGTACGTGGGTGAGGGTAGTGTGTGGGTGAAGTTAGTGTGTGGGTGAGGGTAGTGTGTGGGTGAGGGTAGTGTGTGGGTGAGGGTGGTATGTGGGTGAAGGTAGTGTGTGGGTGTAGGTAGTGTGTGGGTGTAGGTAGTGTGTGGGCGTGTGAAGTGTGTGGGTGAGGGGACTGTGTGGTGAAGGGTAGTGTGTGGGTGAGGGCAGTGTGTGTGTGAGGGTAGTGTGTCGGTGAGGACAGTGTATGTGTATGACTGATGGTAGTGTGTGGGTGTGTGTAGTGTGTAGGCGAGGGTAGTGTGCGGATGAGGGTAGTGTATGGGTGAGGGTAGTGTATGGGTGAGGGTAGTGTGTGGGTGAGAGTAATGTGTGGCTGTGTAGTGTGTGGGTGAGGGTAGTGTGTGGGTGAGAGTAGTGTGTGGGTGAGAGTAGTGTGTGGGTGTATAGTGTGTGGGTGCGGGTAGTGTATGGGGGAGTAGTTTTGGGTGAGGGTATTGTGTGGGCGAGGGTAGTGTGGGTGAGAGTAGTGTGTGGGTGTAGTGGGTGGGTGAGGGTAGTGTGTGGGCGAGGGTAGTGTATGGGGGAGTAGTGTGTGGGTGAGGGCAGTATGTGGGTTAGGGGAGTATGTATGTGTATGACTGAGGGTAGTGTGTGGATATACACACACATATGTAGTAGGTGCATCTGGGGATCAGTTCCACTTTCTAAACTCAACTGCCATCCATCAAACAATCAATAAAACTATCCCATTACTTTCAACTGAACAACATACAAAGAAACCAGGACATGCCCACTGAAGACACATAAACCTGTGCGTTGAGAAGTTTCCATCCACACCCCCCCTCCCTTCTTCCCCAACTCACTACTGTAAAGAAACACCCCCCCCCCCACGCCACCCCACACCCCCACACCCCCAGTAGGCGCGCGTCAGGTGGGTGATTAGTGAGGTCACCAAGGTTACCTTTAACCCTTTGGCTGTAATCGATTAACACTACCCAGGTGACTCAGATCACCCGAGTCGTCAGAATTTCAAATCGAACACCGCAAGTGGAGTCGAGAAATACACGTGCCGTGTGCAAAACGATCCGACCCCAGTAACCCACCTCTTGGCTGGGGTTTGCTAGGAGTGATGATGTCACATCTGTGCTGGTACCTGTAGGATAACAGCTACCAGTACAACTCCTATGTTGTTTTAGTGCTTTTTTTTTTTATAACCCTAATTACCAGCTTCTACAATCATAAAATACTTTAAATCCTATTTTGCTATACTTCTATCGGTTATTGAAAAAGAATATTAAGTCTTAGATTAAGCCACCATTTTGTCCACCCCGAGCGTATTTGTTTATTCAATCCGAGTTTGTAGGATGTGCGCATGCGCCAAAAAGTGTCTCAGGTGTCCCGAGTTGATTAATCCATTACGTCCCTAGTGACCAGGAGTGCCCGGGTGCGCGCGCAAGGTCCACGTGTTTAAAAGCGCTGGTGCACCTGTAGTTGAATTTCTTTTCTAGATATGTTTTCCTAATAATTTGTAGGTCATATCAGAAATGCAGTGTTAGTACCTGATTGCAGGTGCATTCATGGGCACGAAACTAGCGGACGCACCCGGGCTCCCAAAGGGTCAAAGGGTGGTCACCACGTGAGTCACGGCCCTCTCATTACATCTCTAGTGGGTGTGGGGGGGGGGGGACGGCAGGGCTCGCTCACACATGGAAAGATATTCGCACTAAAAAAAAAAAGATATATAAAAAAAAAAAAGAGGAATGGAATGCAAATAGATCTGCTTGATCGAGTAGCGTGAAGTCAAGGGGGTCCATTACGAAATACATCAAGCAGTAGCGTTGCCCTAGCTGGTTCTGGTTAATGAGATAGGGGCTAAAACATGCGCATATAACTCAGCGACGACTGATTTGGTATAAGCCTGTATCACAGTGTCTACAGAGTACACCATACATCACCTCGTTTTCCCCAGGTGGTCACAGCTCAAAGTACTGACGAGGCTCAACGTTGCTTAACGTCGGTGATTGGATGAGAATCAGCGTTTCTGAGACTGAGTAAGGCATCACTCACACAATTACATCGAGGGATGGTTATGGACAACACCTGCACCTTCATCATCGTCGTCATCATCATCATCATCATCATCATCATCATCAGTATCATCTCCAATCCCTGTGAGGATCTTTGGGGCAGCAGATAAGACTTTGCGACCCTTTTGTCCATTGTTCCCTGTTCTCCAACGCCCTCTCGGACTTGGCAAAAATCCAGACCTGCCATGGCATATTAAAATGTCTTCCACCTCTTCCGCTGCCCACCCTATCTTCTTCCTCCTTTCACTTAGCTTTGTAAGATGGTTTTTGACAGACTTAATGAACAGCAGTGTGTGGGAGAGGGCAGTGTGTGGGTGAGGGCAGTGTGTGGGTGAGGGCAGTGTGTGGGTGAGAGCGGTGTGTTGGTGAGGGCGGTGTGTGGGTGAGGGTGGTGTGTGGGTGAGGGCAGTGTGTGCATGAGGGCGGTGTGGGTGAGGGCAGTGTGGGGGTGAGGACAGTATGGGGGTGAGGGCAGTGTGTGGTTGAGGGCAGTGTGTGGATGAGGACAGTGTGTGGGTAAGGGCAGTGTGTGGGTCAGGGCGGGTGGTGGGTGAAGACAGTGTGTGGGTGAAGGCAGTGTGTGGGTGAGGGCAGTGTGTGGGTGAGGGCAGTGTGTGGGTGAGGGCAGTGTGTGGGTGAGGGCAGTGTGTGGGTGAGGGCAGTGTGTGGGTGAGGGCAGGGTGTGGGTGAGGGCAGTGTGTGGGTGAGGGCAGTGTGTGGGTGAGGGCAGTGTGTGGGTGAGGGCAGTGTGTGGGTGATTGGTGTGTGGCTGAGGGCAGTGTGTGGGTAAGGGCAGTGTGTGGGTGAGGGCAGTGTGTGGGTGAGGGCAGTGTGCGGTTGAGGGAAGTGTGTGAGTGAGGGCAGTGTGTGGCTGAGGGCACTGTATGGGTGAGGGCAGTCTATGGGTGAGGGCAGTGTGTGGGTGAGGGCAGTGTGTGGGTGAGGGCAGTCTCTGTTAGTATGGAGGGCAGTGTGTGGGTGAGGGCAGTGTGTGGGTGAGGGCAGTCTCTGTTAGTATGGAACAAGTAGAATGCCTGGCACCAGTGTCAAATGGTTACTTATATCAGCCCAGAGTTGGTGAAATGGGAGAGAATCCAAAAAGACAAGATGGCGGCCAGAGAACGCCATCGATTTCACTTTTAAATTGCATTAAAGTATATGTTTTATTATATTTTCCAACTCAAAAGTAGCGGGTAAACATGAAGACATATACAAAGAATAAATGTTGCTTCTTAGATTGTGAAATTAGGCTCTAATAAAGACTCAATTCATTAGCCCGATTTTTCGACCGTTTTTATATAAGGCTGGTCTTCACCTGTGTACTACATACAAGTATCGTTTATCTATGTTGATCCATGCCTGAGAGGTCACGTGCAAACTACTACATTTTCATTGGATGCAGCTTTAATATTTCTTCCATAGAGCGCTTAGATGGTTTTTTGTTAAAGTCATTGGCTTGATTCGGATCCAACGAGCTGCCACACGGGAAGCGGACGCTCAACTCATTTGGCCATCTCACCTGAGTCAGGTGAGCAGCGCCTTAAGGACACCCTGCTTGTCAGCATTTAAGGACCACTGAACACGACTAACCCATGCGGGTCTGACACCTGTAAGTGGCAGAGACCGGATACCCTAACTCCAGCGGTCTAGGTTCAGAGCGCATGCGCAGGGAGAAGTAGGAAAACAATCACCGCACCACGTGAGGTTAAGTCGGTCAGTTTTCACTGCAGTCACTGAGACTGTACTGTCGTGTCTGAGTGGGAATTAATGGGATACCATGCATAGGACACCCGCACCCCCCTTCCCCCACCAGAGAGATGGTTGATGGTTGGTTGTTGGTTGGTTGTTGGTTGGTTGGTTGTTGGTTGGTTGTTGAAGTTTTACGTCCTGGCAACATCTAAGCTCATATCATGAAGGATACCAACTTGGGACAGTTCGCAATCGTGGCAACTTTATAGTGCTGCCCCACTGGGAAATTAGGCCACTGGCACCATGACCCGATATCCCACTCAGTCACAGTATCACCACAATCACACTGAGCTAACCAGTCCTTGCCATATTCTATTAATGCTGAGTGCCAGGCTAGGAAGCGACAAGTATAAATTTTATAAGTCCTTGCCCACCATAGAGATGTGCCTTTTAAGTCAGCACGAAGAAAATACTTAGGGAACCTGAATACTATTGTGGCGACTTTATAGTGCTGCCCGACTTGCACCATGATCCAATATCCTTTTTTTTATTCGGCTTTTACATCCCAGCAACATCTAAGATCATCAAATCAGGAGAGGTATTTGCTTGAGACAGTGTGCACTCATGCTGCCCGATTGGAAAACCAGGCTACTGGCACCATGACCCGATATCTCACATTATCCTGACACTGAGCAAACCTATCTTTGCCATGTCCTAGAAATGGTGAGTGCTACCCTAAGTATCAATTTGGTAAGTCATTGGTTTGACTTGGTCGGGTTTCAGACCCATGACCTTCTACATGGGACCAGACGGGATGGCCGAATGAGTTAGAGCGTCTGTCTCCCGTGTTGGTAGACCGTGGGATCATGGGTTCGAATCCTGCTCGAGTCAAACCAATGACTTAAAAATTGATACTTGTCGCTTCCTAGCCAGGCGCTCGGCATTAATAGGATAGTGCAAGGACTGGTTGGCTCAGTGAGTATGCACTGTCACAAGTCGGTACCCGTCCTGATATGACATTAGATGTTGCTAGGACGTAAAACAACAACAAACAAACCTTCTACATGGGAAGCCTGCCAGGGCTCTTACCAATTCACCCACCCCGTCCGGTGTGAAAATAACAAACACGCAAAAGGATATATATTATCCAAAACAGGCCAGCATTCGACACTCAGTCACTCCTGACCCTGTGTTGTGATATTTTACAGGTCAAGGTCAAGTTACACTTTTGCGAATGGCATTCAGGCGTTGTACTGAGTTGACAACACTTTCTGTAGTGTTTTTTTAATAAAAAACACAAAAGGAAGAAATTAGTAAAAATAGACAACTGTGTTGATAAATTGTAATATTAATTAGAATTTAATCAACAAAATTGTCTATTTTACTCATTTGTAACACAAGTTTCCATCCACGACCCACAGTCACACGACCTGAAGTTAAACACAATTATCATGATCGAATATCACCTGCCATAATTTACATATCCTGAGTTATTTATGGTTCAATCCAAACCAAGGGCCACTGTGGTCAAGCGGTGACTATTTCTAATCCTTACTGATGTGAAGGGTCATTAGGCTTGAGGGTCATTCAGCCTTAATCACCTTTCTCAAGCACCGGACGATGTGGCCGAATCGGTAGAGCGCAGACCTCCCATGCGGAAGGTCGGGAGTTCGATTCCCGGTCGAGTCAAACCAATGACTTACAAAATTCATACTTGTCACTTCCCAGCCTGGCGCTCAGCATTAATAGGATAGGGCAAGGACTGGTTAGCTCAGTGTCAGGATAATGTGACTGAGTGGGATATTGGGGCATGGTGCGGGTGGCCTGATTTCCCAGTGGGACAGCACTATAAAATCACCATGAGTGTGCACTGTCACAAGTCGGTACCCATCCTGATATGACCTTAGTTGTTGTCAGGATGTTAAACTCCAAGAAACCAACCTGTCTCAGAGTGACGTAGGCCCGGGGATACTTAAAGTCTACTTTGACTAATACTTTAGTAATAGCCTATTTGAATCCGTTTTACTACGATTTATGACCTGTATAATTAAACCTACCCCTTCCATGCATGATGTCACAAAATGGGTTATTTGAGTATAAACCCAGTAAAGGACTGTTGACAAGTCAAGATCCAGTTAGCGAGTGTTTTTTGTTATCCTGTGACGTCACGCCCTAGAAGTCACATGTCCCATTAACATGTACATACATTACAGGTGGGGACTGATTTCTCCAGGACCATCAGACTGTAGCCCATGGCTATGCTTCGTAGCCACAACCAGAGCCACACCACCACCACCACCACCACCACCACCACCACCACCAGAGCCACCATTACAGCCATCGCTACAGCCACCACCACCACACCACACCAACCACTACCACCACACACCACCACCACACACCACCACCACACAACCACAACCACCCACCACCACCACCACCATAACACACCACCACCACCACCTCCGCATCCACCACCACCACACACGACGACGACGACGACGACGACGACGACGACGACGACGACCTCCACCTACCTCCACCTACCTCCAAATGCTACACCAACGAATAAACACCCGGCTGGAGAGGTGGCAACATGTAGCGGCCGAAGTTGGCAGTAACAACCAGCTCCAGCCCCTGAGCCGACTGCCAACAACCGCCCCCCCCCCCCCCCGTCTGTTGTTTCTGGCAGTCTCCTCTGGATCTCACTCTGCTCGCGAAACTAATTCACTGAAGGGCTACTCAAATTCACTGCATCGCTCGCTACTCAAATCCAAATGCCAGCAGCGTCCACCTCCATCAAGCACGACGGGTGGCGCTGGTACCTCGTAAATACCGGAAACCAGTCACGGTCACACAAACACAAACCCACAACTGCCAACTGTCTACTAACTGTAAACCCACAACTGCCAAGTGTCCACTCATTGTAAACACACAATTGCCAACTGTGCACTAATTGCAAACCCACAACTGCCAACTGCCCATTAATTGTAGACCGACAACTGCCAACTTCCCATTAATTGCAAACCCACAACTGCCAAGTATCCACTAATTGCAAACCCACAACTGCCAACTATCCACTAATTGCAAACCCACAATTGCCAACTGTCCACTAATTGCAAACCCACAACTGCCAAGTATCCACTAATTGCAAACCCACAACTGCCAAGTATCCACTAATTGCAAACCCACAATTGCCAACTGTCCACTAATTGCAAACCCACAACTGCCAAATGTCCACTAATTGCAAACCCACAACTGCCAAGTATCCACTAATTGCAAACCCACAACTGCCAACTGTCCACTAATTGCAAACCCACAACTGCCAACTGTCCACTAATTGCAAACCCACAATTGCCAACTGTCCACTAACTGTGAAGGTAGTGGTTCCAATGTGCTGTATAATAATAATAACAATAAAAATAATAATAATATATTTTTTCCACATGATCAATGTACACACAAGTTGATATTTATATCAGTAAATTTTTCACATGAAACATGAGAAAGCAGAAGTACAATACTTATGAGGTGATCTATATTAGCGTATAGTTGGTCAAATGGCAGAGGATGCAAAGAACAAGATGGCAGCTAATGAAAGCTCTCAATTAAAATATTATAGTCAAAATGATTTAATAAATTCTTCATTCAAAATTAGCGGGTTATGATAAATAAGCATTTAAACTATATATTTAGCACATTACATTACAAGTTTGTGCGATTATTCCCTTTATCCAGCCTTCCGTCACTTTTTCCAATGGGATGTTCAGCAGCCCTGTTTCAGGAACGGGGCTGTGAGAGTAACTATCCCGCAGCCTAACTAGTGGACAGGTGTGCACCAACTTTGTCATCTCAGAACTGGCGCATTCGTTTCCTAGAATCGCACCCTCCACCATCCAGCAACTCGTATGTTTTCAATAGAAACAGAATGTTGGGCAGATCCCCCAGGCGGACGATGCTCTAACTAACACACAAAGTCAGATATTCAATTATGTTGCCTAGCGACAATGAAAGCGATGAGAGCCAAGGTGTGTGGGTGGTGGTGGCCGGGGGGGGGGGAGGGAAGAGAGGGGTGGGGGCACTTGGGAATCCACTCCGAAATGAAATGTTTAATGTGTGGAGGAGGGGGAAGAGGAGGAGGTGGGGGGCGGAGGAGGGGAGGAGAAGGAGGAGGGTGACGGAGGAGGCGGAGGGGAATGAAGGAGGAAGGAGGATGGCGAAGGAGGGAGGGAGGGAGGAGGAGGGGGGAGGAGGAGGGATGCAAGGAGGGGGAGGGGATGGAGGAGGGGGAGATGGTAAATGCCTTTCGCGAGCCAATCGAATTGCAGCTGTTCAAGACGCGCCCCCCCAGTTGCTTTTATGTGGTGATTCAATGACTGAGCGGAGAGAAATGGTAAATCAACACGTGGAAAAACATCTATGTAAGGTCCCAAACAGGGGGGGCTTTTGATAGCGGTGGAGGTGGTGGTGGTGATTATGATGGTGATGATGATGATGATGATGATGATGATGATGATGATGGAGAGGAAGCTAAGCATAGAGGAAGAGGGGCAGGGCTGGAGGATGAGGACGAAGTTGTGGAGGATGAGGATGGAGAGGACGGAGGAAGGAGGAAGTAGGATGGAGGAAGGCGGAGGAGGGGAGGAGAGGAACAGGAGGAGAGGAACATGAGTAGGAAGGAGGGGAAGAGGGGGAGGGGAGGGGCGTGAGGGAGGGGGAGGGGGAGGGATGTAGGACGGGGAAGTGGTGGTAGTGGTGGTGGTGGAGAGGTTGGAGGTGGAAGAGGTGGAGGAGAGGTGGGGGAGGAGGGGAGGAGGAGGAAAGGATGAGCAGGAGGGAGGAGGAGGGAGGAGGGGGGAGGAAGACGAGGAGGTGGAGGAAGAGGAGCGGAGGAGGAGGAGGAGGAGGAAGAGGATGGGGAGGAGGAAGAAGGAGGAAGGAGGATGGGGAGGAGGAAGGAGGATGGGGAGGAGGATGGGGAGGAGGAAGGAGGAGGGGAGGAGGAGAAGGGGAGGAGGAAATGGAGGAGGATGGGGAAGAAGAGGGGCAGGAGGAAGGAGGAAGGAGGATGGGGAGGAGGAGGAAGGAGGAGGAAGGAGGAGGAAGGAGGAGTGGAGGAGTGGAGGAGTGGAGGAGTGGAGGAGTGGAGGAGTGGAGGAGGAGGAGGCCACATTTATTGAGATAATGTCTGGGATGTGATAACGGCTTCTTCACAGTCCCTGAACAAACACCAGCGTTCTATGGCAGGCCCGGTAAGCTGAGGACCTCACTGACAGCAGGATGTGCGCGCATAAAAGGCCGCCATCAATTGGCTGCGACTCATTCCATTGGCTAATCAATTTGGCGTGTTTGTAGGAAGCAGGAAGGCCATGCAAAAGCAATCCGCTGTGATACTCAGACCATAATTATCTTGTCAGGCCTCACTCGCGACAAGTCTGGCGGAAATGATGCTCCTTTGTAAAACAGTCGGTTAGGTGATTCACTTCATAGGTCACCCTCTCAGTAGTTCTCTCAATTTATTTGTAAAAACATGCAGCAACAATTCACTCCGGAGACTTGTTTCTTAACGAGCCCAATCTTGCAGGTGAACACAACTCTTGTTGCTGTATTTGCAGCCATCACAAGAAAGGATTGGTTGGTTGTTGGAGTTTTACGTCCTTGCACCATCTAAGGTCATAACAGGATGGGTACCGACTTGTGACAGTGTGCACTCATGGCGACTTTATAGTGCTGCCCCACTGGAAAATCAGGCCCCTGGTACCATGACCCGATATCCCACTCGTTACATTACCCTGACACTGAGCTAACCAGTCCTTGCCCTGTGTTATTAATGCTGAGCGCCAGCAAAGACCCTAGAATACTACGACGGCTCACTCAGCCTGTACTGTTTAATCAAAATGATCAAACCCACCACCTGGTGCGCTGGCTGTGTTCTCTTGGTTAAACAGGTGCTATATTATATGTATAAATGTATGAATGTGAAAGATGTGTGATGATGGCGATGATGATGATGCTGCTTATGATGATGTGTATTTGTTCATAACAATTTCATATTGATGTGTATTCATATTTACCTATCTCATGTATAATATAATTTTATGTGTTTACATGTGAAACACCAACCAGCAGCTGGGCTGATCAAACCCACCACAAGGTGGCACTGCACAATTTACATTACCATGGGAGAGATAGGGAGGGAGCCGTCTTAGTATTATTGGGTCTTTGGCACCAGGCTAGGAAGCTACAACGATAAATTTGATAAGTCATTGGTTTGACTAGACCGGGAACCGAACTCCCGATGTCCCGCATGCCAGGCCCATACTCAACCAATTCAGCCACCGCGCCCAGTCAACAAGAAAGGATGACATTGACACAAATACTGATGACGTAAAGCACAGGCTTCCAAGGTATGGACGACAAACCGAAAACGAGGCTGTTCCGCGGTGGCCAGTAAAAGCAGGATCAGTGAAAACTCAAAAGGGATATTGCTTCATCGCTCTGGTGGCCGGTGGAGCCACTTGTATCAAGAATTTCACCGGTCCTACACCTGAATGGCACTTCCCCAGTGAATTTCCAGAGTGGAGGCTGATTTAGGACACTAATAGGATACTAACTGCTGGAAGAGCAGTGCCTCGGCACCGACAAAATATGTGTTCAGATGAATGAAATATTTACCCCAAAAGAAGAATTGCAAATAGCCAAAAGATTCTATCTTTTCTTTGGGGTTTCACTTTGTCTACATCTGTCTCAATCTCATCACGGCCAACCCTGGATTGAAACCCTCAATAATTGCTCCTTTATGAGTGTCTGTGCTTCCACTTTTTGGGTACATTTGTTAGCATTGACAAAATAAAAATTAGTTTATGTGAAATCATTGTATCATCACCGCCAACCCAGGATTGAAACCCTCAATAATTGCTCCTTTTTGAGTGCGTGTGCTTCCCCTTCTTGGGTACATTTGTTAGTATTGACAAAATAAAAATTAGTTTATGTGAAAATCATTGCATCATCACTGCAAACCCTGGATTGAAACCCTCAATAAATGCTCCTTTTTGTTTGTTTACATATTGTATAAACATGTTATACCCATATTATATATGGAGTCCACTGCATAGTCTTGTCTGCTTATGTTACTAACTACTTCTACGGCTATCACTGGTGAGTGATTGCTCTTGAGCATCTTGGAGAGCGGGCGGTCTGCTATTATGCAGGCAAGTCGGCTCATTCCACTTTTGCCTATGAGCAGTCACCGACTCACTCGGCCAGTTTTACCTCCGTCATACTTCTTAATATATTTCTTAGCATCGACTAAACAAACATTTGTCAATGTGAAACCATTGTAACATCACCGCGAACCCGGTGATTGAAGCTCAATAATTATGTCCTTCCCCCTCCCCCGTACACACTTCTTACAATATTTGTTAGCATCAAATTGTCTTTAAAAAAAAAAAGGCTAATTCATGGAAAACCATTGTATATACAATGCCACATCTTTGCCACATCATACCTAGTCACATCATACCTAGTTACATCATGCCACATGTCACATCAGACCTGGTCACATCATGCTACACTTGTTTGTTTGTTGGAGTTTTAAGTCCTGGCAACATCTAAGGTCATATCAGGACGGGGATCATGCCACATGTCACACCATACCTAGTTACATCAAGCTACATCATACACTGTGACATCATGCCAAATGTCGCATCATACCTAGTCACATCATGCCACATGTCACATCATACCTTTGCCACATCATACATAGGCAAACACTGGGTAAGTCTTTGGCTTGTTTGGTTCAGCCATGGATTGATCCCATGACCTGCCGTATCGGAAGCGAGTGCTCTACCCACTCGGCTATCGCATCCCCTTCCTACTACTGCACTAAGACCAACATGCCCTGAGGTTCCTACCATTGCTCACACCCTGAAGTGTCCTGGGAATCCCAAGGCCCTCAGTACTCAGTGACCCTCAATCTCATGCAAGTTCTATGATTTGCCCATACACAAACACTCAGTTGTGTGTGTATGTGTGTATGTGTGTATGTGTGTGTATGTGTGTATGTATGTATGTATGTATGTATGTATGTATGAATGTATGTATGTATGTGTGTATGTGTGTATGTGGTGTGTATGTTGTGTGGGTGTGCGTGCGTGTGCGCCGTGCGGGGCGGGTGTGGTGGTGTGTGTGTGTGTGTGTGTGTGTGTGCTGTGTGTGTGTGTGTGAGTGTGTATGTATGTATGTATGTATGTATGTTTTGTATGTTTTGTATGTATGTATATATGTATGGATGTATGTTTTGTATGTATGTATGTATGTTGTATGTATGTATGTAGTATCGTACACGACGCACGCGGCCGCGCACGCACGCACGCAGGCTGTGATGTATGTATGTATGTATGTATGTATTTGTGTATATATGTACTTTTTTTAACTTCAATGAATAAATATATATAAAAAATATATAATATATCTATTATATATAATAATATATAGTATATAGAATAAATATATGTATAAAATATATTTATAATATATAATAGTTATATATAGACAATATTATTTGTTGTTTTTTGTTGTTATTTTTGTAGTTTTTTTTGTTTAAAAAAAAACAACAAATAAAACATATTTAGTAACTATGTATATATATCTTTACTATATACAGCTGCGAAATATATATTTGATTAATTTTGTGTGTATTACCCAGGCATGGTGACAGATCTTAGGGGTGAAAAAAGAATGCACTATTTCCATTCAGCATTAGATCAGTGTTATCATTTTCATATCAAGAATTAATAAATGGACTAAACTAATTCTACATTTACAGCAAATATTAATTCTTGGCACACACGCCAAAATGCTAAACACAGGCTTTAAAAAAAGAAAAACATTTTCGAACATATAGCGCAGGCACACCAAACTTCAACGAACGCTTAACGAGTGCACCACTATCTAAGTTGGGTATGCAGGGTCAAATTTGGGTTAAGCATTTCAGTTAGTTGCATAGTCCGATGGTTTAGAATTTCTGTATTTCTTCTGAGATAAATATATTAGATCCATCACTAGTATCTATCTACCTTACATTAGTTCAAAGTTACTTTTATTTTAAATGGTAAACTTTTGAGATATTTTGAGTGCAAACATGGAAAATTAGTTTTGTCAAGCTTGCCAAAACTCTGACACCGTAGACTTCTGCGGTAACAGGTTCTGTTAAATTGACTCATTATTGCCTTCAACGCAGAAACAAATGCTTAATAAGTGCATCAGTATCTAAGTTAGATATGTGAAATCAAATCTAGATAATTGGTTTGGTTTTGAAAATTTGATATTTCATTGGACTATGCAGCTTTAAGAAAATGTGACGCTTTCATCGCACCCCGCAGCTTTAACTCCCTTCTTATTCCTCCGAGTCGCAATTACAGCACAGAACAAACACGCGGGCAAAAATGGAAGGATTTTCCTCTGCGGTGCGAAGGCCTGAGAAAGTCGGTGGGCTGGTTAATCAAATTGCATCTCACCCCATTGCTCCTCACTACCATTCCACCGCCTCCACATACTATTCACACACAGCCTCGCTCTGGCGACTGCAGGGCGCCGGCCCACGTGATCCTAGGCCGGTCACGTGGCCTCCTGGATTCATGCCAGGGCGTAAGCGAATGCTGAAGTTGGGGATGAGTGCCCTACAAGATGGCGCCACTAGTAACGTGGTTTGGCCATTTGGTATCGCCATTTTGGTCCCTTTTTGGCAAATGAGATTGGATAAAAAGCAGGGAAATAAATTATGCAAATGTTGGATTTACGGATTTTTTCTCATTTGTTTTTATTGCATTCATTTGATTAAGCAGGGAAAATTCCAGTCATGGACTTCCTCATTCCACTGCTTCTTGCCCTATCCTAGTGATGCTGAGTGCCAGGCTAAGTTGCGACAAGTATAATCTTTTATGTAATGGGTTTGACTCCATCGGGGTTCAAATCTGCGAGGCGAATCCCATGACCTGCCACCGCCACCAGGGGCGCACCCAGGGGGGTTTCCTGGTTGCCCGGACCCCCCCCCCCCAACAAAAATTTAAAAAAAAAAAAAATTATATAAACGTATATTTCAAAGGGCCATGCTCTTTAACACTCTATACTTCAAGGGGGAAGAGTGTTTGCGCCAAAATGTTGGTTGTTGCACCAGAAAACCATGTAAAATATTTCCCTAAAATGAGTGTTGTTCCACCAACCCATGTGAAAAAAATTACCCTAAAATAGGGGTAGTTTCGATCCATATTTGGAAACCCCCCTAGCCAATTCCTGGGTGCCCCCCCCCCCCCCCCCCCTGGCCACAGAGGAAGCGTGCGCTCAACTCATTCAATCTCCCGACCTTCTGCTCGGGAAGCCTGCATTCTGACCGATTGGGCCACTGCATCCGGTCAGGGCCTGTAGCAGTGAATCTAATAGGAAATGTCGTCTGCTGTCAGTAGTGTCTTCACAAGGACGAGTAATTTGATTAAAATTGAAGACTTTCGACTAAAAAGAAAGAAAATGACACCAGGCAATATTGAGGCACGGGGAAGACACGGCGACACCCTCCGGCCGTGGTAAGGCGGCGGTGCGGGCAGCGGTGGAGGCGGTTGTGGGGATAGTTGTGGGGATAGTTGTGGGGGTTGGTTGTGGGGGAGGGCGGTAATGGAGTTTGTGGGGGTGCTGGTTGGGGACGGCTATGGCTGATGCTGTGGTGGTGGCTGTGATTGTGGCTGTGGAGTAGTTGTGGGGGTGATGTGGGTAGTTGTGGGGGGCGGCGGTCGAGGCGGTTGTGGGGTATTTTGGGGGTTGGTGGTTGGGGAGGGCGGTAATGGAGTTGTGGGGGTGGTGTGTTGGGGACTGCTATGGCTGAAGTGTGGTGGTGGCTGGTTGATGGTGGCTTGTGTGGGGGGTGGTAGTTGTGGGGGGGATGTGGGGTAGTGGTGGGTTGTGGGGGTGGGTTGGTGGCGGCTGTGGGGATAATTGTGGGTTGGTTGTGTGGTGGTTGAGGGGGGGTTTTGTTTTAGTGTTGGGGGACTGCTTGGTGAAGCTGTGGTGGCGGCTGTGATAGTTTATGTGGGGTAGTTGTGGGTGGGATGTGGGAGTAGTTGTGGGGGCGGCTTGTGGTGGCGCGGCTGTGGGGTATTGTGGGGGTGTTGTGGTTTTTTGGTGTGGTTGTGTTGTGGTTGTGGGGGGCGGTAATGGGGGGGGCTGTGTTGGGGGACGGGCTTTGGCTGAAGTTGTTGGTGGCGGATGGGGGGATTTGTGTGGGGGCGGGGTTAAGTAGGAGTGTTTTTGGCTGTGTTGGGGGACGGTTATGGCTGAAGAGTGGGGGTGGCTGTGGGGATAATTGTGGGGATGGTTGATTGGTGGGGGGGGGGGGGGGTGGTGGGGGCGGTAAAGGAGGTTGTGGGGGTGGCTGTGTTGGGGGACGGTTATGGCTGAAGCTGTGGGGGTGGCTGTGCGGATAATTGTGGGGATGGTTGTGGGGGGGTTGTGGCTGTGGGGGGGGACGCTTTATGGCTGAAGCTGTGGGGGCGGCTGAGTGCGGATAATTGTGGTTAATGGAGGTGGCTGTGTTGGGGGACGGCTATGGCTGAAGCTATGGTGGCGGCTGTGGGGATAATTGTGGGGATGGTTGAGGGGGGGGGGGCGGTAAAGGAGGTTGTGGGGGTGGCTGTGTTGGGGGACGGTTATGGCTGAAGCTGTGGGGGTGGCTGTGCGGATAATTGTGGGGATGGTTGTGGGGGGGGGGGGGGGAATGGCTATGGCTGAAGCTGTGGTGGTGGCTGTGGGGATAATTGTGGGGGTGGTTGTGGGGGTGGTTGTGGGGGGTGGGGGCGGTAATGGAGGTTGTGGGGGTGGCTGTGTTGGGGGACGGCAGTAGGGCGCGCCGCGACCCGGCAGGACGGGCGATACCCGGCAGGACGGGCCGGGACCCGGCAGGACGGGCCGGGAGACTCACAGTGCCGCTCTGTTTGCGATGTGCATACACGGACGGGCAGAGGAATGTGGGCAGGACACCATGTGCGTGTGCGTGTGTGCGTGTGTGTGTGCGCGTGTGTGTGCGCGTGTGCGTGCGTGCGTGCGTGTGTGTGTGTGCGGCATGTGTGCCCGTGCGCACCTGGGCTGGCAAGAGGCGGGGGAGGTGAAGGCGAAGGGGAAGGGAAAAGGGAAGGAGAGGGGGAGGGGAAGGGGGAAGGGGGGGGAGAGGGGGGATGGGGAGGAGAGGGGGAGGGGAAGGGGAAGGGCGGGGAAAGGGAAGAGAGGGGAGGGGAAGGGGAAAGGGAAGGAGAGGGAGGGGAAGGGGAGGGAGAGGGGGATGGGAGGGGGGGTGGGGGAGGGGGGGAAGGGAAGGGGTAGGGGAAGGGGAAAGGGAAGGGGGAGGGGGGAGGGGGTGGGGGGGGGAGGGGGGAGGGGAGGGGGGAAGGGAAGGGGAGAGGGAGGGGGGGAGGGGGGGGAGGGAAGGGGAGTGGGAATGGGATGGGAGATGAGGGGGGGGGGGGGGGGGGAGCGGTTGAGATTGGGAGGGGAGGACGGGGAATGGGGAAGAGGGAGGGGGAAGAGGAGTGAAGGGGAAGGAGGTGAAGGGCAGGGGCAGACATCGGAGGGACAGGGATGAAAGAGGTAAGGGAAGGGGGACGGGGGGATGGAAGGAGAGAAGAGGGATGGAAAGGGGGCAAATGGAGGGAATGGGAGTGAAGGGCGGAGGGAAGGGTAAAAGGGTGCGATCACTTAAAGGCTTCAGCGGGTCGACACCAACACCCACATATGACCCACCTTGTGTGGTTCTTTCTCAACCCACTTCATCACAGCAATACCGCCTCCCTACACACACACACACATACACAGACACACATCACCCAGCCAGGACCAGGACCCCACGTACACATGAGCCCACCAACCGCACCACACACATACACACACACACATCACATATCAACCAGCCAGAACCAGCACCCCACGTAAACACAGACCCACCAACCCCACTACACACACACACACAAACACACACATCACCCAGTCAGAACCAGCACCCCACATACACACATACCCACCAACCCCAACACACACACACATCAACCAGCCAGAACCAGCACCCTACGTTCACACAACCCTACCACGAACCCCACCACACAAACAGACCCACCACACATCGCCCAGCCAGGACCAGCACCCTACGTCCACCCATACCCACAAACTCCACCACATACACCCACACACACATCACACATCAACCAGCCAGGACCAGCACCCTACGTACGCCCATACCCACCAACTCCACCACATACACGCACACACACATCACACATCAACCAGCCAGGACCAGCACCCTACGTACACCCATACCCACCAACCCCACCACACACACAACACGCCAAGCCTCACACGACCCCAAATGCCCCACGCACTGTGTAAGGGCAATGCTGAGGCCCATTTGCACAAGCCCCAGAGCAAACAGCGGCAACCTCAATTCACACTGCATTGGGCCGGGTCCAAGCCACTACCTGACAGCACCTGGTGCACCCCCAAACGTTATGTTATGCCTGGTACACACCTCCCGTATACGATTCGCGCACTAAAACTCGCGACTCGACCCGACCCTCTTAAAACTGAAAACGTGCCGATTCATTTTTCAAATCGCGAATCGCAATCGTAATCGGCCCGTTTTAGCCCTAAAACTGAGTTTTTAGTCGCAAATCGCAATCACTAGATGTGCGTGGGGAGCGCACACCTAGCGATTTTTGTGCGCGAAACGGGCAGTTTTAGATCGTATACGGTAGGTGGGTGCGCACAAACGGTGGGTGTGTACTAGGCATTAGTTTGTTTATTTGGGTTTTACATCCTAGCAACATCGGTGGTCATATCATCTGGTGGGGTGCGACTTGTTGTGATATTACTGGATGCCCGGCCACGTTTGGGACACCAGATAATATGACAAAACTCTCCCCGTCATTATCTCTTATCTGTCAACTCATTTAACCAATATGAAGGAAGAATGAAGACAAGTCACTCAGATAAACAGTGGGGAAGTTGTGCTTTATTAACACCGACTTCTGTCCACCTACCAGTGACCTACCATCCACTCCCCTTACCTTCTAGCCACACAAGATATCATTACCTCTTTAGCCTGTATAGAAAGCAGTGTACACAGCCCATGGGACAGGAGTCCTATGGCTGTGTTACACTCAATTGGAATATATGAATTTAGCCAGCATCAGACAGAGTGTCTGGGGTTCCTGCTCAAGAGTAGGTGTGTCTCACTCAAGAGCCAGGAGTAGAGTGATCTCTCTCCAGGGGGTCTGGAGCAGAGCCTAGAAAATATGATCTTGGTTTGAGGCTAGTGTGGTCAGAGAGCCAATGGGAAGTGGGTGACTGGGCAGTCCTCAGCCAGCCAATCAGGCACCTCCACAGTTGGGTGGGTGGCACCCCCCCCAGTAGGGGTGGCTGTCACTCAACCAAGCTGCAGGTGGTGCCCTGTGTGTATATGCAGATTAGGCTGGTGGGCCCACCCAGTGGTCATGTAGGGACAGGTAGCTGCAAACAGTTACAATAGATCTCTGTTAAAATGGTCTTTTCTCCAATTGCACTCTTTATGAATGCATTGAGAAGTATTTCAACACTCATGTACTGTCTCTTATTTAGGAACATCTCTTCATTAATCTTAGGCATCATGTATGAACATATATTTCACATAGCTTATATCATGTCATAATGGGAGTGGGATATTATTACTTTTAGTTTACATAACATCGTCCACACTCCATCGCCCAAGAATAATAATGCTGTCTACCAATATACAATTCTAAACCGAAAATCCGTATATTTTTACATTGTGACAGTGCGCACTCATGGTGACTTTATACTATAGTGCTGCCTCACTGGGAGACCAGGCCGCCTGCACCATGACACGATATCCCACTAATAATAATATATATGTATATATATATCATATGTGATGCATAACGCATTATGCAAGTATAAATGCTCAGAGTGGAATAAATGTTTCTAACTTCCTCCTGACTGACACATTGATGGAGTGCCCCCCCCCATGGGAGCGGCGATTTGTAGCGGGTGCCCCCCCCCCCTCTGCGGCCTACACTCAGGGGGAAATTTGGTTAACCGTCGTCATGAATAAGATGACACATATATATAGTATAATGCACACTCATCAAAGATGCTTTTTTTAAAAATATTTATTTATATAAACCTTCACTTTCCCCATGTACTTCCAGATTAATGCAACACACATTTGGCCAACAAAATATTCATTAACATGCAATTTGAGCTGAATAAACGACGAGCAAGGTGTGCAGGGGAAGGCACCCTTTAATGTGAACTTGCACTGATGTTTACAGCTCGCCTGTAAATAAGTAAGCCTGCCCCTCAGTGCCACAGCCTCCATCACGACACGCCGCAATAATAACTATTGTCGTCTGCAGCAGTAATGGGGCTGTCACATTACGACGCTTCTCACCGGCGTGCCGCCAACGTGCAAAATAAGTTGTACGCGTCGAGACACGTCCAACTTTTCGACGTTTTGGGAAAAAGTTTTACGTCAGCGCAACGTGTTGGTAGTGTGTGGCCAACGTTATGGTAATGTATATCGACGCATGAGGAAAAAAAACAAAAAAGTTTGGCGTGCCGTCCTCATAAGACCTTAGATGTTGCTAGGGCATAAAACAACAACGCACCAGTTTGGCACAACGTGTGGGAACGACCCTCCCACGCACGCGGCATCTGCCTCGCGTTCGCATAATGGTATTCCATCGATGGCAACGTGCTTCTGACATCCCCATAACGTCCGCACCCACACCTTGACACGCGTTGTCGGTCGTCGAAAGTTTTGTGCAAGGACAAAACTTTCGACGCGCGCCAACATGTGGGTGCGACCGTCACTGTCAATCAAAGTGTACTGACATGTACCGATGCACGCTTCCTGACATCTCCCGACGTTTCGCCAAAAAGTGACACACGTCGAGGCGCGTTGGAGAGAAGCGTCGTAATGTGACAGCCCCATAAAGCAGGCATTTAATTTGTCTCTCAATTCGGTTTGTTGTTTGTTGTTTTACATCCTAGCAACATCTAAGGTCATATCAAGACTGGTACCGACTTGTGACAGTGCACACTCATGGCAACTTTACAGTGCTGTCCCACTGGAAAACCAGGGTGCTGGCACCATGACCTGGTATCCCACTCAGTCACATTATCCTGACACTGAGCACATCAGTCCTTGCCCTATCCTAATAATGCCGAGCGCCTGGATAGGAAGTGACAAGTATCAATTTTTAAGTCATTGGGTTGACTAGACCAGGGTTCGAACCCACAACCCCCCGATCTACCAGCACGGGAGACGGACGCTCTAACTCATTCGCCCATCCCGTCTGGTCTCTCAATTCGGTTTCTTTACTAGCAATCAACTGTGTAGCGCATTGGGAATATGCTTTCACACCAGGGGGCGGGGAAATGGATGTAATAATGCACCAACTCATAGCTGGGTCGTCTCATGGTATATATGGGGCCAAAGTGTGCCATTAGAGTGAAAAATGAATATTGTGTATTTCCCTCTTTTTTCCCCGCTGAGTAGCCAACTCTTGTGCATACGTATACTAGTAATCTGAAGGAAAATATAGTTTAGGTTACCATCTTCTCAGAATAATAATTAATTGACTAGCCAGCCTCAAAGGTGAATGTAACATATCATTCCTAAATAACAACAATAATCTTAGAACATTTAATGCATGAAACAATTAATTGCTATGCTATGAAACCCTAAGTATACAACTGCACTATAAAAAAAATCTTTATAGGGAAGTTATATTCTTCCCAATTTTTTATTCTGGACGTAACACAATTGATGGAGACACCAAAAAAGATAGGGGACTTCAACTTCAATACAACCGTGTAGAAAAATGCTATTATTAGTTATGGAATTAAGAAATAGGCTTACACATGCAACAGTAGCAAGTGTTTTCTGACTGAAGCTCTGGTATTCCCAGAATAGTATATTCCCTGACATAATAAGCTAGGGACAAGCAGGGGACACCACAGTTACGTCCAGAACCAGTTTAATCATCATGCAATATTCGAAAAAGATACAAAGATATGCAGGCAACATGGACATTTATTTCAAGTGAGAGTGTCCTTTTCTTTTATTATTAGTTTATAGACTAACAGGTACTATTCTATGCAAAATAAAGGTCTAGTAGGCTGTAGAAAAGACCATTCTCCATGTCACAAATTCATGCCTTTAAACCACCATATTTTGTTAATGAATATGTTGGCAGTTTTGTAATATGTTACATTAGGCCATAATTGTTTCATATATATCCCTCCAAAGTCTAAGAATACCAGTTCTATAAGGAAAATAACTCCTGTACTCTTTCAATAATTGGTTTTGACCATTACATACTGGAAAATACATGGGCCCCATTTACCATGAACCGACCCCGCTCTGTGTGTGTGTGTGTGTGTGTGTGTGTGTGTGTGTGTGTGTGTGTGTGTGTGTGTGAGCGTGTGTGTGTGCGTGTGTGTGATCGTGCTCGTGTGGGTGTGCGTTTGCGTGCGTTGCATAGGTTAGTTTGCGTGCGTGTTTTGGATGTTGTTGTGTCAAATGTGCGCATTAGCTAGTTTCCAGAGCAAACAAAACTATGGATGCTGATATTCCAATCAATCAATCAATAGTTCCATCCTCTAGTCGAGGGTTGGATGCAATCCAAACCATACACTATTTGTGAATATGTAAAATGTTTATGGTGTACATGTGATTGACTAAGCATGCACGTGAGTGTGACTAACCGTATGCATGTGACTAAGTGTTCGGTGTGACTAAACATGTTTGTGAGCGTATGTGTGCATGTTTGTGACTAACCATGTGTGTCTGTGACTAAGGCATGCACATGAGTGTGTGACGGTAAAATGTCTATGGTGTACATGTGTGTGACTAAGCATGCATGTGAGTGTGACTAACTGTGTGCATGTGACTAAATGTGCATGTGACTAAATGTGTGTGAGCATGTGTGCATGTGTGTGACTAACCATGTGTGTGTGACTAAGGCATGCACATGAGTGTGTGATGGTAAAATGTTTATGGTGTACATGTGTGTGACTAAGCATGCACATGAGTGTGACTAACCATGTGTGTGACTAAGTGTTTGGTGTGACTAAACATGTTTGTGAGCATGTGTTAATATGTGTGACTAACGATGTGTGTGACTAAGGCATGCACATGAGTATGTGACTAACCACATTTATGACTAAAGATGTGTGCATGTGTGACTAAACAGGAGTGCATGTGACTAAGCATGCACATGCGTGTGACTAATTGTGTGTGAATAACCATGCGTTTGACTAAATGTGCATGCATATGTAACTAAGCATGTGTGTAAGTGTGACTAATCTTGCGTGTGAGTGTGACTAACCCTGTGTGTGACTAAACATGTATATCCACGTATAACTAAGCATGTGTGTACATCTGTAACTAATGCACTCACATGAGTGTGTGACAAAGCTTGCATGTGAGTGTGTAACTAAGCTTGCACGTGAGTGCGACTAACCGTGAGAGTGTGACTAACCACGTGTGACTAGCCGTGTGTGTGACTAAGTGTGTGCGTGCATGTGCGCGCGATGTTAGGCGTTCTCAACCCTCTCCTTTATCATAGGAACCATCGTGAAGGATCGCCAGAGACTTGACCCATTACACCCCGTGACCTTGACATTAAGGGTCATTTTGGGGAAGTCTGACGAGGTCACTGCCGCTAGTAATCCGCGGCCAGGAACCAGCGGAGGATCGATGCGGCTGGACCCGCGCTACTAACATCTAGTCAACGCATGAACACCAAAGGGAGGCATGATTTGTGTGTTTGCCTGTTGTTCTTCTTTTTGGTCCTAGCAACATCAAAGGTCATATTGGGATGGGCACTGACTCGCGACAGAGTGCAATTTATGGCCACTTTAGTGGTTGGTTGGTTGTTTGTTGAGCTTTACGTCCTGGCAACATCTAAGGTCATATCAGGATGGGCACTGACTTGCGACAGTGTGCGCTTTATGACACCTTTATAGTGCTGCCACATTGGGATACCAGGTAGATAAAAGATTCACTCCATACTTACAGTACAGGGGTGAATGACAACATAGTCTAAATAGCTTTAGTATGGAACAGGAAGTAGAATGCCTGGCACCAGGGTCAAATGGTCACTTATATCGGCACAGAGTTGGTGAAATAGGAGAGAATGCAAAAAAGACAACATTTCGGCCCTAGAACGCCGTCTATTTCACTTTTAAATCTTATTAAACTAAATGTTTTATTATATTATTCAACTGAAAGGTAGCGGGGAAATATGAAGACATATACAAAGAATAAATGTTGCTTCTTAGATTGTGAAATTAGGCTCTGATTTCATTTCCCCCACTTTTTCGACCGGTTTTATATAGGGCTGGTATTTTATCTAGATACCAGGCTGCCAGCACCGTGACCCAATATCCCACACAGTCATATTATCCTGATACTGAGCTAACCAGTACTTGTCCTACCCTAGCAATGCTGAGTGTCAGGCCAGGTAGCGACAAGTATCAATTTTTGTAAAAGTAATTGGTTTGACTCGGCCGAGATTAGAACTCCAGACCTTCTTGCGCTCTACCTATTCGGCCACCGCATCCGGTAAGTGCGTGTGGGTGAATGCAAGTGTTGGAGTGAGCGAGTGTGTATGAATGTGTGTGAGTGTGATGTTGAGTGGGAGCGGGGGGGTTGAGTGCGTGTGTGCTGGGGAAGTGTGAGTGCGCGTGTGCGGAGGCGGGGGCTTGTTACTTTGTGTCTGGCATGTAGTTTTTTTGTCTTTGTTTGTTGTTGTTTTACATCCTAGCAACATCTAAGGTCATATCAGGATGGGTACCCACTTGTGACAGTACGCACTCACAGCGATTTTATAGTGCTGCCCCACCGGGAAATCAGGCTGCCAGCACCATGACCCGATATCCCACTCAGTCACATTATTCTGACACCTAGCTAATCAGCCCTTGCCTTATCCTAATAATGCCGAGCACCAGGCTAGGAAGCGACAAGTATAAATTTTTAAGTCATTGGTTTGACTCGACCGGGTACCAAATTCGCAAACTCCCGATCTTCGGCCACCGTGCCCGGTGTGTAGTTTGATTGGTCTGGCATGTTATATTTTTGTCTGACATTGTAGTTTTCTTTTGTCAGCCATGGTAAGCTTATTTTGTCTGACATGGTGTGGTTGTCTAGCAAGGTGTGAGTGCCTCAGACGTGGTGTGGTTGTCTGGTATGGTGTGTTGTGTAGTCTCAACCCCAAATGTATATTAAGAAGTCGAGGCATAATTCAGGGATGAAAGTGGTATCCACCAAAAAACGCGGAAATCAAGCAAAGATTATAATACCGACGGAGAATTTCCGCAATAACGCGGATCTTCTCCCCATAGACTTAGCATTGTCAGGGAATCACGGGAAAATGCTGGAAGTCATGTTTCAACTAGCCTTGTTGTGAATGTACCTAACTCGTTCTTCCTTGGGCTTCCATGTTCTAGCAACATCTAAGGTGATATAATAACAGGATTCGAACTCTCCAAGTGTCGACATATACATCTCATTTAACACAACATTGTTTAATGTTAATGGGTAAATATAAAAATTTGCGGAAATCCGCGGAACCGCAATCCTTGATCCCTGATAATTACTGATATTTGATGTGCTTCAAATGTGTATATTAATATCGGTGCGCATCATTTACATCATTTCCACTCTTGTTATGACTTGACACAATATATCTAGCTGTTTTACACTATCGGAAAACATATTCAGAAGGGATTTAATTGCATGTCCTTCCACAGCCCATCTACCCCATCATGTACTTCACCTATCCATCACAGCGTTCCGTCTCCCACAATGCAACACCGTCAGCTAAATTCATGCGCAGTTTATGGCCGCGCCCATTAATTTAAAAAGGACTTCTATGGGAACAATTGAATAAATTAGCAGTAGATGAGTCGATGTTGATTTGATATACGCTCAATGGTTATCAGGGGTAATAATACCAGCACACGAACCACCATTACAAGGCAGCCCTCAATAAACAGGTACCGCTGCGAGATGAACTGAAATTACTGGTTTAAAATATGAATGATTTAAAATCAGTTTTTATTAATCGTGGACAAAACCGCATGTGGTAATTGTGATTTGTCACCAGTAGCTTGCAGAGTGGTTGAGGGAAAGGAAACTGAAGAAGTGGGGAGGGGAGTGATAGTGGGGAGGGGAGGGGTGTGGAGGGGAGGGGAGGGAGGAGGGAGGGGGTGGGAGGGGAGGGGAGGGGGGGAAGGGAAGGGGAGGGGGGTGGGGGAGGGGAGGGGGAGGGGGGAGGCGGAGCGGAGGGGGCGGAGGGAGGGAGAGGGGGAGGGGAGGGGAGGAGGGGAGGGGGGGGGGAGAGAGAGGGGGAGGGGAGGGGAGGGGAGGGGAGGGGAGGGGGAGGGGAGGGAGGGGGAGGGGAGGTGGGGGGCGGGGAGGGGAGGGGAGGCGGAGGGGAGGGAGGGAACGGAGGGGAGGGGGAGGGGGAGGAGAGGGGAGAGGGGGGCGGTAGGGGAGGGTAGGGGAGGGGATGGGAGGGGAGGGGAGGGTGAGGGAGGGGAGGGAGGGGAGGGGAGGAGGGTGAGGGGAGAGGGGAGGGGGGGGAGGGGAGGGAAGGGGAGGGGAGGGGAGGGAGGGGAGGGGATGAAGGGGAGGAGAGGGAGGGCGGGGGGCTGGACGAAAGGAGATGGGGAAGGCGGAAAAAGAAAAAAAGAAAGAATGGGAGAGACGAAGGAAATAAGGAAGAACAGGAGGGAGGAAGGATGAAAGGAAGAAAGAAAGATAGAAAGAAAGACAGAAAAGAAGCGAGCAAGGGAGGAAGGAAAAAGGTAGAGAAGGAGGAAGGAAGATTGTTTGTTTGTTGTTGTTTTACGTCCTAGCAACATCTAAGGTCATATCAGGACGGAAGGAAGGAGGAAGGAAGCAAGGATGGAAGGGGTAAAGGAGGGAGGGGCATGGAAGGGAGGTACAAAGCTAGGAAGGGGAAGAATGTAGATAGAAACAAAAGTACATGAAATGAGATAACATGGTTCACCTATATATAGTTAATGTCCCAATATAGGTGCACTGCACGAGTGCAGACAGATGAGTGCGCGTCCATTCAAAGTTAATGAATTTCATGGATTTGTTTTTGTCGTGCCTCTGAAATAAAGTGGGATTGTCTTATTTTATGTGCATTCAGTCTGAATACGATCGTAAATTTTGATTTGTTTTTGTTGTGCCTCTGAAATAAAGTGAGATTGTCTTATTTTATGTGCATTCAGTCTGAATATGATCATAAATTTGTGCATGCTTTCAATCTTGAAATGGGGTGTGTTCTTCCATTGGGACATATACGGTAGTTAATGTTAAGTAAATTTGCAAATTATGTAGACTAAATTCTTTCACAAATGTTAAATATGACATGCGGTTCCTCAGCTTCCCTTCCATCAGGGTTCAATGGTGGAAGACAAGGGAGTGTGTTGGGTGAGGTGGCAGGCAGACTGCCAGAACGAGGCTCAGCATCACAAACGCCCACTGTCCCCAGCTATGTTGTTGTTGGCCAATGGATGGGAACAGTTGTGGTCTATGGGACATTGGTAGCTGCTGGACCCGTCCTGATATGACCTTAGATGTTGCCAGGATGAAAACCCCCCAACAAAAGAAGTTGTTTTCGATTCACCTCACACTACTTCAGCTGATGCTCGGTCATTGCTGAATCGAGCCTCAAAGCCGGTTTCGGGTAGTAAAGGCTTAGTCGCCTTCGATAACAACAGGAATCAGTTGAGCGTCCACCTACCGGTTTGGTAAGTCATGGGATTTGAACCCTGGTCCTGTCAAATCAATGACGTAAAAATGTATTCTTGTACGCCACCTAGCCTGGCACTCTTAATTACTAGGATAAAGATGAAGAATGACGAAGCCCAATGTCTCCGATTGAAAATTCCCTTGCTTAATCAACTAATGTACCCCCCCCACCCCATATAAAAACCCACCAATAACCCCCCCCCCCCCCCCCCCCCCCCCCCACAAAAGTGGAAATCTGATTGATTCTGATAGTTTCTCGAACAGTCATAAGCATATAATATTATAAGGGGGTGAAATGTCGCATATGACTAAGGCAACACACAAATCTGAAAATCCTCCGAAAATCGGAAATTTCCCCAGCCCCTATTGTCCTAGCCTAACTTTGGTGGATATCCCGTTGTTGGCATTATTTCCTTGTCTAATCCACAATGATGGCGAGCGTGCGACTGAATAAGGCCTGAGGGACCAACCACTCCACGCCCTCAGAACCGACATTCCTGTGTGGCTCAACGAGGCGCCCCTAGTGAGCTGCGATCGAACTAACAACGTGATTACTCTTCACTGTGTGGAGGCAAAATCAGCGGCAATGAAATGACAGGCTGAGTCTGAATCAAATTGGAAGTGTGGTAGGGGTGGGGGTAGGGGAGGAGGGGGGAGGGGAGGGGAGTGGAGAGAAGTGGAGGAGAAGAGAGGACAGGAGAAGAGAGGAGAGGACAGGAGAAGAGAGGAGAAGACAGGAGAAGACAGGAGAGAATACAGGAGAGGAGACGAGAGGAGAGGAGAGGAGTGGGTGGGAGAGGAGAGGAGGGGAAGGGGGGAGGGGAGGGGATTAGGGAGGGAAGAGGGGAGGGGAGAGGGGAGAGGAGAGAGGAGGAGGGGAAGAGGGGAGAGGGGAGGAGGGGAGGAGGGGAGAGGGGAGGGAAGTGGGGAGGGGAGAGGGGAGGGGAGGGAAGCGGAAGGGAAGCGGGGAGGGGAGAGGGGAGAGGGGAGGGAGGGTAGGGAGGAGGGGGGAGGGGAGGGGGAGGGGAGGGGAGGGAGGAGCGAGGGGGGAGGGGGAGAGGAGGGGGGGGGGGGGAGGGGAGGAGCGCAGGGGGGAGGGGGGAGGGGAGGAGCGCAGGGGGGAGGGGAGGGGACTTGTGACAGTGCGCACTCATGATAAGTTTATACGCAGTATAATTTATAATACTGCCCTACTTATCAGCGATCTGTCGATGCGCACGCATCCACCACTGTGCTACAAAGTCTTCCTTTTTTCCTACCCATCACCCTACTGACTGACTACATCACCCTACTGACTGACTGACTGACTGACTGACTGACTGAGGGCTCTGCCCAGGACCACTTCAGTCTACCCGAAATAAACTCTTGTTATCTCCACTTTCTTGTCAGGTTCTTCCTTACTGAATCATGGCAGAGTTCCGTTTAAAATGTTAAATGGGACGGATACCTTATCTGTGTGTGTGAGTGTGTGTGTGTGAGTGTGTCCGTGTGCGTATGAGTGCGAGTGTGTGTGGGTGGGGTTGCGTGTGGGGGTGAGAGTGTGTAGATGTGTGCGTGTGAGTGAGTACGAGTGTGTGTGGGTGGGGTTGCGAGTGTGTAGATGTGTGCGTGTGAGTGAGTGCATGCGAGTGTGTGCGCTTGTGTGTAAGTGTGTGCGTGTGAGTGAGTGCGTGTGAGTGAGTGCGTGCAAGTGTGTGCGCTTGTGTGTGAGTGTGTGCGCGGTGTGATTGAGTGGGTGGATGTGTGTGGGTTTGTGAGTGAGTGAGTGAGTGAGTGAGTGAGTGAGTGAGTGAGTGAGTGAGTGAGTGTCGCGCATATATATATGCATGCGCATGCGAGCGTGAGTCTGAGTGCATGTGAATGTGAGTGCACGTGTGGGTGAGTATGTCTGCGTGTGTGTGCACCCGTATGCATGAATGTGTATGAGTGAGTATGTGAGCGTGTGTGTCAGTGTGTATGTGCATATGTGTGATGAGTGTGGGTGTGTGATCGTGTATGTGAGTGTGTATGTGCATGTGTGTAATGAGTGTGATCGTGTGTGTATGTGCATGTGTGTATGTGCATGTGTGTATGTGCATGTGTGGCAGTGTGTATGTGCATGTGTGTGATTAGTGTGGTTGTGTGTGTGTGTGTTTATTGTGGCTTCACTACTCAGTGTGTAGTCTGTGGCTATGTAGATAGGCTAAGGTGAAAAACAATACAGACAGAGAGAAAGAGAGAAAGTAAAGTAAAGTAAGAGTGTAAGAAGAGAGTGAGAGTGTCCAAGCCCCTCTGGTTTATTATATATAGTACATGGGTTCATTGTAGAGTATCACCCCCACCCTTTTCCCCCAATGGGAAACAAGCATTCTCAGCCCTACCAATAGGGATCCAGCATTCCTGGTCCCCATGGCTACCAGTGGTCTGCCCACCACCACCAAGCTGTATGGCCCCTCTGGCCACCACCAGCCATGAACCTTGACCCTGAGTGTGGTGATCCTACCCAGCAGAGGGGGAGGGGTTAGGCCCTGAGTGCCCCTTACACACAGCCCTGCCAGCACCACTATGTCTATTTACATTCTACTCAGGCACCACCAGCACTTACATATATATACATACATGCGCTTGGTCATGTTTTCCTGTTTAGTAATAGAACATTTGCATTTCCCCCAACGCCGTAAATCGGAATATTTTACAACTGCATTCACCCACCCAAAGTAACACTCGCCAAACACCCCAAAATGGTCTGGCCAACTCATTTGACTCCCAACAGCACACAACTGCAGATAAGTGAAACCGAAATGCTGTTTTTTTGTAACCCACTTTCTCCTGACGCCGCAGACCAGACGGGATGGCCGAATGAGTTAGAGCGTCCATCTCCCGTGTTGGTAGACCATGGGGTGGTGGGTTCGAATCCTGGTCGAGTCAAACCAATGACTTTAACATTGATACTTGTCACTTCCTAGCCAGGCGCTCGGCATTATTAGGATAGGGCAAGGACTGGTTGACTGAGTGGGATATCAGGTGCTGATGGCCTGATCTTCCAGTGGGGCAGCACTATAAAGTCACCATGAGAGCGCGCTGTCACAAGTCGGTCCCCATCCTGATATGACCTTAGATGCCAGAATGTACGAAGTTGGTCATCAGGAACCATGTGTTTCGCAGTTCAAAGTGACGTTAATGTATAGGGCCTATACCATATACAGTACAACCCCGTTAAACCAAACAATCGGTTAATCCAAAAAAATTTTGGCGGCCCTGCAAAATACTAGCATTTGTCATATAAACAAGTTGGTTAAATCAAAGTCGGTTAATCCAAGGTATTGGTTAATCCAAACAAAATTGTCAGCCCCAGGCCACTTCCGGTACAGTTAAACCAAACTTTCATGTGGTTTTAAGGTCATCTGAGAATTTTGTTATATGATAAATGGTAGTATTTTGCCAGGTCGCCAAAAAACGTTTGGATTAACCCATCGTTTGATTTAACCGAGGTTGGTTTAATGGGGTTAAACTGTATATATATTTTTTTTAAACAAAAAAAACAATAATCACAGTGTCCACATACATTGTACATTCATAATGCACCCCCCTTTTTGCCAAAGCCAAGTCAAAGTCAAAGCTCGGTTAAACCAATGATTGGTTAATCCAAACAAATTTCTAGGCTCCCTTCAAGTTTGGTTTAACAGGGTTATACTGTATAGCTAAGAATAGTGCTTGGGAGAAAAAAAACCTCCCCCAATTCCGGTGTGTAAACACGCCAGACCGCAGCTCCACCAAGTGACCAGTGAACATTCTATCTGAGAAGTCATGTGTCTTGCAGTGAACCTTATAGCATGGGAACACCTGACAACGAAATAATGACCCCCACCCCCAACCTGTGCATGGACCCACCTCCCATCCCTCCTCCCCCCCCGGGAATCCCAAGTTATTTTAATAGAATCTATTACTGCATAAGCCTATGGTGTCAAGAGTTTTGGCGTGCTTGCTGAAATTAATCTAGCATGTTTGCACTTCAAATATCTCAAAAGGTAGCCATTTAAAATAAAAGTTACTTCAAAGTAAAGTAAGAAGTAGATTATAGCAATCAAAGTAAGAAGTAGATTATAGCAATCAATTCAAAATATTTATCTCAGAAAAAAAAGACAGAAAATCAAAAACATCTGACTAAGTGACGGGCAGGGAGGGGGATGGGATTGACCTACAGTCTCACAGAGGCCTTAGCCCCCCCCCCCCCCCCCCTCTCCCTGACCCCCCCCCCCCCCCCCCATCACCCCACCACACACACACTCACACGGGTCATCGCGTGCAGCAGACGAGAACAGTCGGGTCTACTGATTACAGGTGTGCGCGGAGGAGAGGGGGAGGGGGGTGGAAGAGAAGGGATGGGTGCTACTGTGTGTGTGTAATACCCCTGTCACACTACGACGTAACGAGCCAACGTGAGCCTAACGTGATGATTTTTCGTCATTACGTTGCTGTACGTTGGGTTACGTTATGATACGTCATAATGACGTTAGAGTGACGTCGAGCTACGTCATGTTACGTCATGTTATGTCGGCGCGCGTCAAGGTTTTGAACCTGTTCAAAACTTTCGACGTATCTCGACGTGAAGCCGTTACGTCGGGATGACGTGACAATGACGTTAGGTAGACGTTCCGCGATCGTTATAGCAGCGTAAATGACGTTAGAGTCACGTTATGTCACGTCAGACCGACGGCCCGGGTGGGAGCAACGGTGGGCAGCGTTTTGCACGTTACGGTCACGTTACGGTCACGTTACGGTCACGTTACGGTCACGTTTACGGTCACGTTACGGTCACGGTTACGGTCACGTTACGGTCACGTTACGGTCACGTTACGGTGGCGTTACGGTCACGTTACATCCACGTCGCACCCGTTACGGTGACGTTACGCTCACGTTACACTGACGCCGGCCCGTCGCCAATTACCCCTCCCCCCTAACGTTGTCACGTTACAGCTAAGGTCACGACGTACACCGACGTTACTTTCACGTTACGCTCACGTCCACAATTTGCATATTACGCCCATAACGTCGACGTAATATAATTATTTTCACGTTCTGCCTACGCTGACGTAGTCACGTCATAGTGTGACAGGGCCATAAGTTGGTGCTTTGTGTGTTTCTGTCGCTGTGTGTTCATTCATGAGTGTATTTCTGTATGTGTACACATCTCTTCTGTGGCGGTGGCCGAATCGGTAGAGCGCAGGCTCCCCGTGCGGAAAGTCGGGAGTTCGAATCCCAGCCGAGTCAAACCGATGACTTATCAAATTGATACTTGTCGCTACCTAGCCTGGCGCTCGGCATTAATAGGATACGGCAAGGACTGGTTAGCTCAGTATCAGGATAATGTGACTGTGTGGGATAATCAGGTCATGGTGCTGGCGGCCTGGTTTCCCAGTGCGGCAGCACAGTCGGTACCCGTCCTGATATGACCTGAGATGTTGCTAGGATCTAAAACTCAAACCAACCACCCAACCACCCAACCAACCAACAAGTCTTCACCCACAAAGCACCCCTCTGACCCCACCCCAACCCCCACCCCCACCCCAACCCCACCACATTTAGCCAACACCTGAGAAAATACCCAACATGCCAGCGACCTCTCCCATTACATTCGTTATTTTCAGTCATATTATTTGCGAAGTTACCAGACGAGTGGGCCAAATGAGTAGAGCGTCCGTCTCCCGTTTTAGGAGATCGGGAGATCCGAACCCATGAGTCATAGGTTCGAATCCTGGTCGAGTCAAACCAAATTGATACTTGTCGCTTCCTAGCCTGGCGCTCGGCATTATTAGGATAGGGCAAGGACTTGTTGGCTCAGTGTCAGGATAATGTGACTGAGTAGGATATCAGGTCATGGTGCTGGCGGCCTGGTTTCTCAGTGGGGCAGCACTATAAAGTTGCCATGAGTGTGCACTGTCACAAGTCGGTACCTGATATGACCTTAGACGTTGCTAGGACGTAAAACAACAAACAAACAAATTTGCGCAGTTTTAAGCCATGTCTCCCACCCTTGACCTTTGGCTTGTTTTCGTTACCTAGATTTCTGTTTGAGCTGCTCATGACAGACAGCCTCGGGCGACCCCTTCTCCCCCCCCCCCCCCCCCCTCCCCAAAAAAAGAAGAAGAAAAGAAAAAGGGCACCCAACTAGTTATTTATCAAACAACTCTAGTGAAATGTCGGTAATAAATGCACACATTAAACTCCCTTAACGGCGCCACCGCTTGTTTGCCACTGTTGCAAAAAGAAGCGCATAAATATGCGCAAATTAAAATGATGCTCAGCGAAAATTAGTTTTAAAAAAATACTGTGAACACTATTATAGGGCTGAAGGCTATGAATAAGGCTGGTATGTTTGTGTCATAATTTGCAGTATAATCTGCTGTTAGTGTTACTAAATGTCTACCTACACAATTGCTAATAAATTCAGAAATTTAGCTCATTTTGTATCAATTATTTCTTTACTCTTACTAACCATCATTGCAATTTCAGTACTCTAATAGACCATTTCCACAACCAGCCCGCCCTCTGGCGGAATTGGAAAAAATTAAGGTATAGGGAAGCAGCTCAGTGTGCAGCATACTATTTGGAAAAGGGCATATGAGACTGTCTCAATAGGTGATGATTCTTCTTTTTTTTTGTCCATTGTAACAATCGACACAAAACATCACAGAAACGGTTACACTGAAAACACAAAGACATTTGCTTCAAATCAATATGTATTCTATTGGGATTATGAAACCCCATGTAAAAAACTAATCAGTTTATCCTGAGCAAATGCATGAGCAGATAGTATGTTGATCGTTACAATGGACAAAGTTTTGTCCCATATTGCTTAGCACCATTTGAGACAGTCTCATATAGGGGATTTCCACTACCAACCCGACCTCTGACGATAGTGGAAGAACTAATGTGGATAGTAGCTCACATTACAGCAAGCTCTGTAGAAAATGTCGTATAGAGGATTTCTACTGCCAACCTTCTGATAAAAGTGCAAGAACTGATATTGTGGGTAGCAGCTCACTGTGCAGTATGCTCTATGGAAAAGGTCTACCATCGCCAAATATAGTTGGTTGGTTGTTGGAGTTTTACGTCCTGGCAACAGGTCATATCAGGATGGCTACCGACTTGTGACAGTGCACACTCATGGCGACTGTATAGTGAGTGCTTCCCCACTGGGAGACCAGGCCACCAGCACCATGACCTGATATCCGTCTCAGTCACATTATCCTGACAGTAAACAAACCAGTCCATACCCTATCCTAATAATGCCGAGCGCCTGGCTAGTAAGCGACAAGTAACAATTTTGTAAGTCCTTGGTTTGACTTGACCGGGAAGTAAACATCCGACCTTCCACACGGGAGGCCTGCGCTCTACCAATTTGGTTACCACGTCCGATGCCAAAAGTGGTTTGCAACTTTACTAGATTCACGATAAATAATATCTGTATAACCGCAATACATTCTTCATTGTATTCTCTGAAGCACACAAATGCAGTCCCAGCACAGCCACGTAAGTACTATAGTACTAATAAGTTCTCTTAATCACGGAATCTATAAATAACTTCCCAGCACCCAGGTATCTCAGTTATAGCTGCATAGTCCGATAAAAGTATCACATTTTCTAAACTGAAACATTTATCTAGATTTGATTGGTCGGTTGGTTAGGTTTTATGTCCTGGCAACATCCAAGGTCATATTAGGACAGGTACCGAGTTGTGACAGCGCGCACTCATGGCGATTTTATAGTGCTGCCCTAGTGGGAAACCAGGCCACCGGGACGATGACCAAATATCCCACATAGTGACATTATCCTGACACTGTGCTAATCAGTCCTTGTCCTATCATAATAATGCCGAGCGCCAGGCTAGGGAGCGACAAGTTTGACTCGGCTGGGATTCGAACTCCCATCCTTCCGCATGGGAAGCCGGTAAAACTATCCTTGGAGAGCGTGACGCAGTATGGTATTGGCCTACACTGACAATGCGTCCTCGGTGGTGCAGGATGGTATTGGCTTATGCTGAAAGTATTGCATAGTTTGAACCACTTATAGTGCTGCGGGATTACAGTGCAGCATTGCAGTGCAGCATTGCAGTGCAGCATTGCAGTGCAGCATTGCAGTGCAGCATTGGCCAACGGCATCTTAGGAACATTAATCGGGAATTATCAAAATTGCGGAAATCAGCGAAATTGTGTAGAGCTTTCATCCCTTGCATTTAGCAAAAGATGTGTAATGATAACACTATTATAGCTGCCTAGTCCGATGAAATATCAAATTTTCAAAACAAAACCAATTATCTAGATTTGATTTTACATATCTAACTTAGATACTGACTCACTTATTAAGCATTTGTTTCTGCGTAGAAGGCAATACTGAGTCAATTTAACAGAACCTGTTACTGCAGACGTCTATGGTGTCAGAGTTTTGGCAAGCTTGCAAAAACTAATTGTCCATGTTTGCACTCAAAATATCTTAAAACTTTACCATTTAAAATAAAAGTAACTTTGAACTAATGTAAAGTAGATACTAGTGATCGATCTAATATATTTATCTCAGAAAAAATACAGAAATTCAAAACTATCGGACTATGCAACTTTAGCATACACAACCATGACATCAGCATTGAATATAAATGATTGTTCAGATGAATAAATTACATTAATCACCCCCCCCCTCCACCCCACCCCCCCGATCCTGAAAGTACTACGGCGATCAATGGCTGTAACTCATATCGGCTCAAACAGAACACGAGCACCTCGATCAAACAAACGGGGCGAGGACATGGCCTCTGGCTGCACTGCCCGGCTGAGGCTCCGACTCAGGCTCCGGCTGCGAATATGCACGTGGCTGAGTTCGAGGCAGTGTGCAGGCGGGTGGGTGGGTGTGTGGACGTGGTGGTGTAAGGGGTTATGTTGGGTTGGCGTTGTGGGGTTTGGTGGTGAGGGATGCAGTTTAACCACCCACAGGCCACTCTCGTCACTTCTGTGTGTGTGTGTGACTGTGTTTGTGTATGTGTGTGTGTGTGTGTGTGTGTGTGTGTGTGTGTGTGTGTGTGTGTGTGTGTGTGTGTGTGTGTGTGTGACTGTGTTTGTGTATGTTTGTGTGCGTCTGTGAGTGTGTGTGTTGCTTTGTTCCAATGCCCATGGAGTGATGTGCAAATAGACTGACGAGGCGGGGATGGCCTGTAAAACAAGCAGCTCCCGACAAACGGAGGGATAAGGGAGTGAGGTGTCAAGGGGGCGGGGGCAGGGGAGGGAGGGATATGGGGGGGGTATGGGGAGGTGTGAGGGGCGAGGTGTGATGGGGAGGTGTGAGGGGGATGTTGAGGAGGGAGGTGCGGGCGGATGAAGACTGAGGTGAGGGCGGGCGAGGACTGTGGAGGGGGAGTGTGTGGGGGATGTGAGGTGGGGGGGGGAGGAGGTGAGGAGGGAGGTGAGGGGGATAGTGTGGGAGTGTAGATACGTGAGGAGGGAGGAGGTCGTGTTTTGTGAGGGGGATGAGGGGAGGTGCGAGGGAGAGAGGTGTGAGGGGGGCGGTGTGAGGGGGGCGGTGTGAGGGGGCGGTGTTGGGCGGGGTGAGTGTGGCGTGTGAGGGGCGGTGAGTGGGGAGGGTGGAGGGGCGGAGGTATGAGGGAAGACGTGTGAGCGTGTGAGGTGGAGGGGGAGGTGGAGGGGGGAGGTGGAGAGGGAGGGGTGTGAGGGGAGGGGGTGAGGGGAGGTGTGGGGGGGGGTGTGAGGCGGAGGGGTGTGGAGGGGTGAGTGTGGAGAGGTGGGAGGGGGAGGTGTGAGGGGGAGGGTGGGGGGGGGGGGTGAGGGGGGAAGGGTTGAGGGGGGAGTGGTGGAGGGAGTTGGAAGGGGAGGGAAGGGAGTGTGAAGGGGGAGGTGTGAGGGGAGAGGTGTGATGAGGGGGGGGTGTGAGGTGTAGAGGTGTGATGGGAGGGTGTGAGAGGGAGGGGAGGTGAGGGGGAGGAGTGAGGGGAGGTGTGAGGGGAGGTTGGTGTGAGGTGAAGTGTGAGGGGTGAGGTGAGGGGGAGGTGTGAGGGGGAGGTGGAGGGGGATGTGAGGGGGAAGGGGTTGAGGGGGAGTTGTGAAGGGGGGGTTTGGGAAGAGGGAGGTTGTGAAGGGGGAGGTGTGAGGGGGAGGTGTGAGGGGGTGTGAGGGGGGGAGGTGTGGAGGGGGAGGTTGTGAGGTGGAGTGTGAGGAGGGTTAGGGGAGAGGTGTGAGGGGGAGGTGTGCGGGGGGGCGGGTGTAGGAGTGTGAGGGGTGTGTGGGAGGGTGTGAGGGAGGGGGTGTGAGGGAGGTGTGAGGGGAGGGTGGTGTGGGAGGTGTGAGGGGGGAGGTGTGCGGGGGCGGTGTGAGGGGGGAGGTGTGAGGGTGGCGGTGTGGGGGAGGTGTGAGGGGAGGTGTGAAGGGGAGGTGTGAGGGGGAGGTGTGAGGGGCGGTGTGAGGGGGGGAGGTGTGAAGGGGGAGGTGTGAAGGGGGAGGTGTGACGGGGGAGGTGTGAGGGGGAGGCGTCGGGAGTAGGTGTGGGGCAGAGATGGGGGGAGGTGGTGTGAGGAGATGAGATGGGGGAGGTATGAGGACGACGACAACCACCCACCACCTACTACCCATCACTACCGACATAACCAACACCACTACGAACAGCACCAGCAAGCACTACACCCATCAGGACCGGATGGCCGAATGAGTTAGAGCATCTGTCTCCCATGTTGGTAGACCATGGGAGCGTGGGTTCGAACCCTGGTCGAGTCAAACCAATTACTTAAAAATTTATACTTGTCGCTTCCTAGCCAGGCACTCGGGATTATTAGGATAGAGCAAGGACTGGTTGGCTCAGTGTCAGGATAATGCGACTGAGTGCGATATCAGGTCATGGTGCTGGCAGCCTGGTCTCCCAGTAGGGCAGCACTATAAAGTCACCATGATTGTGCACTGTCACAAGTCGGTACCCGTCCTGATATGACCTTAGATGTTGTTACGACGTAAAACAAACAAAAACAGCATCATTAATAGTATAATACCGCGACCAATAGGTCTCTGTTATTATCGCGCATGTACAAACAGTATTTTTGTACAGGTTGGTCAGTACACACAGGCCGGTGTTATTGTGCATGGACAACCGGGATTCTTGTATAAGAGTCCTACAGGTATACCGGACTCATGGCAGTAGTATATGGAAACTGGGGATGTGGCACTTGTCCATTTCAGATTCACTCAAAACTACGCACAGTCAGGCCCTTGTACACTCCTAGTGATGCTTAAACTACGCATACATAGTCAGTCCATGCATTATCCTACTAATGCATAAACTAACCACGCATAGTCATTCCTTGGATTATACTAGTAATGCCTAAAATATGCATACATATTCAGTCCTTGCACTACCCTAGTAATACCTAAACTAAATGCGCATACATAGTCAGCCCCTGTACTATATTCCTAGTAGCGCCTAACCTATGCATACATAGTAAGTACTTGCTCTATCCTAGTAATGCCTAAACTACGTATATACTAACTATGTATACATAGTACTTTCACTATCCTAGTAATGCCAAAAATAGTATACATAGTCATTGCACTATCCTAGTAATGCATAAAATATGCATACATAGTCAGTTCTCGCACTATCCTTGTAATGCCTAAACTACCCATAGATAGTCCTTTCACTATCATAGTCATGCATACACTATGCATACATAGTCAGTCTTGGCACTATCCTAGTAATGCCTAAGCTAACTAAGCATAGTCATTCCTATCCTAGTAATACCTAAACTATGCATACATAGTAGGTCTAACTATCCGTGAGTTTGTTAGTTCATATATACATATGTAGCATAACCCCGTTGAACCAAGCTCCGTTAAACCAAACGATTGGTTATACATACATACATACATACATACATACATACATACATACATACATACATACAAACATACATACATACATACATACATACATACATACATACATACATACATACATACATACATACATACATACATACATACATACATACATACATACATACATACATACATACATACATACATCAAGTAAATGCGGTCATTGAGATTGTTAACTTGGATCAGCCACTCTGATACCCACCAAGTCAAGTACATTACCGTACGCATGTGGGTATGCGCATGCAGATGTGGAGATGTGGGTGTATGTGTGGGTGCATGTGTGAGTGAGTGAGTGAGTGAGTCTGTGTGCGAATATATATACAAAGACAAGCATAACCCTGGAGAAGTGTCTACCATACATGGCTTTTGTAGGTGGGCTATGCACCCCCACCCCATCCCCACCCCCACCTCCACCCCCACCCCAACCCACTGTCCAACCTCGTGAATAATAAATGGTAACAGCACTCTGGCGAGTGGCCAATGCAGGGGCAAACAAGTTTAAAAGTACACGCATTGCGAATCTGTTAACAGCTGCATACCTGTTAATATACCTGTTAACAGCCCAATACGAAAACAAATATATATATAGGACTACCGATTGCCAATGTGTGAATTTGTTTTTAATCATCCACGATTAGCTCAAATGGGAACCAATTAAAAATGCAAGTATTTTACTCCATGGAGGTGCACGGTCTGTGTTAGATAAAAGATTCACCCGGTACTTGTAGTACACGGGTGAAGGACAACGTACTGTAAATACGGGCGAAAATAGCTTTAGTATGGAACAGGAAGTACAATGCCTGGCTCCAGTGTCATTAGCCCGATTTTTCGACCGTTTTTATATATAAGCCTTGTTTTCACCCGTGTACTACAGGTACCGGGTGAATCTTTTATCTAGGTATGTGTGTGTGTGTGTGTGTGTGTGTGTGTGTGTGTGTGTGTGTGTGTGTGTGTGTGAGTATGTGAGAGTATGTGAGTGTATGTGTGTGCTGTGTCTGTTGTTTTATGTCCCAGCAACATCTAAGGTTGTATCAGGACGGGTACCGACTTGGGACAGTGTGCACTCATGGCGACTTCATAGTGCTGTCCCACTGGGAGACCAGGCCTTGCATTATCCTAGTAATGCCAAGCGCCAAGCTAGTTAGCGACAAGTATCAACTTTGCAAGTCATTGGTTTTAACTCGACTGAATTCCCGACCTTCCGCACGTGAAGCCTGTACTCTACCGATTGCATGTGCGCTTGTATGGTTGATTGTTGGGGAGTTTTATGCTCTGGCAACATCTAAGGTCATATCAGGACGGCCGCATATATATATATATATGAGTGAGTTTGTGTATAAGGTAGGTAATTGGATGAAAGTTTGTGTATGCGTGGTGTATGTGAATGTGTATACATGGTATGAGTGAGTGTGTGCGGTAGGAATGTGTGTGTAGCTGGGGGGGGGGGGGTAATCCAATCTGATAGTACAAAACCTAGCCGCCAGCAGCCTACATCCTAAAGTCACCACCATACAAATTCAGCATCAAAGTGTGACTTGATATCACACTTTGAGCAGTGAATCGTTAGTAAAGTCGCGCCCCCTGGCGGCAGATCCACAAGCTGGCGCGGCTCCCTCATTGACCTCCCCCCCACCACCCAACCCCCCTCAAATCTAGACAACCAGTATTGTCTCATCACCTGGGCACCTGATGGCGCCGGGCACTATTACTTAGTCAGTTACTGAATGAAGGGCGCTGTCCGAGACTCACCAGGAAGATGAGAAACCAAATTTGGGCCCGGTGTGGCGTGCTCAGACGTGTGCCGTGCTCAGCCGTGTACAGTTGCTTCTGCGCATGTGCGGATTTCGCATCAACTCGGGTCACCCCAGCCACTTATTGGCACATGCGCACATCCTACAAACTCGGGTCGAATAATCTAATACGCTTCTCTGAGCTCGGGTGGACAATTTTTTTTTTTTTTTAAATAACCGATAAAACTACAGCAAAATAGGATTTAAAGTATTTTATGATGGCCTAGTTTAGCTATATTTCCATTTCATTAATCTAATTTATTCTTTTTTTGCACACGGCACGTGTATTTGTCGACTCCACTCGCCATGTTCTATTTGAAATTCTGACCACTTGGATGACCCGAGTCGCCCGGGTCGTGTTAATCGATTACGGCCATGCTTATTAGATTCTGACGCATGTGCAGAAGCGATGGACACGGCTGAGCATGGGACACGTCTGAGTATGCCACACCGAAACGGTGTGCGGTACAGTATCTTCACCACCCGCCCGCGTGCCTCTCCCCCGCCCCCCGCGGTACTACAACCTGTCGGGACACGGCGGCCTGGTTACCAGGTAACCGGGACAGATGACGTCATATTACCCAGGAGTGCTGGGGTGGAAGGGTGTGGGTGTGGGTGTGGGTGTGAGTGTGTAGGGGTGTGGGCAGGAGGTGTCAGGAGGCAGAAGGATCGAGAGTGTGGGAGGCGAGTGGGGTAGGGCAGGGGAGGG